>CAKNXH010000115.1:511627-553637 GCA_932178445.1 Andricus quercusramuli
TTAAAACTGATATCTTATGTTTATACATTTTCCCTCTAAAATTAATAGTAAATAATCACAACCCAAAACACCCTTTCGTTATTTTAAAAAACAGATTTTTTCATTCGCGGACTCATTGATCTCCAATAAAAAAATTGTCGACTGTACAGGGTGCGGCACAGAAACTTGCTGATTTGTTTTTGGTGCCAAGCGGCAAGAAATGGTCGGCTGCGCGCGCATTTTTCTGCGAGGCTTACTATTCCAATGGTCGCTTTATCATCGCCATTCAATGTGCCTTCCGTATTTGGTTCAACATTCAGCCGTTCCTGACTGGCCGACGGGTTGTTCGACCCTGAATGTTTCCATCCACGAAACAATCAACTGTCGGCCAGGAACGGGACCTGCAGGATGAATGTTGAACCGGGTACGGAAGGCACGTTGAGAGGCGATTTTGAACGACCGTTGGAAAAGTAACCCTCGCAGGCAAATGCGCGGTCTTCCTTCGTCCAATGCACGATGTCGACCGACTGTTGGAAAAACGAAACTTCAGAACGTCCCCAACTGAATGAGACCCGCCCCACCCTCATCCGAGCACTCCTCGCCGCTTGGCGCCAAAAACAAATCAGCAAGTTTCCGTGCCGCACCCTGTACATTTAGGTTTTATCATAACCTGGATGTCCGAGTTTTGCAGGAATATGATCCATAATCTTAGTAATCAAAAGATTGATCTTTTCGGAATACTACATCTTGAAAAATAGTGTGATTATTTGAATATATTTCATTATCTACATTATCTTTAATTTGCTTTATTCTTTTATCCTTATCTTGAAGAAATTTAATACTTTTCAGTTCGTAACCTAAATTTCACTGAAATTGGTAATGCATTGACTAACTCAAAAATTGACACCATATTCTTTTCATCTTCCTCAAATTTAACGGATGGGTTTCTTATAAAAAAATCGGCAATGATATTCTTGCGTCCAGTACAATGCTTTACCTCAAAGTCGTAAGGTTGTAAAAGGATGGTCCATCTAATTAAACACAAGCTATGAAAATTTGCTTTAATAAGAAGAGTTTTTTTCAATTAAGTCTTTTTCAAGTAAGAATTAGTAGAGTTTCAATGGGAAAATATTAAGAGAAAAGTATAAGATTTTTCGACCGATAGAATTAATTGAAAACTTTCGTAATTCTTAACAATAGGATTTAATGCAAGTCTTGTGCAATTAAGATTAAATAGAGTTTCAGTGAGAAAAAGTTGATGAAAAAGTATAAGATTTCTCGGCAGACAGAGGTAGATGCAATATTCGAAGATTCTATAGGATTCATTCTGTGAATGATTCAAAATAGATGCTATTTTTAAATTGTTCAAAAAAATTTTTAGAAACAAATTCACAGTTTGGATACTTTTCAAAAAATAGACTTAATTTTTAATAATTATTAGGCTGAATCATTAATTATTCAAACAATATGCATTACACAATGGAAATTTTGGCTCTTTTGAGGAAAAGGCTCAATTTTTTCACGGAATGAAAATTGTTGATAATCAATAGTTTCTATAAATTTGTAAATTAGCCAAAAGTAATTGGAAACACACTGTCAGTTGATTCCGTGAAAAATGAAGCCTATTCCTTCATAAAAATCGAAACTGTGAATTTGTTTATAAAAATTGTTTAAGTAATTGCTAAATAGCATATATTCCTAATTAATAGCAATGAAAAATTATTTTTCCTTACACTCTACACCAAACACCTGAATTTTAATAAGCTGAACACTGCCAATCCGGAAAAAAATTTTCATTCAAAATTGTTTATAACGTAATAAAATTTTCTTATAATTAATATCGCGCACCAAAAATCATTTCTAGATAGCTTCATCACAGATTTAAGACCTTTTTTGATAATTCTTAAAATCTTAAGAAAAAAAAAATGTTTGTGAAAAGTTGAACAAAACCTGTAAACTTTGTTTTTGAATAAAAATAGAAAGAATTTGATTCTTATTGTAAACATACAATTTGATTTGTCCACAGAAATTACTTTTGTGCCCGTGTGCGACGTCCAGGAGTCGGAAAACAGAACGCCATGGGCTCGAATCCCAGCGGAGTTGAGAAGCTTTCCTTTTTCCACAAAAAATATTTGTTTCAGGCCTTATTTTTTAATTTTCATCTTATTTTCGGAAGGTGAAAATATTTTTCAGATTCGATCAGTCCATTGGGCCGGTTTGCGGATAGTAAAACGGAATCTCCTGTTGGAACTGATCAGAATGACTAAAATGAGAATGTTAGATGAATTTGAAAAATTATTTTGTAATATATTTTTTACAAAATCATGTCTTACGGAAAAAAATATTTATAATTTTAAGTTCATGTGTATTTTTATTGCAAAATGTGTATTTTGGTACATAACGTGATCAGTTCTATAACTGACTAGCATCTTATCTATCTCAGACTTTTTTTCAAATCAAATTGAAATCACTAAACAAATTCATTATAATATAATGATAAATGATATAATAATATCATTATCATTATTGACTATCTATAGCTTCGATATATCTTATTATAACGATTGAAATTAATTTCTAAATACATTTGTTGATAATCGAAGCCATCATTTCCTCATTATAGCGAAACCAGTACCGTGAAGTAGGAAATCGAAGTCTTCATTACCTGAAAAAGATAAGAGAATAATCAATTTTCGTAATTAAAGAAATTATAATTATATAGTAATTATTTATAAATACCACTCCAAAATTCTGCATAGAGTAGGTATATAATTTTGCAACTATAAATTCAAATGGTTCCGAACTTCTCCTCATTAACATCAGCAACAATTTTCGAGACCGTGCCGGCAGCATGTACCAAGTCGATGTGTACCTAAAATTTTTTGTTTTTCAATTTTAAATTCAGTGTGACAAATTTCATTGTCGGAAAAAATTGCGCGGTTTAAAATTATTTTTTAGTGATACGAATAAAAATAGTTTTTGGCAACAACATACTTCACCATACTGAATTAAATATTAAATACTTCAAGTAATTGAATTTTCAAACACTAGGACTAATTTTAGATAGAAAAGTTCAATTTTCGAACAAAAAGATGACTTTTCAACAAAATAATTGAATTTTGAACCAACAAAGCTGGATTTCAAACCTATTGTTGAAATCTTTGGACAAAAAAGACGAATTTTTCGGTCTATAAAAAAAATTTCATTCCTTGACAAATAGTTTGATTTGCAACCAAATAATCCAATTTTCGAAAAAAAAACTGGCCAAATAGTTGTGTTTTCAAACCAAAAAGAGTAATTTTGCAGAAGACAGTTAAATAAAAAAAACATGCATTTTCAACCAAATTAGAAAGTCAAATGACTGAGAAAGTAGTTATCTCTTAAATAAAATAATTGAATTCCTAGCCAAATAGTTTACTTTTTAAAACAAAAAAGATTAAAATTTAATCATTACCAAATAATTACAATTTCAATCAAAAGAAACGAATTGGCAGCAAAACAATTGAATTTTTAAACAAAAAAGATTCAACTTCTGTAAAAAACAGAAGCAAAATCAAATAAATGTTTGAAATTTCAACCCAAAAGGATGAATTCTTCAAATGACAGTTCAATTGAAGTTGAAAAAATAAAGATGAAAAATGTATTCAAAAATTAACAAAAAAATGATTGAAAACAATTTTAAAAATGTAAAAAATTGAAGGAAAATTTCCAACAACAAAATATAATTTTCAACTAAAAATGATTAATTTCCCACCAAGAGAGATAAATTTTAACCCGAAGATGATTTTTTAACAAAAGAGTTGAAGTTTTGATCTAAAGAGACGAATATTGAACCACACATTTAAATTTTCAATCAAATAGTTAAATTTTCGAGCATAGAAAATTTTTTCTAGACGATATTTCAATTCTAAAGAAAAAGTTCGCATGTAATGTGTCAACATTCGTAGTGGCCCTGAGTCGGCACCAAACAGGTGGTCCTGAGTCGGCACTTTTTTGTGGCTTTTGCTGTTATTTGGGTGGTATTTCATTTTAATGTGTTCCAATTCTATGTCACTCGTCTGTGGTTGGTTTTTCGGTCTGGTTGTGCTTCGACTGCATGTTTGAAGATTATTGTAATGGAAAAATATTTTTATCCTATAGATAAAGTATGACAATATTCTACATGTTTTCTTATTGTACATGGTATATATTTGTCCATTTCCTCCCAAAACTCACATAAACTGCCATTTTTATTGAATTTTAGCGGAAAAAATTCTTTGCCGACTCAGGACCAGGGGGTGCCGGCTTAGGACCACTATTTGGAGAAATAGCGAGAATCGACTCAAAGGATAAAGAATAAAGGATCGTGGTCCCTGACCAAAGACATTAAAGTGCCATTACACCATGCTTAATCTCTGTTTCCAACAAAAACTCTTACTGTGCCGACTTAGGACCACTCTTCCTCATATCAAAAGGATTAAAATTCAACAATAACAGTTCAATTGTCAAACCTATTGTTGAATTTGTTGAAACAGAAAGTTTCATTTTCTAAAGACAATTTAATGATCAACCTGAAATGGTGAATTTTCAACAAAAAAGATAATTGTCAACACAGGAAGTGCAATTTTCAACCAAGCAGGTGAATTGAGAAAATAATAATAATTCTCAACGAAAACGTTGCATTCGCAACCAAATAGTTAGAATTATAACCAAAGTAGCCTTATTTTGAACAAGATAGTTCAGTTTGCAATCAAGTATTTGAATTTTCAAGGCAAAGACGAATTTTATAGAAGTCGGTTGAAATTTTCACAAAATATTTTATTTTCAACTAAGAAAGATGAATTTTCAACCAAAAAATATAACTTTTTTAGCATTATAGATCAATTTTCTATTCGAAGGAATGAATTTGCTACCAAAATAGTTGAATTTTCAATAAAAAATGATGACTTTTTGAAAAACTGTTTTATTTCTATCTTCCTTCAGAGGAAAAAAGAGAAGTTTCTTGAAATTGGAACTGAACATTATTTGATACGCATTCGGACTATAAATTTTGTTGTCCAATGCAAAAATTTTTAACTTATGAAATAAAGAGAATGAATTATCACTTACACTGAATCCGAAATGTTCAGGCTGTGATCAATCATCTGTTGACATGGTATTGTAAGGAAAAAAAGATGAAACATTTGTCCAACCGTTAAGAAAGCAAACCTAAATGCAATTTTCGGATGCTCTAAGTTCATTGTGGTCTGAAATTTTGTATAATAATCTTACAAATGATCTTCTATTTTAACTTTCGAAACAAGTTTCAAAATTTTTTACGTTTCTGACTTACCTGGACTCCTGTTACACTTATAATCAGCATATTAAGTGAAACTGTCAACAGGTACACGAAACTAAAGCATTTATGTATGTTTCCTAGAAAACTAATGAAAACAACAATAGATAAGAGAGCATATAATTATTGAGAAAAAATTATTGATATATGTTAGAGTGCGTCGTTATGTGTCTAAGAGAACAATAAATTATAAAAAAGTGTAAAAGGTATTAGAATGACATACTTTGGACAAAAAAGAATATCTGGATGATGTTAAGAAGATACTTCATTGTCGACAGGAAATTGTAACATGTCAATTTTGATTTAAAATTATTGTTCCCGCTCATGGAACACGATGGAGACATATTGTTGTCGTCACGTCATGTGAGTAAGGCTAGAGTGGGGTCGCGAAATGAAGGAAGCCGGTAGTTTGAATCAGACGACGATCGACCGTCACCATGACTGTTAAATTATAATTTTATTTAAGTGTTTTAATTAGCGTTTCTGGGTGAGTTGATAATTTTACAGTGCTATTTGTTCAGATAATTTGGTAGCATATAAAGTTTTATGCTTTACAATATTCTCTTCAAATTATAGGGCACGCATAAGCCCCAGTTTGTGATCGAATAACGTTCTTGGTCTTTTTTGGAAATGCAATAATGGCTACTTAATTTGACGACTTCAGTCTGATTGGTGTGGGATATAAAAAGAAGCTTATATGTATCGATGTGTGGATTGCTTCCGAGAAAACATCTCTAAAACGATAGAACGTTTTTTTATCCATCAGTTTCCAGCGATAAGTAGATCAGCCAAATTTTTATAGTAGCCGAATTTGTAATTGTTTCCTATTACATTTGCACTTTATTATTACTATTATTCTTGCTTATCAAACTGAAATGATATGTGTGTGTGGGTGTAATTTATTTATGTTCGACCGTCTTATTGTTTTTTCGTTTATAATATACTATGAAATAGAATTTTATTTATGTGCCATATTTCTCCAATTCATAAACCATACCCGAAGCTCTCATATTTTCTAAAGTCAACAGAATTGTTGTTTATATTTATGAATTAAAAAATGAAGAAATTTGAAGAAATTTAGCTGGTATATTTCTATAGAATAAATTTTAAATAAGAGTTAATGAAGAAATTCTTACAAAATGAAAATCCAAATTAAAAATCTAAAGTAGTCACTGTAGTTGTTGATATTGTAAATTTGACCATTTTTATGATAAAGTCCATCAGTAACATATGGAGGATACATTTCAAAATTATAGAACAAAATAAACGCAAAGAGAAGTTAACCATCGATGTTGATGATGTTAACCACCAACATGGTATGGAACGCTTCTCCTATCTCCTCTTTCAAAATTAAATTATTTTTATGTCTATTTCGTTGATTAGTTCGTTTATGTGTCCTGTATAGTCAATGATAAACTACACTATATTTTTGAATTGTCAAATTTACAATATCAACAGCTACAGTGATTTGCTCATAAATAACTCAGGAGGAGAATTTTGAGAGTGTAACTCCTTTCAACTTCGACATAATGAATTTTTAATGGTACTAAGTACTTCCTGATGAGGACAATATTTGTACCACGAAACTTCGACAAAATAAGATCTCCTTAACATCATCGACATATTTTTTTCGTGTCTGAAGTATGCTGTTGTTATAAATTTCATACATCTCATAATGAAAAAAATTAAAATTATATATTATTTTCTGGAAACCTTATACTAACACTATGAGTCCCTGATGCTGCCTAATGCAGAAGATAATTTCATTGTCAATTTTCGTTTGGAAGTTATTGTAGCGTCCTAGCGAATGATTTTCGTTCACGAGATTTTGCAGTTTAGATCTGTGAATAATGTTAATATCATCAATCAGGGTTCAGTCTCATGTGAACTTAATTTTCAATTTTGCTTAATTTTTTTTAAACTTAATCAATTTTTATCTTTACCCCATTGCTGCAAGAATCCCACAGACATGTTGGATGCAGGCCATGAATACCATATCTCCATTGAGAAGAAATATTACACTAATGAAAGTGAAAAAATAACTGTGCAGAAATATTGGGGTGTAATATTTCTCATCGTCAACTCCATAATCAGTAAACAAAATATACTCTCTAGGCCTTGATTCGTTCAACGGTTTTACTAAATTTAAAAATTCTGGCAAACCTGGTATGGTCATAAAACCTGCCGCTACACCCATTAAAGTTGCTGAAAACATGTTGAAAATCACAGATGATTAAAAAATCTAAACAAAATAAAAATGTTACTATATGGCCCCAGGTAACATCTTGATTTGACAATAAAATCATAATCAGGAAATGAAGCTGATGCACAATTTATTTATCTATTTCCCGTCACAGGAATCAAATTCTTTTCAGAAAAATAATATAATTCACGAATTAGCTATCAGTAATGGGTTTCTTTATTACCAGGTCATATTTATATAAACTCAGATGATTATTATTTTATTATAGGCATAAATTCATTCACTATTATTTGAATTTTCAGTTTCAAAAAAATGTAATCACGACCATACTTAAAGGTTGATACAAGATAAAAATTCCGAATAACTATTTATATTCTGAATTTATTACTATAATATTCCTAAATTTTTCGAGAAAATTCATATAGTTTTTTATAACTTGATGTATATCGAATCAAAATTTCAACAAAAAAGTTTATTTTTAACCAAATAATTGAATTTTCAATAAAAAAAGATGAATCCTCGGCAAAAAATGTAATACTTTACATTTCAATCAAAACATATTTTTCTTTTAGATCGTAAATTCATTGAAAAGACAAATTGTTAACAAAATAGTTGAATCTTCAATAAAAACAGAATTATTTTCAACCAAAAGGTTGAATTTCCCACCAACTAAAGAAGATTTTCATTTGATATACCAAAAATTTTAATTCATCCAAAAAGATTAATGCAGAGATTCATTTTCAATTAAAACGTTGCATTTTAAGAGGAAAGTTTTTTAAGATTAAATAATTGTCAATACAAAATGAAAACTTTTAATAATTATTTATGGTCCATGTTTATTTATGTTTAAGCTTGTATTGATATAATTTTGAAAGATTTCTGAAGGAAATTCAAAACGATTTTTGACAATGTCAGATTTGTTGGACAGTTATCTAGAAAAATTGTAATGTTTGTAAAATATTTCAAAATGATATAAATTGCCTTGAAATCTCGCAGATTTTTTTCGTAAATTTTGAAAATCTTTTCAAACATCTAAAAATGTTGTAATTTTTTTTCAAAATTGATTTTCCAAAATGAAAAATAATTTGAAATTTTCCCAGGCGTCTTAAGTAAATTATTTTATTCTGTGCAAACCTTTCATAATTCTTAAAAATCTTACAAATAATTGTCTATATTCTTGAAAATATACATTCTGTTCGAAATTTTTGAAAAATCTTTCTAGGAGAAAAATCATCTTTATATCTCTTTAAAATTTATAAATACTTTCAAGCTTGCTTGAAATCTTTGTAAGATTTTCTTATCATACAAAATTAAAATAATTTTCTACAAAATCATCTACGTTATCATTCGAAAGTTTAGAAAATCATTTCAAATGTTGTGCAATCTTTCTTAATTTTCTATTGAACTTCATTTTTAGAATAAAAACTCACTTGACAATTTTCTGGGAGCTTTAAGAGAATTTTGATATTTTTTTGAAACGTTTCAAAATTCTTAAAAAGCTTCTTTTTTCGAAACCTTTTAAAATCTTCATTGTGTTTTAATTTTTTTTTAATCATCTCAAGAATTCAATCATTATTATTCTTTTTAAAATTTTGTAAAACTTCGAAATATAATAATAATAACTTCTTTGTATGTTGAGAACAAAATTATTTGTCAATATTAAAAAAATATTTGCAAACAAAATTTTTCACCATCGATAATGTTTACAAAAAATCAGAAATAAATTTTTTAATGAACTAAATGGATTCATTTCGAAATTTATCTCATTGCCAGAGGAAGTGTTACCTGGGGGATGATTGCAAAAAAGTTCACCACTTCAAGTCCCAGTAATTTTCGAATTTTTCTTTAAATGATAACTTTTTATAAAATTGTCTCAGTAAAGTACCTACATAAAAACACCATTTAGTAAATTTCAAAAATTTCAAATGACTTTGTTTAGAAACTAAAAATAAAAACGTACGCAAAATATCTGGTCAAACTTCCTGTCTCCCAAAATACAAATTAAAAACGAAAAATTGCAAAATAATATGAGCACCATTTTTTAAATATTTGAAACCTATTGTGTCACCCTCAATGCAAAAAAAAATCATTAGGCGGTTTGAAATTTCTTTGTTTCCAATGATCTCAAGATCTGAAGTGGTTAACTTTTTTTTATTACCCATACAATGTTTTGTGTTGCATATCAAGTTTTTTTCATTATATTTACCACTGTACGCTACCCTAAATCTTTTTCCTTGTTCGGCGTATTTTTTCAAAATTTCTAATTCCGGTTCACTCGACCAGATTATCCAATCTTCCTCAATTTTCTCTAGTAACATTCTCAACTAATAGCAAGGATTATATGAAGGTGTTTCTCAAAATAGTTATTCAAATTATTATGGATAATTATTTCTTACCTCGTTAGTATTTATTATGAGATTCATAAACATAGCGCTGCCGAATGTTTCAATAACTATAGGTGGGAAACATTCAAACACCAAACTAATGTCACCAATAGCTTTGAACAGACCCAACCACTAGGATTGTTTTATATAAAGCAATTAGCAAGGTTGTATGAAATTAAAAAAAAAAAACAATTTTACTAAGGTTATTAAAGCGTGCTTGCACTAGAATTTTCTTTACTGTTTATCACTTTTCAATAGACTTGGATGTTTCAAATTTTTAATTAAAGAATGAATTGAGCCTTCTTTAAATAAGAGAACTTACATTCTATTTCTACAAAAAACATATAATCATTTTTAAAATCTTAATGAAAAGAGTATTAAAAGGCGAAGCCAGAAGTAAGTTATTGAAGGTGGGGATAGAAGTGGATGAGATGAGAAATTTAAAGAGAAGAAGGCAGTGAAAAAGAAATTAGGAAAATGGAGAAAAAAAGTAGTGGAGAAAAATGTAGGAGAAAAAAGAAGGAATATACTGAGTTATGTGTTCAAAAAAACAAAAACAAAAATAGGAGGAAAATGGAAGGGCTGAAGAAGAGGCGGAAAATGCTTGAACGAAAGGAGAAGTTTGGAAGGTAGTAAATAGAGAGAAAGAGAGAGAGAGAGCGAGAGGGAGTGAGAGAGTGAGAAGGGGAAGGAAAAGAGTGAACCAAAATACTGAGATAGTAGAATGGAAGCAATATTTTATGTATTTGCTAGGAGGGGTAGAAAAGAAAGTTAAAAAAGGAGGAAAATATGTAAGGGAAAGAGATGAGGAAGAGGACATAACAAGGGAAGAAATACTGAAGATTTCACAAATAATGAAAGATGAAAAGGCATCTAGCAGAGTTATGGAAATATGGAGTAGTGGTATCCATAGTGAGGAAAGGCAAAGGAGGGGGGAGGCTAAACATTATAGAGGAGAAGTTGATGCCAACATTGTATAAAGTATATGTACCCGTTCTATCGGAGAGGTTAAAAAAAGAAGTTTGGGGAAGGAATGCGGGTGATGGACAGCATGGGCGTCCTAAATTACCTGGTAAATAAGCGGAGAGTTAAAAAGCAGGGTAAAGGAGTAATGAAAGGATGTCCTCTGAGCCTAATTTTATTTAATATAATAATCTCAAACTTTATATGTAAAAAATACAAAGATGATGAGATTTTGAAAAGGTGTGGGAAGAAAGAAAGAAAAGACAGGGAGATGAGAGGGAGGAAAGTTAGAAAAAGTAAACGTGTGTAAATATATGGTATCTACCTCACAAAAAAATGGAGGTCATTGAACTCATATAAAAAAGGATTTTAAAGGAGGTAATGAAACAGATATGGGCAATAGAAAAAAGGTTAAAGAAAGATTGGAGAAGGAGAATGGGCTCATTTGGAATGGAGAGAGATTGAGAGTTCACAAGAAAGGTATATAAGGTGGACGCTACAGATTGACTAGAGGACGCCTAGATATAGGGTGAGAGAAGTAGAGCAAAGGGATAAATTACGTACTGAAGCGGGTCAGTGGACATGGCACTTTAACGCCTGGCTAAGGGAAGGAGAGGGAGGGGAGTTAGCGAAAAAGTGTTTAAAGAAGGTAGAAGAAAGGAGTGGAAGAGCGATAGAATTAACGAGATGGGAATAAAGGCTGGAGTTCTTCAGTGCAAAAGATATAGGAGAAAGGACTGGAGTAAACTATAAAGAATGAGAGAAAAGGGAGAGGAAATAAAATTAAAAGAAAGATGAGAAGTGATTGAGGAATCCAAATATGATGGATAGTATAAGATGATAAAAAAGAAAGGACTACTAATGTACCTAAGGAAAGGATGTGGAGAGAGAATAAGGATCAGAATAGCAATATTTAGATTAGGAAATGAGGCAAGGGAAGGGACGTGTTAGGAAACGGAAGAGAAAGAGAGTGAAAAATATGTGAATGGGAGGAGAAATCTTGGGAGCATGTATAGGAAGGATATAGGAGAGGAATGGAAGATAAAGGAAGGTGGAAAAGAGATGTGGTAAAGATTCTAGGGAAGGATGGATTGGTTGAGGCGTAGATGAATGAGTTCAAGGGTGTTAGAGGACCGAATGAGGAAGAATGGAAGAATTGATATGAAAAAATGGCAAAATTGAGAAAGGGAGAGAAGTACAAGTATGTTAAGATGCAAATACGTTCCTCTCGCTCACACACTCGTTCGCCAGTTGAAAAACTACTACGCATAATTTTTAAAAAGTTGGAAACATTTTTCATATATATTTTTTATTTTCGAGCCTCTCCAAAATTTTTGAATGAGAGTAATGAGCCATTTTTTAAATCAAAAATTGCATAAGGAACCAAAATTTTTCAAGGATTTCACGGTACGGACTTATGCTTGAAATATTCGGTGCTAAAAAAAGTTTCAGTTTTGAAATTTTGAAATTTTTGAAAAATGTCCACATTCAACGTCACGCCTGACTCAATTTAAAAAACATGCTTTTCGCACATTTTAAAGAGATTCCGAATTGAACCAATGTTAAAAACATTTTTTTGCTCGCAAAAAATCTACATCCAACAAATTTTCCATAATTTTTCAACAAATAGGATTTTTTAAAATTTTAAATCTGGAAACTGAACAGAGGATATTAAGAGACGACTGAAAAAAATTAAAGCATGACATTCCGCACACTGGAAAATTCCCGATAGGGAAAGTATTCGAAAAAAATTCGAATTTTGAAAATTGCCTTAAACTTAGAACTCATGAATTTGAAAATTCCTGAAATAAAATTGGGGTCTAAACAAATAAGAAATTATTTGAACTAATTTATAATTGTTCTGATACAGGAGTTTTATATTTCAGAAATTTTTTTAACTCAGTAATTTTATAGTATCGGATATTATATAATTTTTCAAATTTTATTTCAGCAATTAATTATTATCGAAAATTCTTGAATTCGATAAGATATTAAAATCCGTCAGAAACTTTATTATTCGAAAATTTAAAAATGAATTTTATTCTTCGGGATTCTTCATTGGGCTGCGAAACAATGGATTTAAAAAATTTTTCTTACTTTTTTCGGATGCCACAAAAACTTTTTTTTCTGGGCACGATACATTCAATCAATTTAAGCATTTTCATTCTCATAATACCGAAATTCTATTAAATAATATATGGAATCAATATGGTCGATTATACCATTAATTTTGTATCAAAGGATTCGAAAGCTTATTTTTGTGACTGAACAAAATTGAATAACATCGTAAAATGATGGCAGTTTGAACAAAAAACAAAAAAGTATAAAGAAAATCAGAGTAGGAATTTTTTTGGGTATATAGTTAAAAAAAATAATTTATACAGGAACATGAAAAACCACTTTTGGGATCAACTGGAACCTCAAAATTTTGATTTTCCAGTACAAAAAAATCCACGCAATGGGAGAGCCCTTCAACTCCCGATTAGATCAAGCGGCAACAATCGGAGTTTGCAAGCTCAAAGTCTGGGTTCTATTCCTACCTCCTGCATTTTTTGTAATTTTTTTTCACTCCAAGTTCTTACTGTTATAAACTATCAAATTTATGTAAATGAAGCCACAATATTAATTGTTCACAATTTTTTTATAAGAAAAAGTTTTTTTTTCAACCTCTAACACTCACGAAACGAATATTTCGAAGAAAAGTCAGTGCCGCGAAATCCTTAAAAAATTCTAATTTCTTATGCAATTTATGGTTCAAAAATACTACTTAACACTTTAATTTAAGAATGTAAATATTATAATAATTATAATAGAAAATGTTATATTTTTATCTCGTATGAAAAAAAATGAGAACAAAAATAAAGATGTCGAGTTGAATGAAAAAAACGAGTATTCTCTATGAAAAAAAACGGTTTTTGACGTCAAAGTAGTAGATGTTGGAAAAATTTATTAAACGAAATTGTCAACACTAAGTGCGTCATTGTGCCTACATGACACAGAAAGATATGCATACATACATATACACAAGCACACATGCAGAATACAGACAGCAAACAGACAGACAGACCAGCAGGCAGACAATCAGACAGACAGACAGATGAACAGACAGACAAACAGACAAACAGACAGACAAACAGACATACAAACAGACAGACAAATAAACAGACAGACAAACAGACAGACAGACATACACATTTATAAAAATCGTTTTTCCGATTGAGCGGGTTTCAAAACGTAAAGATTTGATGAAAACCGACGAAGTCCAAATTCTAGAATGAGAATGTATAAAAATTTGGTTAAACAACATATTAGGTATTGGTGGATCGAGAATTTACTTGTCTGAAATAATAGAATTTTTTGAAATGTATCCTCTTCCTCCTTCAAACATTATACTCAAGTGTTGGCTTAGCCCCACGATTTTTCGCTCGACAGATTTTCCATTGCTCTACTTTTTTTCTAATGCTTTACAAACGAAGCATCATTGCTCAAAATCATGATTTATGTTCGGTAGCCAACTTCATTCTCGATCTAACCATACCTAATACGATGTAAAACAGAATTTTTGAAAATTAAGAAACGACTTTTGAAAAAAGTGTCGACTTAGCCCCACTCTCCCCTTTTATCTTTTCACCAAAAAAATAAAGTTAGGGAAAAGCGTTTGCAAAATTTAGAAACACTCTTTTTTAGTACCCTAGTGCAGGTTACCTCGCTTTCGACTAAAGTCGAAAGTCGAATTATTTTCGCAAGCCGCTGATAATAACCAAAAGTAAAATTATATTAAAATTCTTCTTCAGATATCCTTACTGTTTGTGAATATCTTTTAATTTCTCACCATTGGTAGCAGTAACGAGGTCGCGCTAACAAAAAAGAAAGTTGCTCTGAAAATTTTTTGTGATATTCTTAGATAAGGCCAGAGTCCTGTGGCGGATAAAATTCTATAATTAAGATTATAGTAAGGACCACGTATTACGTCCATAGTTGCTAGCGTACTGTTGACTTCAAACATTCTGCAAAATCTACCCTGAATAATTAAATATTCTCCTGCAACATGTAATTTTCTCATAAGATAATTACTTTCTGATATTTTCCCGGAATATTCCTAAAATGGATTTCTCCCTGTCACTATAAGGAACGTGTCGTAATTATTTTCGCATAAGATAGACGGACAGTCGGAAAGCCGGAAAGCGATTTTACCATTAATAAATAAATAGAAGGCTTACGGAGAAAGAGAAGACATTGACATTGATTATAGCTTCTCATGAGTCAGTCTTACGAAAACTGTCGTAGGGTTAAGATATAAAATTATATCGTACATCTGAATATTTAAAAAAAATTAAAATATTTCTTTTACTTGGAATTTTAAACTTATAAGATATTATTCAGAGCTGACATTTATTATTTTTATGAACAACTTTTGTAAACGGATTCAGTACTAGCTGAATAACTTCAGGTAGGTATTGCAAAAAGGTATCTATAATAATCGTAACTTTTATTTTTTTAAATAAAGTAGCGCCTATAATGCTTATTGGAAGAACTTTTTTATCAGAACCGGAAGCGAGTTGCGATCTATCGGTTTGTACAATTATTAATCTCTCGTCCCACGGTCGGTTGCCGGGTCTCCATAAATCGAAAATTTAAAATTCGGAAAATGATTTCTTTCCAAATACAGTTTTATATAGAACAAAAAGACAAAACTTTTGTTGTTCGATTTTTTTTTGTCACTCAACTACTTTTAGTAATAAAAAAAACAGTTTCCCGAAAACCAATAATTGCTTAAAACATAAATCGTCATAGCTCGGCCAAATATTCTTGAAATGTTTTGAAATTTGTTACACATACCAGGTATACTATAGGGATGCCTTAGAAATAATCAAAAAGTTTGAAATCACCTATTATTTAATTATATTTTATTGTAAGTCAAAACCGGTCGGTAGACACCTTTTTCTAGTTTCGCTAACAAAAAGTCTCGAGGGAACTTTAAATTTGAAACAAGTTTCAACAAGAAAGTTGCTTTGTATAGCTAAGAGAGAATTGGTGAAAAGTTTAAGATAAATTTATTCAAAATTAGCGGAAATATGTACTTTGTAAAATAGTAAGCGACGCCGTAACAGTTGCCCAAACAGCGATTTCGCTGCCTGACGAGGCTCAATATTAACAGTGCAATCGTTACGGCATCGCGTACTATTTCACAGAGTACATATTTTCACAACTTTTTAATGAAATTATATAAAAATTTTCAGAAATTTTCTTTTAGCCATTTAGAACAACTTTCTCGCCGGGCGTCGTTTTAAATCTCAACTTCAAATAGTTTCAATAATATTTGGGCAATCTATGACCATTTTTGTTTTGAACTCTTGATGATTTTTAGAAAAAAATTCTTCAGTTTCAATTTGTATTCTTAAAACTAGTCTAAATTTCTATTTATTGAGCACCCGGGTGAGTTTTGTGAAAATAAGAGCAATTAAGCTTTCAGTTCCTAATTTTTGAAAAAAAATTCCACCTTTTAAATTCAAGAGAATCTATTTTTTTATCTCATTTCCAACCGAACAAGTCACGCCTACCCCGAAAGGGAAATGGCTTAATGGTATTATAATAATAATAATCATTGCATATTTTTACAGGTTCTGCAATATGACAACAATTTTATTTTATACTGATGATAAAAGCAGCATAGTATACAAATTGCAAATCTCAATAGTTGTGATATAAGTAATGTTTGAAAACTGTTATTTTTTTTAAACGATGTTCACGTCCGACTTTACATATTTTAATTAATTGGAATTTGATGTGCAATGTTTATTTCGGACAAATAATTGTTCGAAGAACAAGAAAAAAATTTGCCTCAGCCCGGATTTGAACCAAGAACGTCACTATACATTAGTAGAGCGTCAACCAACTACGCCACCGAGGCTTAAGCAGACCTGTTCTTGTTTTTCAAAGCTGCTCTTATGGAGGAATACTATTCTAAAATCAAATTCATTTTGTTATTTTCGCGAATAACTGAAAACTTGATTTTCAATTGCTATCAAAAACCGATTTTGAAAAATTCTACATTTATTTTCTCGAACCTGGATAACTTTATTCAATCAAACTTTTTTGTTGACTATTCTAAAGCACCCGTGTGGAAATTTTGAGTTGGCCCCTGCGAGGGCCATCGTAATTTGCCCTTTTACTACGTTGGCCCTACGTTGGCAAACAACGAAGGGCCCACATAGTTTCGACATGCTCACCTTCGAAGGCCCCATATAGGCTGCCCACGAAGGGCCAATGAGGTGGCCCTCTGTAGTGCCCATATAAGGCCCACATAGGCCCTAAAGTAGTTTTTTCCTTTATTGCCCTGCAAGAGCATTTTGAAATTTTTGTAAATTGAGTTCAATCCAGAATCATTAGCGGTTCTACAAAATTAACATATTATTATCTACAAAACGTCTTTTGCCAAAAGTAATAAGTGCAAAATAAGAATTTTATTTCATACTTATTACTTTTGATTGAAGACGCTTTGTATATAATATTTAGTTAATGTTTTGAAATCAGTAATGACTCTGAATACCATTCTTATTTTTTTTAACAAAAGCTGCTATTATAATGATGGCGTTCGAACTTTTTGATCTTATCTTTCTGCCTCCATCCCAATCTTTCGAACCTCTAAGCACAGTTCCTACGTCTGTAGAAAATGCTTTTCCGGTAAGGTCCTTCCCCTCCTTATTCACATGTAGTAATTTTAAAGCGGCTATAAAAATAATAAGAATATTTAGATTTGATGAATAATACTATGACAATATTAATATTGAACGAAGCTAGATATTTTTTACATGAAATCTTACCAACCAAACATCGATACATTGCAGTTTCAGAAAACGTTTGCGTAGGATTAATAATAGGGGAGGCCTCATCGTGAATGGCGTTTATTCACTATTTTTAAATAGAAATAATACGATTTGGTTGTTTTAACCTCAAAAGCACCACGTGGAGAGAAGGCGAACGCGAAGTGGTGTCGAAGGGAATCATTGGACCATGGAACGGAACGTAACACCCGGAATCGAACCGGATCGAGAATCCAGTCAGCCAATGAGATGACAGGAATGACTGCGGTATTTGGCGCGAAATTAAAATTGAAATGTATATTTCCTCCGAATCATTATTTATAGAATTGAATTATAATCAATTGAAATATTTTTACACTAAAATTATTATACTCAAAACAAAAGAAAACTATAAAAAATAAACTGGTAACATTTTCAGAATGCCAATTGTTCATACATTACATTCCTAATTGTAAAAAAGTTATTATTTGTTATCAAAATTTAATACTATGAACTGTAAATATAGCCTTTTTGGCCTGATCGATATTTTTCACATCGAATTTTATTTAAATTTTTCTTATCCATGTTTTCTTTCGAAGAATCACTACTTCTCATTCACCATAACAGACCATCAACATTTTTGACTTGAAAAAGCGCAATTCGGACCTCTGAATGTCATTCTTTCTGAGCACCCTCGCCACGTACCTCACTAGTATCTCTCAAACTTTACAGGTTAGGTAACCAGCTGACTGCAGTCCGCACTGTATGACAACTGATCGGTGATCATAGTCATAGGTGACTGATCGGTATTCTGAACACTCTAATATATCTTTGCTCTAATCCTCCTAATGTGTATGAGTCCGCCATCCGCAGTATTGGCTGGCCTTTCAACGTTTTAATGTTTTTGACGTGATCAAAACAATGTTCAGCAAACATTTTTTTGTGAAAATTTTATAAAAACGTAACCTTTGTATTCAGTCATTTTTGGCTTTAGATTTTAGCTGCATAATGGAGAATATTTCTATATGTTCGACAATCCCAAAGAAGGTAAACAAGATTATGATAAAAATATTTTTTTGGATTTTTTCTAATAATTTAATCATTGTTTTTGGACCAATTTTTGAAGTTTTTTTATTTTCCTTGGTGATTGGACTTGGAATTTTTGTAGAAAAAAATAAAGGGGCAGACATGTAGGCCCCTGCGAGGGCCCAGCTGGGCGTTTCCACAGTGGGCCGCCTTTGTGGGGCCTCTAGAGGGCCACGAATTAACAGAGGCCAAGCTGGGCAGTTTCCACACGGGCACTCCAGTTTGGGACTTCAATTCGGAACTTTTGATTTATCTTCAAATAGTGATTTTGTTTTCAGAGCATGTTTTTTCGTTCCCCTGAAAATTTAAAATATTGATGGTTATCCATCTGGTTATCTATTGCTCAATAATTTTTGTAATTTCGTCCCGAAGTTTCAGTAGCCATCCTATAGGGTGCTTTTACACACATATTTTTTTAGTTCATTTAATTCTTAATTTTGTTTTCAAAGTATTTTTGGACGACGGTCTAGCGAAAGTTTTGTTCACCCACGGGACACGGAGCAAGCCAAGGAATGCTGCCTTCTTAATTTTTCCCGCAAGTGTCTTGGCACTTCGTTGACATGCAGTGATGCTTTCCAGACTGCGAAACAGTAAAGATTTATATTTAGTTTATTGGAAGAAAAGATTATTATGCCTCAACTGAGCAAGAAATATGCTAATTTCAGTATTTTTACCAGTACTTATTACTGTAACATAAATGCGCTAACATAAGATAATTTTTTATTGGGATTATATTACACAGATACATATATGGATGAAGTATGCAACTTTTCCTGTGTATTCTGATCATTAAAGAAAATTTTATTTCTTAAAATGCTGAGCAATAACCGTACTTTCCATATTCTGACGCTTAACATCATCGCGTAAACTAGAGACAACTTTTTTTCTCTGAAGGGAGTAATTTTGGCAGCTACGGAAAACTGCTCATCCCCATTCCGAACGAAAAGAAAAATATTTACATTTTTTTATACCTCCTACTGGATACCCTGTTTCTAATTCTTAAAAAATCTACCCTTTTATTCTAGAGATCCCATTCTATCGTCTAATTATTATATATTTCTACAGGTTCTGCAATGTTTCACCAAATCAATTTCATACTAACGATAAAAGCAGCTGAGGATTCAGATTCCAAAACCTAAAAATGGTGGGAAAAAATGAAGAAGATTTCTACAAACCCAAATAATGCTTCCAAAATGTGGATTCTAGTCTGCACACTACTTTTCATGCGTAGCAAAGTCGATGTTGTATTTAATCAGTCTAACCAATACGTCTGCATTCAGTGAGCATGCGCAGAATTCGAAATTCATATTTTGGGAGAGTTGGATCACGAAGTGCCAGTAGGTGTCAGCTGACGGCCTATAAACAAACAAATTTTCTGTTAATGATAAGCCACGTATTAGAGGATTTTTCCATGTTGACCAGGTAATAGAATTGAATAAGAAGGTGTTAAATTTTGTTGGTCTACTGATGTATTTTTTGATGCTATGTTCCATTGCTGTACGTTTCTTCCAACCGTGTTGTAAGATTATACGATGTTTTTGGATGTTGAAAAGGTAATTGAATTAAAATAAAGTTTTGAATATTGTTGTTCTACAATAGAATTCAACAACCCTTTATTCAATTCAATTACAATTAGACCGAAATGACTTATCTCGCGATGATATTTTCTTATTACATTACTTTCCATACTCTTGGGTACATAAAACAAAATCTCGCTATCATGTTTTCTATAGACTGAACCATGACGCATATGGTACGATTTGTCTTCTAATGTGTTTTCTTCTACTATCATAACATTACCTATTAGGCGAAGAGCATCCACGTGTTTTATTTTCTCCTCAGATCGATGTTCAGAAACCTTATTATAACTATTGAGCTCTGCGGACCAGCTCTCAATTCGTGGGTTGATTTCCCTCTTATCGAGAGTCATTCTCAGTGCATTGCAATCGGTAATGCCTTATTGAAAAATCTTTGAAATTGCGCGGGGGCCGTCTTAAGCTTAAACGGTATTTTTAAATATTCATACTATTCAAGACTATCCGGAAAGCATATGGGGAACCACTCTCACGAATGATCCCTCTTAATAACAGATAATCTAAGATATTTTGTAGCTTCTCTTTTTCATCATAAGAGACTATTCTCGGTCCAAAAAATGTTGGATTATCGTTGGTCAGTTGCAAGCTTGATTCTGTATTTATTCTAGGAAGCTCAGGCCGTTCTTTATTAAAATATTCAGAAACGAAGATATCTTTCATAATCGAATAACATCTTACATCTACTTTCGGATTAATTTGCAGAAGATTGGCGATTCCATCCTCTGAAGTATCGATTGCAAAGATTTCTCTAATTGCCTCGACTTCATGTCCCGGCTAAGCTTTCAATCCTAAATTAAGCTTCTTCAGAGCATTGTGTCATAAATTAATAGAAGCTCGTACATTTCCATCCGGCAGAGAAAAAATTATGAGTTACGCTTAACATGATCAGGCTTTACCTTTACCGTTGCAACGCCTGGTTGAACGAGTCTGCTGTCGTTGATTCCACCATACCTACGAGACTATCCAGGAATGAAAGGCCTTCCGCTCTCCCACGGTGTCAATTTTTCCTTCACAAAGCTTATCGGAATCTCAGTATATAGTGTGTCCAAAGGCAGAGTATGGCTTTTTTCTCTACAGTAAAACTGTCAAACTGCATTTCTTTTGGGACAATCTTTAAATTTATGTCCATTTGAACAAATTTTAAGCATGCTCCAGCTTGTCTCCTAGGCAATCCACAATTTTCCATGATATATCAATTGTTGCTGCAATTAAAGCAGCGTGAAAGAGAAGCAGTTTCATGACCTTTGTCACTCTTTCAGAAGTAGATCTTTTCGAGACGGTATTCCTATTACCTTCCTGGACATTCTTAGCACCGTCTTTCAAGGAGAGGTTATCGAAAGCCCTCAAAAGATCTTTCATTTGTTGGAACTGTTGGATTCTGGCTTTATTTCTTAATGATAAGTCCGAGATTCCGTGTATAAGGTAGTCAATCAATTCTTCTTCGGTGAGGGAAACCGCGTTCGCCAATATCAGTTTTTCATGGAAACAATCGCAAAAGGATTCGGAAGATTTCTACACACGGTTCTCGAATTTTCTCCTTAAAGCGATCGTAGCCTGGAGGTGGTCGAACGTGGCCTCTAGTTCAGCCAGAAGGCTATCCACTGGCATCCCGATGAATTCCGGCCACGAATGGAACCATCTTAATGACTTTTCTTTTACTTTTGAGCCCATCGACAGGCGTCGTTGTCGTCATCCAGATTATCAGTGGAATTCAATAATTAGAGTTGGTCTCTCTATTTGCTTCCTGCAACCGTCTTATGATTTCAGCCTTTTATCCACTAGTGGATCTCGGTAGCCTACGTCATGTCACTACATTAGATAAAAGTTACACTATGGCAATTAGGTACTGGCGTTTTCTATTCCACCATTACGACGATTCATCCAAGTCCAAACTTTACGGTTTTTTTTTGCAGGAGTTTTTGCCACTATTCCGGTAAAATTTTTAGAACAGGAGGCTCGTGCGGCCGCTTATTCAGTATACGGCTCGGGGGGAATCAGAGGAATCAGAAGCCGCTTTCTGCCACAAAAAACTGGATAAGCAAAGCGCGTCCGAGCACGAGCTACGCAGAAGAAACAGCCTGAGTCTTTTTCTGGAGAAAATACTCCTCACAACACAATCACTCCACAATTTTTTAACACTCGCGTATCCAGTAAACGGCTTATGAGATACAGAAGTACCTCTGGTTCAAAAAAGCCCAAAAAATTACAGAAGCTCGTCTGAGCACGTGGAGCGCGACAGAATCAGCCTAAGCTTTTACGGGAGAAATTATCTTCGCGGCACCGTCACTTCGCAGTTCACTGTGAGCATTTTTGAAGCATTCGTATCCTACTTCTGAATTTGTAAGAAAAACAACACGGGAATTTAGTGATAATATATATATGTTTATTTAGAGACCTGTTCAGACTGTATTTGTCGAAAACGCTATCTGAAATAAATCGTATTCTACTGTTCAAAATAAGTCATACCTCACACAATTAATCAATTTCAATCATGCAAATGAAGCAGTATGAAGCTACGAACACTTGTCTTTTATTATTATTAGCAATAATAATCGAAAAGTTTTCGCTGGTGGCAGCATTAAGTTGTTTTTGCACGCAGCTGATATATTCTGTTCGTAGCATGAATTTGTTTCTGTTCGCGGCTAATACATTCTGTTCGCAGCATCAAGCTGCGAAAACCTGTCCGCTGGAACTTGGATTGAAGCATTTCGGATTTACACTGTTCCAAGAATTGATGCCGCAGCGGTTTCCTGATGTGGGCACCGCTGGAGGGACTGCTCAGTCAAGCGTGACAAACGGCTTGAGGGACGCACTCTCCGCGCGTTAGTTGCATCAGATTACGCCGTCCGGTCAAATCCAACAGAAACGATTTAAGCTGCCCTGCCTATTTACGTTTGGACGGTCTGGAAATAGGATCAAGACCAATGGAAGGCATGCCCGGAATTGTTCTTAATTCCAAGTTTCAGTGTATTAGTAATAATAATGGACAAGTGTTCGCAACTAATATATTCTGTTCCCAGCATGAAGTTGGTTCGTAGTAATTCCTTTTTTTCATTGTTTTATTTCAAAAATGGTGTTCTATCTGAAAGTGACAGATGATGTCTTTTTGACTCTTGAATAATAATTCAAAAATTAGAAATATTGTTGCACCTAATGAATCAAACCTGATCAATGAACTTACTTTAGACTGACACAAACGTCATATCACTCATAAAATTATAAAAAACTGATAAGTTTCCTACATTGGTATTTTTTTGGCGGTAGAAATACAAATTTTATAAATACATTGTAAAACTAATTGTTTTTAATTTCAAAGTAATTATGCAACTTTAGATCGTAATTATACATCCTCATATAAACTTAATTCCTTGAATTGATTTGAACAATAATTTGAAAGAATATATTTCTAAATAAGAAATTTTGTTTGGAAACGTGTATAGTATTCTGAGAAATTACAGAAAATGTTTGAAAAAATCAAATTGTCGATTTCAGCAAGAATAAAAGAGAAACTTCGAGATAAATCAAAGCTGAATTGAATCCCGCAAACTTTTTTGGGATAATGTACACAATTATTGTCATTTTACATTTTTTAAATAATTTAAAAAGAACTTTGGACATTAGAAAAAAATTTAGATACAAATATTTGATTATTGCATTTTTAGTAAATAAATAATATTTAATGAAAAGCAATTTTTCTAATTGCTTAAATTCGGTAATTTTGTTATGCAAGAATTCTTTAATCCGGTTCTGGTTTCTGGGGTGGACAACTTTTTTTTGTAAATTCATCTGTTTGGTTGAAAATTAATTTTTTTTAACTGAAAATTCAACTATTCAACTCTTGTTTGACAATTTGCCTTTTCTAATTAAGAATTTATTTAGTTTGCTGAAAATTTGTCTCTTTGGTAGAAATTAATCTTCTTGCTTGCAAATTCATCGTTTTGGATGAAAATTCAACTCATACAGTTGAAGGTACATCATTTTAGTCGAAGATTCATTACCTAAGTTGAAAATGCATCCGCTTGGTTGAAAATCAATTTTTTAACTAAAAATTGAGCTATTTCATTTTTAGTTGAAAACTGATCTGTCTTAGTTCAAAATTGAACTATTTGTTTAAAAAATTTTGCTAAGTTATAAATTCGTGTATTTTTTCAAAAAAAAAAATTTCTGGCAGAAAATTAATCTTATTGTTTGAAAATTGACCTTTTTAATTGAAAATGGAACTTACTGGTTCAAAGTTAAAGTTCTTTGTTTAAAAATTAATCTTTCTTGTTTAAAATTCATCTATTTCAGTTGAGGATTCATTATTTTAGTTGAAACTTCATTACTTTGGTTGATTTAAAAAAAAAAAATTAATTCTCTAACTGAAATATTACCTTTTCTATTCTTGATTGGAAATTGATATTTTTTAGTTAAAAATTCCACTAGTTGGTTCAGCATCCATGTACTTTGTAAGAAAATCGTAATTTTGGTAGAAAATTAATGGTTTTGGTAGAAAATTCATCTATCTCGTTGAAAATTCAATAGTTCTACTTGAAATGTTAGGAATTTGAAGCGTTTCAAACTGAATTCAATATAATAGACACATTAATTTTATTGTGATGTGCACTGCATTCTTATATGTCAATAGTCCTAAAGTTTACAACCACTGACTAAAACAATTTAGTGAAGTAAAATCCCAGCTCGCTTGTCAAAGCAAAACTCGAGTGAGAAATTTTCCGGCTAATCGTTTTACAATGGCGTTTATGGAAACAAGCTGGCTTTCTCTCATTGATGAGTCATAATTGCACGGCTGATAAAAGACCCTGACAAATGGGCCAATAGCAGGTAAGCTTGTGGTTGCGATCTCCAAACTGAAGCGCCAGCTTGGTGCAGCTGTGCCGGCGGGAATTTCCGAGCACGTGATGACACCGTGAGCAAACGATGGAAGACCCTGGCTGTCACGCGTTACTCGCGTGCGGCGGTTCTCAACGCCAGCGCCTTTTCTTCAAAAGTCCCAATTTCGTTTTAATACTTGTTCCTTGAAAACGACTCTTTTCCTAGGTACGGAGTACGGTGTCCCCACTGCTCCGTTGCGACTCCAGTGTCGGAGTCTCGTCCAATCAGCGGGCCAGCAGCCGCTCCCTTCTTCGCTCGAGCTCTCGCGCCTCTGACCCATAAAAGCCAGTGCACGAGCAGAACTCGTCACTTGGCAACTCTGGCCCTGTGTCCACTGAGGTTACTCGAAACTTTTGTTTGCAACGCGCCAATAAACAGAAATCAAATTAATTCCTCTGCCTTTCTCTCCAACCTCTCTCACTCTCACATTCTTTCGTGTGGTCTGCCTTCGAGGCTCCACACCCTCTCTCTCTCTCTTTCTTGTTCTTTCGTGTGGTCCGCCTTCGAGGGTCCATATCCTCTCTCTCTCTCTTTCTTGTTCTTTCGTGTGGTCTGCCATCGTGGCTCCATACCCTCTCTGTCTCTCTTTCTTTTCTGTGTGTTCTGCCCTCGCAGCTTCATTCATACATACACCCTTGCTTTTCATGCTTTCACTCCCAGCCACCCTCCTGTGGCTATTCCTGCTAACCTTCTTTCAACCTCCTCCTCCTCTCATCCGATTCTTCTCCTCAGCACCAATACGAGTCTTTCTCCTCGCTCCTGCATAAAATTCGTCCGCGTTTCTCCTTCCTCCTCTTCTTCTTTGTCGTCGGGCAAATGGTTCCAGCACACAATCCCGCTTCCTGTCTCTGATCCCGCTCCTACTCCCTCTTCTTCCTCCTCCTCTAGCAGCGACGACGTATTCCTCTTGTACGCCGACCAGTCCTTCCTTTCTCCTTTCTTCCCTCCCAGTACGTGATACCCCTCCGCCTCCGGGCAGGAACGGTGGCCCACCAACACTCATTGCCTGTCGGGCCCCTCTGTGCGGTCACAGACAGGGAGACATTCCCGTTCCACACGAACGTATCTTGCCGCCTTGACGAGCCCGTCTAGCTCCCGGCTAGTGCCCGACCAGCGTCGATAACTGGAAAACTCGACATCCCCTTTTCGCCCATCTCACCATCCCTCTGTGATTATGTCGGAACACCACCCCCTAAAACCGGCTCACATCAGCATTTTAAGTATGTTTAAGAAGATAAAAATAAAAAAAAGCTCTAACAGTGTGTGAAGAAAGTTATGATTTCCGGCTAAGTAACAGAATTTGCATCTCTAATAATATAAAAATTGCGATGATAAGATTTTTTTGCAACATATTTGACTAGAGCGCAAAAAAAAGTTCATTTATCGATCTAAAATTAATCATTCCGTTCAGGATCATAGTGGTCCTCAAATTTGAAATTATTCAGTTTTGAAAGCTGATGAATTTGGAAATCTCTTAATCTTGATTGGTTCAGATTGAATCATTAAAAAGATTGTAATGTACAATGTGTTTAGTTCTTATTTAAAATTATTATATTTTCACGTACATTTAATTTCAAATACTGAAAACTTGAAATTCAAAATTATTTCATTTCTAGTACTAGAAACATTTGAAATAAATTGAAAGAATTTGAGTTCCTACTGCTTCGAAGTTGAATTATCTAAGAACGAAATCTTTTGAATGAAAATATTCCAATTTTGTATAGCTTTCAATTTGAATGGAATAAAAGTGATTCTCGCTTGGAGATTAATTAATTTCTCAGGCCTTGAAGATTTACTTATTTGATTTTAAGGACAGCTTCTTTGGAATTTTGATAATTATGTATACTTTTTTAAATCAGTGTTTGCTTTAGAAGCCCGTAGAATAAAACGTATTCAAATTAGATAAAGCTTCTGTGTCCTGTGCGCTGTAGCGTTTGATCAAATTTTTTAATTTTTGAACACATTTTTTTTTCAACGTGTATACACGAAGGTGAAGTAGATTAACTCTGTAAATGAATCTGTTTTTTAATTCTGAGGTGACAAAGCCTGTTTACAAGTTCCACAATATTACTTTCGTACTGCGTCATTTATAGACTAGGGCCTCTCATTGTTTGAATAGATTTGGGAATTGATACTTAGTTGAATTTTCCTAATTATGATTCAGGAAGATGACCCGAGAACATTTTTCTTACCCGGAAGAAACCTGTGAAATGACTAGGAATTTTCGTCAGGGAATTTCAGTGGTTATTCTAAACAAGAGATATTATTCGATTAAACTACAATTTAGAAAGCTCACTGCTGTTGGGCAGATAAAACTTTTCGTCAGTATTAGAATCGGCTATTTAGTGAAACGGGTTTTTTGACCCATTCTAATGAGTATATTACCCTAGATCTAGATGTCAATTTAAAAATCGTCGGAGAGGATGAAAAATTAGTAATAATTTGAACCCTGATGTGCAATAACGGGAGAATAACTTGAAATAACACAAAGAAAATAATTATTGATGCAACCAAAAACTTTATTTAATTTTATTACTAACATTGACATTCTTATTAGACATTTGCACATAAAAACCCCATACCCATATTATCTACCACCTACCGTCTGCAGCCGGATTTTCATCAGAAGCGCCCGCATTTGCTTAGACTTTTGGCCAAGGGAGTGGAAAACTGCAGAAAACCTTTCCCGAGCGCAGCCGGTTACCGAAAATTAGAGTTCAAGACCTTCATTAGCATACACTGTCTTAATTGGGCATTTGTTCAGCGGCTGGGGAGGTCTAACATTCGACACGACTTCCCCATCCAACTTTATTTTCCTGAATCCACTTAGCTGAAAGTAATGGTAAGAATATAAAATAGGAGTAGTATATAAATTATCTCACTTATTTCCGTATATGTTTTAAATAAATATATATTCTTACCAGGTTTTTCGAAATATTTTTTAATATTCCAGGTTCGAACCAAGTCACAGATTCCGAGCAAGGTGGATAATCTAATGAGCCTTTGTAAAATAAAAATGGTGGTGGAGATAATGTATCTACATTATCTACAAGTAATATGTGGCCAAGGAAAACGGTTGTATCAGAGCTGTTGAATTTATGGATTGCACCTAATGTATAATCCTGAAATTTCAAGGATGAGTCAATAATATAGGATTTTTCGTAAAGACAAATTCAATTTTAGTTTCTTTTCTCAAATTCATCTAAGACATGCGTTTTTAACAGGATCACAGAAAAAACGGAAGATAAACTTTACATCGATTTCCGACGAAAGTTTCACTGCAACAAAAATTAACCTGGTCGAATAAACTTTACATGAAATTCAGATAATTTCGTGTTTTTGAACCATCTCGGAATAATTTGGCAGTTGTTTGTCAGTACAGAAAAGCGTCTTCTGCTATGTAGTTCACAGCAGTGCAAAGAACAGTGTGAAGTATGGATGGAATTGGTCTGGAAATGAGGACACGAGATTTTTAAAAACATTGCACTTATTACCATTCCATTTTTAAAATAATTGCACTTATCGCGGACGAATGGTTATATATTTTGTATGACTGTCAATAAATAAGCACTCGACAACATTCAAAAAAGTCGCCATATTTACTATGATCTTAACCATAATTCACAAGTTATGAGATATGAATTTCCGTTTTGAAAGTTTCGAGATCCGTCGGTGTTGCAGTTCAATATAAAAGCCTTTTTACGAAGTAAAATTTCAAAGCTAAAAGATGATTTCTGAACAACTACAACTCCTATCGGCCTTAATTCATGCTTCAAATTATTATTATTTAACATTTCATTTTTTAAATAATTTTTTGAACTCAGAATTTTTGTTACGTATGAGGCCACCCTGAGTCGTAAAATTTTATTTTAAAAAGTTATTAAATAAATATTTATCAAGAATATTGAATGTGAATTGAAAATCCTAATTTTGTACAGTAGATAACATTTTATATTACGATAATATTGATGGAAAAGAATCTTTGATTCTATCAGGTATTTCAGGTTAGGTGGGTGAAATCAAAGATGTCTGCAAGCTGAGGGACAAAACTTTATTTTCTTCAAATCTCAGAAAAAAATGGTTTTTCACCATGAGTGTATTCAGATATTATTCTTTATTTTCTGGAAACTATTCAATTAGATTATAAAATCCATAAAAAATGTGTAATGATTTTATTATTTAATTAAATAGCTTTCTCGAAATGAAAAATTTATGCAAATACACTTATCTAGAGAAATCGGGAAGACTGAAAAATTCTCGAGACTGTAAAATTCCTGAATTAAAAAATCTCCGAATAATTATATTACCGAATTGGAAAATTCCCGAATAATAAAATTCCTGACATAAAATTGCCGAATTCTTGAATATCCAAATGACTAGAATATTCCCCAATTATAAAATTATTATAAAATTCTTATAAAATTCCCGAATTTAGACAAATGAAAAAATTTTTTCATGAATATTGTTTATTTATTAAAAATACAATGATCAAATATTGTTATCAACAAAATTGTAATGTTTAAAGTTCTTGAAATTACTGCGTGAAACTTACACAAAAATTATTGAGAAAATATATTTTTGGATGAAAATTTTTGGACGACTGAAAAATTCTACAAGATAAAATTCATGTCTCTTTGAAATTCCCGATTTGGGAATTTTCCGAATAATACAATTTTTCAAAATGTAATAAACTTCCCTAACTGGAAAAATCCCGAAAAAAAAATTTACGAATAGCTTATGATATTATCAAAATAGGAAATTCGTGACAGTTTATAATATTACCGAATTTGACAAATTCCCGATAGAAAATTGCTGAATTATAAGATATCCGAACTGGGAAATTCCTGAATTATGAAACTCCCGAAACAATGGAAAAATGGGTTTCAATCAATATTATTTATTAAAAATACAATCATCAAATATTTGTATAAAAAATATTTTTTTTCTGATCAAAGTTTCTAAAATTATCGTTTGAATTCAAAATAAAAATTATTGAAAAAATATATTTTTGGATGAAAATTTTTGGACGATTGGAAAATCCTAAAAAATAAAATTTCCGAATAATATAATTCCCAAACAATGAAATTCCCGAATTGAAAGTTCCCAAACAGTTTATGATATTAGAGAAATTGAAAATTGCCAAATTATAAAATATACGAACTGGAAAATTCTTGCATTATAAAACTCCCGGAACAATGAAAAAATTGTTTTCCAATCAATATTATTTATTTCTTAAAAATACAATAATCAAATGTTTTTATAAAAAAAAAATATTTTTCTTCTTCAAAGTTTCTAAAATTATTGTATGAATTTAAAATAACAATATTTGAAGACAATTTTCATCAAGAAATATTTTTTTTTCAATTATTGTTATTTCAAAGTTAAACCATGATTTTAGAAACTTTAAACATTAAAAATATTTTTTTTCTTGATAAAAATATTTCATTATTATATTTGTTTAAATTCTAATTTTCGAACCTGTGATAACTTTAGTATATCGTCAACACTACTTTTTGTTTAGAATTTCGTTGAATATGAATTATGTACTTTCATCCAATATATGGTATGCATAATTATTCTTTCGAATTTTTTCATCTAAAAAAAAACTTCTGCTAACTTGAATAAAGAGAGTCTAATTACCATATAAGTGTTATTTAATTGCACTTATTTGTTCATTTTATTTTGTGAACAAAATTTGTATTTATAATTTATTTTTAAATACCTGTCTTATTGCTGTATGAATTCTCGTAATTTAAAAGAATTTTCGAACCGATTTGAATATTTTAATTTGGTTTAATTTGGTTGGTAAATTAGGCATGAAGATCCTGCATTTCAATTTGGTTATAGATTTCAGAACATAGTGACATTTAATTCATAAAACCATTTTTGAGACTGAAATCGAGATTGAAACTTTAAATAAACTTTTACATTAGGATTGATTTTCAATTAATTATTATTTAAACTTACACAGTGTCTTGTCTCGATATTCAGGACGACTAGTCCAATATTTTTCTTAAGCTTGGCTAGTCATCCCGAACTTTCGGGACGACCGCAGTCCATCATCTTTTCTAACTCTCCCAATTTTTCGGGGTGACTAGATGCAGCCTTAAACTTAAATTTATGCTGGAATAAATTAAGGATGCAACTTATTTATCATATTAGAAACCTTATTATTATTTTCCAGTTTGTTTCCGAAATCTGTATCCAAACTAACCCCGAATCAATCTGAACAAATCCGAAAAAAGTTTTACATTTCGTTCGATCGAAATCGGTCAAAAATTTATCTGTTTCAATTCGAACCAAATTTTCAATCCAAATGGTTCGGACTCAATCCGAGTTCGGATTGAATTGGATTCATTCAGATTGAAAATCAGTTTGTCAATCCGAGTTCGGATTCATTCTGATTGCAAATTTGGTTCGGACTGATTCGGATTGGAAGTTCGTATTGAGTCGCATTAATTTTTAACCAATTTGGATCGAACGAAATTGAGAACTTTTTTTTGGATTGGATCTAATACAGATTTCGGATTGTTTTGTTTATGAATTCCTACCCAAAACTTTCGGATACATGTCTTACTGCAGATTCAAAATCGAGTAGTTAATTTCTGTAATCCTCAACAGCAGCAAATTCTGTCAGCCCAATGGCGGCAAATACCTAGATCCGCCACTGAATGAATGTTCCAACTTCAAATATAATTCGATTCCTAATTTTTGGTTTTGTTTCTAACCTACAATACCGACTGTGGCAGGAAGCATATATAAAGTATAATTATTTTTAAAATAACAATTAAGTAAGTAAAAAGTTGTTCTAAATCTAGTGTCCTGATTTATAGCTTTTCAAGTTTTCCCGTATACTTTGCCGTTCTTCCATTGCTGCGAAGCACTGCGAAGGACGTAGCAGACGACAGCTTTTATTCCATCGTAAGATAAACTTTCGCCAAATATCATGTAATCTTTAACAGCTGAACATTTTACATGCAACAAAATTTATCTTCAGTTTTTTAAGTGATTTCAAAGGTTTTAAGAAAATTTAGAATATTTTTGTAACATCCAAGAGCTTTAAAAAGCTTAGGACCTATAAGGTTTCAGAATATTTTAAGTATATAATTCAGATGCTAGTATCTTGAAGAAAGAATTTGCTCTTGAAAGAACGACTATATATAGGCCGATATTCTTATCTCTCTTATCTTATTTTATTATAGTTTATTATGTACGTGATTCTGCCGTGAATTTAGTTTTGTAGAAATTCTTGAACTTCGTCGCAGTCAAAATTTAGTGATAACATAAGTGGGACACACTAGATTCTTGAGTATGGGAACCCCCACCACTCTAATCCCTCTGGAGGGAAAAATTACATTGACTTCAACCTTCGCATTCTTCATGAAAAAACCTTCTCATTTCGTGCATTTTTCTATAAAAATAACTGTTTTTGATGCTAGAGTAATCTGAATTTGAAAGCTCAATATAAGTACTTCAAACTTCAAAAAATTTAAATTGAAGATTCTAAAAATATAACTATTCAAAATTTAATAATATTTGACTCTCAAAGACTTCATGAAAGCCCGTTCGTCCAACTTTTCTCCAAGTAAAGTTGTTCACACAAGAAAATCCATTGCAGTGCGCTGGAGACGTCTTACGGACGTGCCGTCCGCTCACGAACACATAACGCCAACCAATTGCGTGCGACCTGCCGTGCTGCTACGGTCCGTGGCAGCACTTACTCAAGTGCGTTGCGAATTAGTGTAAGTACATTAGAAGTCCGATAAGTTTCTCATTTCGGGGCTGTAGGGGCGGAAAATTCCAGGAATTTGAGACTTAACGAATGCCCCTTCCATTAGAGGTTATTAATGTGCGCACGTGCACGCGCCTTGGCGCCAAAGTTTGAATCGACTAAGTGATATGCGCTTCGTGATTCCAGGAACTTTATGTTTTCTTTAGGTTACAATTGTAAATACATACATTTACTTTGGAAATAGCTAATCATATTAATTTATTTCTTGTTTACCGAGGGTCCATTCACATAATACGTGTTACATTTTTCAGGAACTTTAAAGACCCCCTCCCCCTGCAAGATGCTATTTCCATTGCACTTAACATGGAAAACGATACTTTGAAAGACCCCCCACCCTCCTCAACGTATCACGTATTTTGTGATTTTGTGAATGATCCCCAATGCGTTTAGAAAATCTTACAAATAAAAATGCCTTTCCAAATATTTTCTATTGTTCTATGAAGTTTGAATTTTCTCCCATGGAATTTGTGTATGTACTTGTGATTTAAAAAATTAAAATTATAAAAAAAATCAATTGACTCTCCTGTAGTATTTTTGTATTTAAGTTAATCCTTTGATCAAACGAAAAAAATTGTAGGATTTAAAATTCAGTTGGCAGACTTTATTTTTTAGAATTGATATCACCACATAGAAATATTTTCATTATGTTTTAGGTCAACTTTATTCTTTTCGAAATATACAAAGAGGTATTTATGTATTGTTAAATACAATCATTGTAGCTATTCTTATAAAGGATAATAAGCATTTGTGACTTATCTGGCTCGCGCTCGGCCTTTTACATCATAATTATAAACATCTTGCGACTTGCAGCTAATATTTCTATATTTTAACAATAAAGTTTCACAAATAAATGAATATCTATCTGATAATACTTTGAAGTTACTTAATAAAATTTTTGTACTTTTTTCTTTGAGCTTAAGTTTAACATCTTCTAAGGAGACAAGGATTTTCATACCTCATCAAGATTTTGTATCGAAACATGAATAACGCTTACAAATCAAAGAATAGAAAATTAAATTAAGAAACGCATGGCTGTTACCTAAGTTTTGCAAGTTTCAAATATGTAATCGCACATTACATATTTTTTATATCTTGTACATACTTTGAATCACAGATTAACTCCTTGTACTTATGTTAAAATATTATTTATTCATAAACCATGTTCGGATTCCTAAATGACGTCTCCTGAAATCACAGATTGCTTAATATATCTTTGGCTCTTTGAAAAGCAACCAATTCTGTTCTTCTCATCCCACCATTTTGTTGAAAATATGATATCAATGTGGTCGCCGCAGAAATTTCGTCTTCCTGTTTGATGATGGGAGGTATATTTTCTTGGTTAGTGATGTTAGACTTTTCATCTGCAAGCAGATTTAATTATTAAAAAGAGGAAAAAAGAAAACCTACAATAGTAAGTGTACCTTTCTTTAGACCACGATTTTGAATATTTGAATCTGTGAAATAATAATTCCATAATTAGTAGTTCAAATTCATGTTCCGTAAAAAGGCCCCCTAATAGTAATGATAATTAAAACGTAAAGGCAAATGATTTTTACCAGCGTCTTCTTCCTCTTCTTTTGATTTGTAAACCATGTCAATTATTCGGGCGTTTGTCGGCATTTCGCTGAATATTTTGTCATCTTTATCAATCCATTGTATCACAGCGCCCTCCGAAACATTCTCGTAGTGCTTTATTCTATTTAAAACGACCAACACGTCTTTGTCGCGAAGCACTTTTTGTTTGGGAGGTGCCGCCTCTTGCTTCTCAGAGATTACAGAAGTCATCAAAGGTTTCCAACATTTGAAGATAGTATCACTTTTTACTTCATTCCATGCGTCGCTAATCCAGTCGATGACGTTCTCGATATTTACTAATTTGAGGAAAATAATTACGTTAATTCCCTTTTCTTGGCTATCCAAAGCAGCTGACAACAACTTGAATCTGTAAAGCCTTTTTATGGTGGCTATAATGCCTTGATCCATAGGTTGAATCAAACTAGTTGTATTTGCAGGGAAAAAATCCACTTGAATTTCGCCTACTTTCAAATTCTCGCTGCTAGGATGACACGGCGCATTATCGAGAAGGAGCAAAGCTTTGCGTGATACGTCTTAAAAATTTCAGAACTCATCCATGCACTTTTTTTATTCGTGTGATAAACTGGAAGGTTGTCCTTGGAGAAATTTTTTAGAGCTCGGGGGTTCTTAGACTTGCCAATTAATATCAACGGCAGTCTACATGAGCCATCTACGTTACTGCACACGCCAACTGTATACCGGTCTTTGCTACCTTTGAAACCAGGAGCTTGTCGCTCTTCAGCTTCTGCTAGTGTTATTGCAGGAAGCATCTTGAAAAAGATCCCAAATTCATCGAAATTGAAAATCTGCCTTAGAGTGAGACATTTTTCTTCTATTATTTGCGGAAATCTGAGCTTAAAATTTTCGGCTGCTGCAGAATCTGCAGACATTTTTTCACCTGTGATTTGTATTTGACGAATACCATGGCGAATCTTCCAGTTCTTAAGCCATCCATCACTAGCAGAGAATTTTTCATGAATTTTCATATCATCGTATAATTTCAGAGCCTTTGCTGTATACAAAAATAATAGTTAATCATGTACACACATAATGAAATAAAACTTAAACAAATTTCGTGGGCATTTGGAGGTTTTAGACATTCAGCCGACTGCCGGCGTTCAGAAGAATTCGGCACGAAACCTATATCTGGCGTCCAAGTGCCTCGTTTATTTAGGCATATAGAAAAATACTTAGCTTATACTTAAGCTTAGCTTAGTTTCGAAGCTATACATTTTATTTTTCAACTCAGTCATGGAAAAAATGGATAACTAGATTTACTACTTAATATACATCATTTGAACTCTGAACCAATTTTCGAGGAATTTAGTCAATATTACAACCTGAAATACAATAGTTAAAAATTAAATAAAAAATTTCCTTTCATTTTAACCTTTTTTCTATTTTTAATTGTTGAAAATTCAACTATTTCCGCCGAAAACACTAAAATAATTCAAATTTGTTGAATGACACTAAATCTTGTTTAAATCATAATGCTTTTCATTTTAAAATGCGAATTTTTGATTAAAAAAACCAAAGTAACTTAAAATTGTTTAAAAAATTATGAATCTTCTTCGTAATGTAATTTTCATTGAAAGTTAAAATACAAACTTCTGACAAAAAAAACTAACATAAACGGAAATTTTTCATAGCTTCTTGTTTAATTTTCGCTAAAAACGCTAATAAAACAAAAGTTTTTTGTTTCAGGAATGTTTTTTATCAGTGTAGTTAATTGATAATGATTTTTGTTCAAAAATACTACTTTCCGTATTATTTTTAGATTTGGTCCTCAAAAATTTAAATTTAAGGTATTTAGAACAACTTCAAGTAATAAAAAGCCAATCAGGTTCTCAGCAACAATGATCGCGATAATTTCGATATATTTCGTTTCACCACTTTTTTAGATACATGATTATTTATTTTTTTACATTTTTGTTTATTATTGGTAATTAATATTATCAGTAATATAATAACAAAAAGGCACACTAAAAAAAATTAAAATAAATGTTTACCTCCGAAACCTGTAGAACCATAAACTTAAATTAACAGAGTTTTTAAATATATGTCATAAAATCATTATTTTGATTTTACTCTACGGTCGGTTTCTCGTTTGCTTAAAACGTGTCAGGCCTTCAGAATAATGGCTAAGTATTTTTCTGAATGCCAAAATGAATCAGGCATTTTGACGCCAGGCATAGTTATCGTCCCAAATTCTCCTGAAATTGATTGGCGTTCATACTCAGAATTCAAAACGAGAAAATTGCTTATTTTAATTCTTCCCGAACTTTTCTACAGGTTGCTTTTTACCAAATTTAAATTTAAGTACAAATTTTGGAATCAAAGCTTATATTTTCCATGCAGATTGCGCACTACTTTAGAATACTCAATTTTTTTCAATGTAAATTAGCTGACAATTAGTTATTTCCTTATAAAATTCTTCTACAAATAATCTTTGAAAATTTTCTTTTATTGCAAAATTCAAATTAAAAAATTGAACACAGATATCTTTAGAGAAACTTTTAACTGTCCTTTCTTTCTTATATGTATATATGCAATGGAAAACTTAATTTAAACAGGAAGATATTATATAGTTGTTGAGAAAACTCTAATATTTAAAAATTACATCACGATTTCTTACAAGTTACAAAAATTTTATAATTGACAAGTAATCTATTTTTCTTAAATACACATATATGAAGCTTCTGTGATTATCAAACGTTTAAAACATCAAATTTTGTAAACAATTAAATAGAACAAATTTAAAAATTAAAAAAGTAATTTTAGTACTGGTATAGAATATTGTCATTAATACTGCTAACAATGTTTAAAGAGCAAAGCTGTGTTATTACAAACTTTTTTTACTAAAACAACTTTGTATACAGTTTAAGGTTATGTATGCAAACTTTAGATTTTTTAATACGATGTAAATGCACGAACAACTTTTTAGGTACATCAACTGAGTCCGATTAAAAACTTGAAAACATTTTTGTAGATTATTTACATACAGGATTTTTTACGTACCTTTTATAATCGGGCCACTTAAAGGCAATCCTCGCAATCTCATTTCATGAAACCAAACGTATAAAGCATTTTCTAAATACTCAAAATGTAATTTTCGGTGACGCTTGGTTTGAAATTTTCCACCATCATTTTTAAATCTCTCTAATGAGTCTCGATTTTCTGACCAAACTCTTATTGTTCTTTCCGTCACGTTACACTCAGCAGCCAGTTTTGTTAAAGATTCTCCTTTTTTTAATCTACTTAGTATGATTAGTTTTTCAGAGGCAGATAAATTAATACATTTCCTTCTCGTGGAAATGTTCGGTTTTTGTTCCTGTTTTTTATTTTCTTCCATTTTTTGGTACAATTCCGTAACTAACAAATTTAACCTACAAGCTCAGGCATGTAGCAAACCGCGTACCACGAGAAATATAATGAACAATCAGCCGGCGCGCGCATGCGTAGAATGTGATTGCTTGATGCCTAGTGGGAGCATACAATTAGTTTGAGTAAACGTATGTGTCATGACGTCAGAAGGGGAAGGGAAACTTACCGGACGGCCACTTATCGGACTTGTACTGTAGCGACATCCTTGTGTTTTTCACAGCTCGAACCTCAGCAGCACGACAGGTTGCACGCGATTGGTTGGCGTTATGTGTTCGTGAGCGGACGGCACGTCCGTGAGACGTCTCCAGCGCTCTGCAACGGATTTTCTTGTACGAACACCTTAAACCCACTGGAAAAGGGCATAAGCCTCAAAGATTAGAATTCTAAAAGGAATTGGGTCATAAAATATTTCTGGGGGGGCCCCCCCCCCCCCACTCTTTCTGTACGTAATTTTCAGTTTCCAAAAATGTTCTACTAGTTATTGCTAGTAGAATCAGACAGGGTGACCGAGAACTTCATTTTCAAAATTCCCTTATTTTCCCTTGTCTAGTTTTTCATTTTCCTTGATCATTGATATTCAAATACCAGCATTTTAATCTTGAAATACTTTTAACACAGAATCTTTCATAAACAAAAAAAACAGTATTTCAGATACAAATTTTAAATTTTCAAATCTATTAATTTATTTTAAACCAAAAATGTCTTTTCTACTATAAAAGACGGCTTTTTAACAAAATACTTGAATTTTCAATAAAATAATTAAATTTTTAACATAATAGTTGAATTTCTAACCTGAAAATATGAATTACCAACAAAAAGTGTCATAGTTTATATTATTTCAATCAAAAAAACATGAAATTCGTACCAAAAAAAAGTTTTTCAAAACCAAAAAGATTAATTTTCAACAAATAAAGATTTTTCACTGAAGAAAGAGAATCACACGTGAATTTTTAAACCTTCGAGCCAAAAGACGAATTTCAGAAAAAAATTCTTTTTCCACATAACTGATGCATTTACCAAAAAAATTAAGTTTTAAACCAAGAATTTTTTTCTTACCAAAAAAGGAGAATTTTCAACTCAATAAGAGCAAACTCAAATAAATGGAAATGTTACATTTTGAGTTAAAAAATCAATTGTGATCAAAAAAAAAAACTTTCCCTATGAGCAGTTGAATTTTTAACCAAAGGCCTAAGCCTTCAATCAATGAAATGAATTTTTGAACAATGTAGTTTAACTTTTACCCAAATAGTTGAATTTTCAATTCAAAAACATTACTTTTCAACAAACTAGTTCAACTGTCAACCAAAGAGATGATTTTTTTAACTGAAAATATAACTCTAGAAAAAAATTATTTCTTAACAAAGTGATTCAACTAAATATTTCAAATAAAATTAAATTATAAACAAAAAAATAGAAAAAGTAGTTAAATTTTCTGTTGAAAAAGATTTTAGTTGACTTTTCACGATGAAAATGAGAATTTTCAACCAAGAAATAAGTTTTTACGAAAAAAATCAAATCTTCAATCCAAAAAGACGAATTTTCACCCAAAAAGCATGAATTTGCAACAAAATTGTTGAATTCTCTACCCAATTGTTGCATTTTTATCCGGAAAAGATTAAACTTCTCTTGAAACCAATGAATTTTCATTTGAAAAGAAAACAACAATTTTTAAATCAAAATATGAATTTTTTAACAAAAAATAAGTTTCTACGAACAAAATTGAATCGCCAAAAAGACGGAATTTTTAACCAAAAAGGACGAACGTTTAACGAAATAGTTTCATTCTCGATTAACAAGATGAATTTCTATCCAAGAAAGATAAAATTTGTACTAAAACAGATGAATTTTTAACAAAAAAAGGACACATTTTTTTCAAAAGTTGAACTTTCACCCAGAAAAGCTTTCAGTTCATTTTTTAACACGAAAATATGAATTTTACACAAAAAGTAAATTATCTACGAAATAGTTCAATTTACAACAAAACAGTACAATTTTCAACCAAAAGTGTGACTTTTTCTGAAAAAAAAAATTGAAAAAATAGTTGAATTTTCATCCAGAAAAGATTTCAGTTCTCTTTCGAACACCAAAATATTAAATTTAACCAAAAAGTAAATTTTCTACAAAATTGTTAAATTTTGAACAACACAACATAATTTCCAGCCAAAAAGTATGACTTTTCAACAAAGTTGTTGAATTTTAAATCAAGCAGTTGCATTTTTATCCAGGAAAGATGTGATTTCTGCTAAAGCAGAAAATTTTGAAATCAGGAAGACAAATTTTCAAGAAAGAGTTGAACTTTCAACCCCACAGTTGCATTTTTTTTCAAGGAAGATTTTCTGCTACATAGTCGAATTTTTAACGAAAAAGTATGACTTTTTAACAAGATTGTTAAATTTTCAACCAAACAGTTGCATTGTCCAAAAAAGTTGCATTTCGCGGGAAAATGTATCGCTTCAAATTGGAAAGGCCGCTAAATTTAAATGATAAAAGAAGTCAAAGTATTTAAAAACATATAATTGGCATAAAATGGTTCTTTATTTAGGGTTTCTAGAATATCTCAAATTATAAATTCTTCTAGATATAAAACCAATCACACCTAGAAGATTGATAATGATAATGCAAAAAAAACTGTTCGAAATATATTTTAAACACTTTTTATTTGTGTTTTCAAGATAGAAAGATAAATTTCCAACCAAAGAAATGAAATTTTAACTAATACAATGGATCTGCAACCAAAAATATGAATTTTTACCAAGTAGTCAGTGGAATTTTGAACCCAAAAGATTCATTTTCTACCAAAAACGACTCTGTTTTTGTTTGTTTTTTATTTAAAATTGAAATCACAGTTTTTGTTACTATGAAAAATATGATAGCAAAACATGCATAGGAAGACATTTCTAGAAACTTTTAAGTTCCTAGAAAAAAGTTGTTTATCAAAATTGTTTATAGCTAATCATTGCGAATCACAATAAAATTACTTTCGGTCAATAGCTTGATTATAAACTCATGGAAAATTATTTTTCTTACCCTGAACCACAAAAAATTATTCTTACCTTTTCGAATAAATTTAAGAATCTTGGAAAACTTATGGTTATTTCTAAAAAAAACCATCAAAATCGTTTAAGAACTGTACTGTTGCCTGTTGGTCAATTTTTATAAAAAAATATTTTTCCACAGCGTGTGGGGTGGACAATAAACATTTATCAGCGGTTATAGAATCTGATCACTTAATTTTTATAATCAGTAATTTAACAAAATTCCTCCCAAAGGAAAACAGTTTTTTAAAATAACGAAAAGGGTGTTTCGGATTGTAATTATTTTCTATTAATTTTAGAGGAAAATGTATAAACATATGATATCAGTTTTAATTATTATATAATTATAATAAATTATAAAAATATATAAGTTTAGCGAAAGCAATGACCTAAAGTTACATTCGTAATCGATATAATTAATAGTTTCAAGAGACATCCCCTATTGCGTGACGATTTCTTATAGGATAAGACTAGCACAATGGATTTGAAATCGAAGATTCTGGAAAATCTCATAAAATATTTAAACATAAATGTCTACAAGTGTCCTCGACACTAAAGACAAATTTTTAATTATCACTGTAGATGATTGGTTGCAGGTTTCTTGGGAAGTCTTACCCTTTTACATTCTGAGTTTGAAATGAATACTCAGAGACATGTTTCTTTGAATCAAATTAATTTGTACTTTTGATGTAGGGTGAATAAAAAATAAATCTCAATAATTATGAAACGTGATAGATTCTCTATCCAGACCTAAAATCGTATTATATTGTCATATTGTATCATATTGTCATTATGCTTCTATCAAATCTTATCCACATAGAACTTTTTTTCCTCTAAAAATTTTCTCATTGCACAAGATTTGATAGAATTTTAATAATTCATATATTGAATAATAATCAGAAAAGTATGAGATTTCTTGAGAAGTAGAATTCGATAGAAAACTTTCAGCATCTAGAAAATAGAAATTGATACAAATCTGGTGCGGATAAGTTTTGATAGAGTTTCAATAAAAAAAACTGTTG
>CAKNXH010000116.1:0-24295 GCA_932178445.1 Andricus quercusramuli
AGACATTCCTTCATTGTATTGTAGAAAAATAAAACCGAAGTGACAAGTCATATCAAAAAATAATTCTGAAAAATATTATAGGACTTTTCAAAAGCTACAATTCTTCTTCTAAGCTTTTTAAATTATCTATCGTCGTTTGGCTTAAAATTAGAATTTTCAACTTATTCATTTCCGATGCATAAAACCAAAAAAGTGGGTCCTACCAAAAAATAGTTTAATCAAGAATAATTGCAGATATTTTGAAGGGCTTCAATTTTTTTCTCATCCCTTTTTTTAATCTTTTTTCATTCTTTGGTCAAAGAATACTGGTAAAAAACTCGTTCTTTCTTTTAGGAGCTACAAAAAGTGTGCTAAAGTTCGATTTGATCCGTTCATTTTTTCGAGAGATATCTTGTTTACGGACGAACGACGAACAGACAGACACACGCCATACCTAAACCTTGATTTTCGGCTTCAGGGTGTCTCAATGCATGGAGATCCGTTAAAAAATTAAGGTGAGAAATTTCGGACGATTGGATTACATTCTCAATCTTAAATGATGAGGATATATAAAGACGAATCTTCAACAAAAAATACATGTATTTTCAACCAAATAGTTGAATTATGAACCAGAGACGATCAATTTTCAAGCAACAATGGAATAGTTAATTTTTTAATTAAAAAAATTAATTTTCAGCAAATAGTAACATTTTCAACCAATAAAAGAAATATAGAGAATTTGTATTTTAATTTGAATTGTATTGAATTTTGAAATGTTAAGTAATTCAAATTTCATTTAAGCAGTTGAATCATTCACTAAAAAATATTCAATTCTAAATGAAAAATTCATTAGTAGAATTTTCAGCTAACAACGATCAAGTTTTAGCCAATAATGGATTATTTAAATTTTCAGTTAGGAAAATTCATTTATCGTTAAAAAACGAATTTTTCACAGAATAGTTCAATTTCAGAAGAAGCAGTAGATATTCCAACCAACAGAAATTGATTCTGAACCAAAAATATGAAAGTAGACTCTTGAATTAAAAATAATGATTTTTCAAAAAGGAATAGTTGGTTCTCTTTCAGGATTCTATTATTTCAGTTCGAATTTAAGCAGGAGAAAAAAGAAGAATTCCTCAAAAAAGGTAAAAAGTGTGGAATAGATGCATTGACATGTAAAATAAAAGCACTAATTTACATTTTCCCACATTTCAAAAAATTGTTAGTCACATTTATATATTTTATGTGTGATATTACTTTCTGCATTAACCCCCCCCCCCCATGTCACAAACTGTGACAATACCTACAACCCAACTCCCACCATGGGAGGGTGACTTCGTTTTTAAATGGCCCCATTTCTAAAGCTAGAGCTTTCTAATCTTTCATTTTATCAGTACATTTAAACTGATTATGGCTATAAGCTTCCGACGCGACCGCGATAAGCTTTAATATACGGTTTTCAGTGTCCGCATTATGTACGCGCATTTGCATTTAAAATATGACAAAGACATGTTATTCCATGTTTCATTGCAGAAATGCAGTATATTTTTTTACTTCATAATTTTAATTTCCTGCAGTTTACATTTTTGTTACTATGCCCATAAATGAGTAGTGCTCACGAAAAAATTAGTAGGTATTTCAAAATAATAAATAATTGTTTCGCTATAGCAGAACTTTCAAATTCCCTTCGTCTGGCCATCCACGTCCTCCTCTACTTAGGAGGGTCTTCTAGTTTCAAGATTTCAAAAAATCGATTTTCTTGTTGTTGCATATTGCGAATCTAGAATTTATTAGAAACGTGCCCTGGCATAGCCGATCAAGTCGTAAGTTTTTCTAAGCATGTTTGATTCCATCATTTATGTTTAAACGTGTTTTCCTAAAAGTCATGTTTTAAAAAAGTTTTGGTAAGACTTCGACTAGAAATATTTGGAATATCGGGTCATTTTTTTGAAATTGTTTAGCAGACATGTTGCTGGACCAAGACACAAGCGCTTTTTAAAAAAATATTTACAGCCTTCATAGGCTCAAAAAATTAGGTCGAAAAAAATCCATCATTTACGTTCAAACGCGTTTATCCAAAAGTCGTGTTTTGAACAAGTTTTGGTAAGACTTCGGCTAAAAATATTTGGAATATCGGGTCATTTTTTCAAATTGTCTAGCAGACATGTCGCCAGGTAAGGACACAAGCTTTTTTAAAAATATTTTTTATTTTATTCTTACAGCCTTCACAAACTCAAAAAAATTAAAAATTTTGAGAAATTTTTAAAAAACCTTTTTGCCCTGACCCAGCCAATGTATAATCATAATTGAAGACATATTTCACTTTTGTGTTTTATGCAATCTAAATAGCCGAAGCCTTACCAAAAAGTCGACAGTGACATATTTGCAGTATTGCGGTCAAGGATGCTCCAAGGTCGCGGGTATGGAAACAATTTTTTTTAAACGTCATTTTTTTACCGAAGAATGTACCAATACATTGCAAAAAACCGTTTCCAGTTGTCATGTGTAGTTTCTTTGCAGTATTTTTCCAAAAATAGGCTCGAAATCGTGGCTGGAAACTAGAAGACCCCCTGAAGATTATAATTTATTTCACTTCTCGATTTTCAGTCAGATTCTCTTCCGAGAATTGATAATAATTCTTAAATATTTGAGAATATTTTTAATAGAAATTATTGTTAATGTAGAAAAAATATTTTATACTACCTTCTTTATAACTCGCGTCCACATTTTCTCGATCAACCGCAACCTTTTCCGCAAAAATTCTCAACTTTCCATTCTCAAAAAAGTCCTTTTCAGCAATTGAAAGAATGTCGTTTAGTTGAACCAAATACGAAGAGTCTGGCTTCTCGACAGCTATGACTGAAAATTTTATTCATGAAAATTAAAATCATAATTTTTAATAATTAATAATTAATTTTTAATTCTGAGGACGGGGAAAAATAGGACACTTCGTTAAAAATAAGTTCGATTCCAACTTTTTATTCAAATGTTAAGTTGATGAAATGCTTCTGAAATGAAGATTTTTTTTATGAAAAACGTTTTTAGTTGGTCAACCGTAAATATAAATAATATAATGATTTTAAAAAATGGATTATAATTTTTATATTAGAAATTGAACTATAAGTGATACTATAATTGATACTTAATTCACAAAAATATGAGGATTTTGAAGAGACATTTAGAAGTTTTGAAATTGAGACGCTTTTTAAGAATTGTGATAGGCTTCAAAATAATGAAAGAATTCGAAATATTCCTAGAAAAATTCGAAATGTTTATTTTCATTTTGAAACATTAATTTCAAGGAAATATTCCAAAATATTTCGAAAGATTACTAAAATTGTCAAGAAGGAACCTGGAAAATGTTAAGGCAATTTTGGTTAATTTTGCAGGATTGAACAAAATGTGGTGAAAAAAGTCAATCATTTTTAAGGATATTTAGAATTAAAGAAAAAAATTCAAAAATAATTTGAAATTTGAAAAGATTTCAACAAATTTAAGAAGAAATTTATATTTTTGAAGATTTTTAAATACAATTTTGAAGTTTCTTAAGGATTCTGAAAGGTTTTCAGATAATAAAAATGTTTTTTAGATATTCCTGGAAAAATTATTTTTTATTTTGAAAAACTAATTTCAAGGAAATATTCCATAATATTTCAAAACATATTTTGATGTATACATAAAAATTGCATCATTATTGACTTGAAACTACTTAAAATTAAAATAATTCATATTCTAATTGAAAATTTTAAATAGTTCAAATTTAGTGTTTCTAGCTGAAAATGTCTTACAATGATTCAATTTATTTTAAAAAGTCACAAGTTTATTTAATCATGCTTTGATTCACGGAATTGAAAATGATGACGGATATTTACATTTTTGAACTAAATCTAAATCTTTAAACTGTACAATTTATGAAAGTTAAAAATATAAATAAAGTCTAATTTCGTTTGATTTGAAAATGATAATAGCTTCTTTTTTATATTTGTAAATACTATCGAGCGTTGAAATAACAAAATTTTGAATTAGAACATTTTTAAGTTTCAATTTTAAAAGCTTAAAAATCAAGAGTTCCACTTTGAGTGCTTGAATTTGCAGTTCACTCTTTATTACTTCAAATGGAAAATTTGTAAGCTTCAAGAATTTGAGTTTTTCAATTTCATTGCCTGTGAAAAATTTTTGCGAACCATAAAAACCCCCGGACACCGGTTATTTTTTTCTTTGATTAAAACGGCCACCCTGAATTTATCACTCTTAAGTACCATAATTTCGAATCAATAATGGTTAGGAAAAGTTTAACGCTATTTATATTAAAATTAAGGAGAGATGATGAAAAGTAAAGTATCGTTAAAGTACTTCAAGGTACGTAAAATAATGATTCAGGAATAAGCATATTATTATATTAGAAGCATAATACGCATATTTTAAGTAGTAAAAATATGTTATTTTTCTCCAGAGGAAATATTTTTATATTTAATATAGGGGATGATAATTTAAGTGTCACGAAGGGTGAAATCATATAAATATTTTAGAGTTAGATTATTATCTACTTGATTAGTCGATGCGCGCAAGTGTAATATTTACTGATTGAAATTGTGTAATCAATTTTAATTAATGAAAGTTTATATTTAAAATTGCATAATTTGTTATAAGTGCAATGGTTATAAATTGAACACAGTAAAAAATCTTATACTCTCGTAACAGTTTCAGTTTGCTCACTTAAATTAATTCCAACTTTTTTCGGATGAATTACTATCAAAAAACATTAAAATTTTGCGTTTCACGAATGAATCAGCTCTTCTCATTTGAAATTTAACAGTCTGGAAGTTCCAATTTTTTTAAATATAACAATTAAAAAAAGTTTTTATATAAACTATGAATTTATAAACTCTTCTCAATTAAAAACTTTATTCCTAATGATTTGCAATCAAATAAAAATCAAAAATTGAAGCTTCAAAAACTAACCAATTTAATCAGAAGCGTTTGAGATTAAAAAACTAGTTCATTAATCCTTTTCTGGATATAAGAACTTTAATGTTTTGAACTTGAAAATTAAAAATGAATTACACTGTGCACGTTTTTGTACTCTCAGTTTAAATATAGTCAGGATCTTAAATGAGCTCATAGTTTTGAGTGATTATTCTAAACGAATAAAGTAAAACTTGATGGGATAAAAATCTGGGATAAGAATCATAATTAGTTTAAATTGTCCCCGAGCATGAAAGCCTTTGGAGTTGAATAACTTTCAAATTATCACTGTTTTAAAATTTGAATTTTTCTCCAAATTGATGAACCTCATCAGTAAAAATTTAATATTCTGCATTGCAAAAATTCTTATTATAAAATTTTCATAAATCTTCAACTCTTTGAACAAGTTTTAGTTTCAAAGGAATCCTATCTAATAAAATTTATGAAACGAAAATCTCACGCTCATTGTTGTAGAATACCTGATTGTTTGCATACTGCGTGGTTTTCAATTTGTTCTTCTGAGCTTTCTCAAATTTTGCAAATCGCAATTTCCGAAAAACGAATTTTGATTCTCAAAATATATACTGAAAGAGAACATTATAATTGAGAATCATTCTAATTCTGATTCTATTCATAAGTATTGAAAAAAAATTATAATGAAACTTTTGATAGACCTGGTTTTATATTGCATATTTTTACAACAGTGAGGTTCCGAAAATTCCAAGATGACCTACATGTGTATGAGTACGTGTATATAATAACGACATATGAACCAGGGTTATTAAAAGTTTCGATATAATTTTTTTGCAATACTTGATTTTAAAACGTTGAGAACATTTCAATTGTATAATATCAACAGTTTGATTAGCTAAATTTCTTTCTTATCACAAGTCACACTTTTGACATCTGTTGTCAAAAGTACATGTTGTCAATTGTACGGCGTGCTTTTGATAGATGGTCGCCCAAATTTTCTATACCATCAATTTAGTAAATAAAAATTCGCATACAATTGATTATATTCAATAACAAAAACTATTTCTGAGTGTTTTTAGACATTACTGATGAAGGAGAAAAAATTAACTGTAATTATTTTTTAATATTGGGAAATAATTCTGTTTTCAAATTTTTTCTACAAGACTATAATAATTTGTAGACCTTTTTACACATTTAGAGAGATGAGAAAAATGGACAAAAACTTAGAATATCTGTTTGTGAAATGTATAAATAGGTAACGATAACAAATGGTCGATGCCGATAACTAAAAAATTACCGTATTATTACCGTAAAAAATTACCAGTTTCAAACAGAATGTAGATTTTTTGAGGGTTTGAAACCAAATTTTGAAGCTTTTAAAGGAATTTGAAGATTTAAAGATGATGACATTTTTTGTTAAGATTTCGAGCAAAATTTAAATTGTTTATTTTGCTAGGAAAATTAATTTAAAGAAAATATTACGAAAGATTATAAAATTTTAGAAAAAATTCGAATAAGTTTAAGAAATATCTAGTAGTTTCGTAAGGATAGAAGAATAATTTTATTTAAAATATGTAGATTTCTGAAGATTTTAAACAAGAAATGTAGAAGTTATTCAAGAATGTTGAAAGCTTTCAAGAAAATGAAAATAATTTTTGAAGTTTTCTCGGAAAATTGTTAAAGATTCTTTATTTCAAACAATTTATTTCAAGAAAAAATATATATAAAAAATGTCGAAACATTCACAAAGATTTACAAAATTATCAAAAGACAATCAGGAATTTCTTAATTAGAAATTTTCCGAAATTTTAGGAAAAATTCTAATCATTTTATGAAATATCTAAAAGTTTTTGAAAATTTTCCAAAATAATACAAAAATTTTGAAAACTTAAAAGACAATGTAGATTTTTTATGATTTACAAATAAAATTGTTAAATTTTTTAAAAAGATTTTGGAAGGTTCCTAGATAATAATAAAATTTTCCTTAGAATTCTGGGAATATTTAAAGTGATTCCTCATTTTATCAAATTAATTTTAAGAGAATTTGAAAAAATATTTTAACACATTGCAAAAGATTTAATAAATTATTAAAAATGAATCCGGAAGATCTTGAAACAATTTTAGGAATAATTCGAGTCACTTTAAAAGATATTTAGGAATTTCTGGAATTTGAAATGATCAAAAATAATTAAAAACTTTGAAAGATTTTCAAACATTTATCAAATATTCTTAAATTTTTCCCAAGCGTGAAAAAGTCTTGAATGTCTTTTGAACTATAAAAATGTTCCCTAAAATTTTGTAAAATACTGTCAGAAAAAAAAATTGTTAGAAATTTTCTAGAAACTTTTTCGACATATCTGAAATGTTCAAAAATGTTTTTGAATTTTCTCGAGAAACCTAGGAAAATTATATTTATATACCCCAAAAGCTAATAAGCAATGAAAATTAAAAAATAGTTACGCGATATGCTTATTCTGTATTGAATATTATTTTTTTCTTCAAATTATAATTTGCTTAAAATTTTGTTTCATTTTGTACTAAAAAAAATCGGTTGCCGCAAATTCAACAATTTTGTTGAAAATTCATCTTTCTGGTTTGACAAACTATCTCTTTTAGTAGAAATTCAATCTTTTTTATTAATATTGTAAACGTTTGGTTTAAAATTAAAATCGTGTTTTGCTGCGAATTGTGTTTTTTTTCGTTATAAAATTAATCTTTTTAATAGAAAATTCATGTATTTGGTTGAAAATTCAACTATTTGGTCGAAGATTAACTATTTTCTTGAAATTTTGATTTGACATGTACAAAATTTTCAAAAACTTGTATAACCTTAAAGCAAATAAACAAAGAAACTTGAAAAAATAGTTATTGGAAATTTTCATTTTGTATTAGAAATTATTTTGCCCCTCAAATCGAGAAACTACATGTGCGCGTAGCGCGCGATTGATGATGCTAGTCTTTCTAAAAAAAAGTGGTGTAACGAAATGTGTCGAAAATCTCGCACTCATTGTTGTTGAAAACCTGATTGGCTTTTGAATGACTTGAAATTGCCCCATTTATTAGATTTAAAATTAAAAAATGAAATCAGCTGCAAACTTTCAATTTTTTACAACTTCTAATTTAATTTATGATTGTTATGGTGGCGACATATTTAATTTTTTTTACAAATACAGGTCCTATATTATCTACTTTGATAAGAGAATCAACCCATTTTTTTAGGTTTGTCGAGAAAATTCGAAAACATTTTGAAGATTTTATGTATGTCGAAAAAGTATCAAGAAAATTTCTAAGAATTATTTTTTATTTTACAGGATTTTACAAAATTTTAGGAAAAATTTGAATAGTTCAATAGTTGTTTAAAACTTTTTGAAGTTTAAAAAAAATTTGAGAATAATTTATAAATGTTATGGAATTCTTCAAAGTTTGCAAATACTTCTCTAAAATTCAAAAAATTCCCAAATCACTTTTCAACTGAATCTAATTATACCTAAACTTGAGTAAAAATCTTTCGGATTCATTTTTGAAAATGCTGGAAATCTTTTGTAATAATTACCTTTTTTAAAAATATTCTTTTAAAATTACTTAAAGAAATAAAGAATCACTTTAAATATTCCCAGGAATCTTGGTAAATTTTTTTCATGTTGTACAATGTTGAGAACAGAATCTTTTCCCAATATAAAAAAATAATTAAAATAACATTTTTTCCTTTCATCGCTAATGTTTAGAAACATTTATGAATAATTTTCATCACCAAAAAGAATTACTCATTTAAAAATTTTGATTTACTAAACTGATGGTACAAAAAATTCTTAATCTTTATTAATAGATAAATAAATACATATAACCTCATGAAATATACATAGTTTAGAACTAAAATTCTTCATATTAAGAATCTAAGAAAATCTAAAAGAACAAACTGAAAACAGCCACTTAAAGTCATATTCACGCATTATACAACCAATCAGGCACTCAACAACATTGCGTACGAGATTTTCGATAATTTCTTCCCACCTATTTTTTATATAAATATATAAAAAAATTGGTGGAATCCCATAGAGCTAGCATCACCAATCGTGCGCTACGCACACGTTCAGTTTTTCGGTTAGCGTGGAAAATAATTTATAATAACAAATAAAAATTTCGATTAACTATTATTTTTTTCGGCTTATTTGTTTGTAAGGTTATATAAATATAATTTTTCTAAGACTCTTGGAAAAAATACAAAAAACATTAAAAGAAATTGAGTCAGTTCAAAATATATTTAGGATTTTTTAACGATTGATGAAAATTAAAAAAATATATTCTAAATTTTCTGAAATCTTTTGAAGTTTGAAAATATTTTCAATTTATTTGAAACTTACAAAATTCATAACTATCTTCCAAAAAGACTTGAAATCTTTGAAAAACTTATAAATTTTATTCCGAAATCTTTAAAAAGCCACGTTTTGTTTTGAGTTTTGAAAAATCTTTTCAAATTCTAAATATATTTGAAAATTTTTTAAAATTTCGAAATGTTTTTTAAATGATTTGAAAATTTCCTGAATATTCTAAAAAGTTCTGAAAAATTAAAAAAATTGCCTTGAAATTTTCCAGATTCTTTTTTGACAGTTTTGAAAATACTTTGAAATGTTTCGAACATTGTAATATTTTCTTCAAGTTATTTTTTTGAAATAAAAAATCAAATCAAATTTTCACTGGAATCGTAACAAAACATTTTACTGTCTTAAAAACTTTCAAAATCCTTGAAAAGTATCAAAATTTTATTTTAAAATCTTCACAAATCTATATTTTGTTTAATTTTTATTTTAATTTTCAAGTTTTAAATAATTTCAGAATCTTCTCAAAACATCTCAAACTTCGAAATATATTTTGAAATAATTCAAAATTTTCCTAACTATTTTCTTAAATCCTGCAAAAATAAAAAATCATATGGGGTTAGCGAAATTTTAAGAACAGAATTATTTCACAATATTAAAAAACATTTACAATTAAAATGTTCTCTTTTATCAATAATGTTTAGGAAGATTCAGAAATAAATTTTATCAAGGATTTATGCATAGAATCCTTTTGTCATTTTTTTAACATTTGGCCAATAGGTTAAGAACAGAATTGTTGCCTATATTATGAGCGAATCAGTTGCAATTTAAATGTTCTTTTTCAGAAATAATTTTTTAGAATTAAAATTCCTCATTTAGAAATTGCGATGTACAAAATTTCAGAAAATTCAAAAGAACAATCTTAAAACAGCCTCGTAAAGTCATATTCACACAGCATGGAACCAATCAGGTAGTCAACTACAATGAGTGCAAGATTTTCAATAATTTCGTTTCACCTATTTTTTTATATAGGATAGAACATTACATACACTTTCTAATGTTTAAACAAAAAATTGTAATGCTTACGCAAGTGGATAGGTGTTTGAGAATAAGTGGAAGCGAAAAAAAGTGCCAAAACCGTCAGGCATGACTTCGTCCTTATCGACATGACCAGTTGGCAGAAGCGACTGTCAGGAATTGTATGATTAACAGGAGTTTTTCCTGTACAGGTGGAATGTATGCTCACGGATAACCACGCCTGCGCCAGCGAAACAAAGCCTGCCTATAAATATTATATTGCTACCCATCAAATCATGACCCTTTACATACATATACATATACGTGTGTCTCACATTGATGTACAGTGTACAATGTACATTTATATGTACATACTACCATGCAGACATGAAAAAACGTGTTTTCATCCCTAACAGCAACTTTCACGCATTCAATTACCGATTTTTAAAACAATTTTAATAGTCATCCACAAAAATGTTATTTGCTTAGAGTTTACTTTTTTATCAACTTTGACTCCCAAAGATTTTTAATGTGAAAAGTGAATGAAAGTGACGAAATATCGACTGGAAATAACGATTTTTTAAATGAAACCTGTGGTGCCCCAATGACTCGAAACACGTTGCGTGACGTCATAAGCTTGCAAAGCCGAAGAAAACACATGCCTCAGTTTGATGAAAACAATAAAAATAATTAATCCTCGACGTTTTTTGGCTAAAAGGATTTATTTGATAGATTATCCAATATGCCTGGATACATTAAAGCCAGTTCGGATAATTACCAAAATTCAACACAATAATGATACGTTATTTTCGCGCGAAGTGTTCCAGTTTCCATATTGCTTTTGGTTCTCATAGAAAATGTTTTAATATACTTTTCACGTAAAACTGCAAATTGGCATTCTAACCTGAAACATACACTGAAACCTGGAATCAAGAATCCTGGGTTTACGTTGTTTTTAGAATTTCAGTCATCAGCATTTTGGTGATGCGGGGACCGCGGGACCGAAAGAGAGGTGGCGCTCAGTCATGCGTGACAAGCAGCAGCGTAGCGACAAAGCGGACAGTGCGCAGGGACTTACACACGTATGTTTCGTATTATTATGTATTCCACTTGGAAACGGTTCACACGGCCCTGAATGTTTACGTTTGATTCCCTGGATATACGATCAAGGCCACTGCAACTCATGACCGAAACTGTTCTTAAGTTCAGGTTTTCCAGTGTATACGCAAAAAATATTTAAATTAGAAAGTTTCCCCTTTTGCTATGGCTGTTTCCTTTTTAACAGATGTTACAGTGCAAAAATCTAAATCTAATATATTTACGTTTTAAATTTAATTTTGAGGTTCAAACTTTTTCAAACTGATGGAAACTCATATAAAGGCTGTAGAATAACTGTGTCATGAAATTTGATTGTGTTTTTCGCATACATTTATTTCAGGAAAATACAGTGACGTATTAGTTACCAATTATATAGGTCATAAATCAATGTAATAACTAATTAAAAATAATTTCCATCATTTAAACAATTTTTATAAACGAATTCACATTTTGACTATTTTTTATGAATAAACTTTATTTTATTTTGCGAAAACAACTAAGAATGTCTTGAAAAAGACTCCTTGCTGTCATATTTTTATTAAAACAAAAATTGTTAATTATTTAAACAATTTCGAAAAAATACACATTTAACCATTATTTTATTGATAGGATTCATTCGATTTTGCTGAATCGACAAGAAATGTTTTGCTCAAGACTGTCTGCTATCATATCATTTATATTAACAAAGATTGTTGATTTGATAAACAATTTTTAAAAATAAATGCACATTTCAACCATTTTTTAATGAATAGACTTGATTTTTTTGCGGGATCGACTCGAAATGTTTTGCTAAAGACTCTTTGCTTTCATGTTTCTCATAATAATAAAAACTGTTACTTATATAATCATTTTTCATAACAAATGCACATTTTGGCCATTTTTTTATGAATAGGCTTACTTTTTTGGGAATCAACTCGAAAAGTTTTGCCAAAGACTCCTTGCTGCCATATTTTTCAAATTGATAAAAGCTAATTAAGCCTATTCATGAAAAAATCATCAACATGTGCATTTTTGAAAATTGTTTTAATAATTGGAAAACAGCAACTATTCTTAACTAATCATTGTGAATCACAAAAAAATAACTTTCGTTGAGTGGCTTGTTCATAACATTGTAAAAAATTTGTCTTGCTCTAATCTACTGCATATTACTTTTAGTTAGTTATTACGCTGATTTATGACCTGTTTGAATGAATTTATGTCTCAACAGAAAAGGTATCACTAAAAAGTTCACAAAAGAAAGTTCAAACTATCTTAGTAAATAACAAATTTTTGTTTAGTCGGACTGAAATATCCGGGCATTAAAAAAAAATTAAAATCCGTTATGAATTGTACTGTTGTGCAATTTTTTTGTTTAAAAAAAGCATAAACATCCTGCTTGGTCAGAAAATTTTGAATGCGTATGACGTCACATCTGAGTGACGGCATTGCGCGATAGAAATACAAGTTTGAAAAGGACATACATTTTTCTTCTCCGAATAAAAATTTGAAAAAAACCTTTTCTTCAACTATACAAGTATTATTAGTGATTTTAGAGTAAATAGTTCCATTTAAGAAAACCGTCAGTAAATTAAGTCAATTATTTTTTGGGTGGAGAGGGGGGGGGGGGGGGTAGGTCAAACATTTTTCTATACTATCTTATATGGGCGAGGGGGAAGGGAGGTTTGTGGTCAAAATAATTTCTTTACGTAAAATATTTTCAATCACTAAAAACCCAAAGTTTAACAATTTGGTAGCAAATTCAAATATTTAGTCGAAATACGAACTACTTTGTTCAAAATTAAGTTTTTTGGTTTTTCATTGACCAATTAGAATACCAAAAATAATTAACCAAATACATGTTTATGAAAAGTAACATCTTTCATGTTAACAAAATCTACGCAGACGCAGATGAATAAGACATTAGAAATTGCAATCTAATTGTTTTTATTTTTACTCGACACCATAAATTACAAAAATATTATTTTGTTGAAATATAATAAAATTCAATAATGTGATATTATTATACCACTATTATTATTTGAGATCGTATATTGAAAATTAATTGCATAATTTGAATTAAACATCCGGCTTCTATTGAGTTATTTACCATTCAAACGAGGTTGTAACTTGAATCGCGATTGACCTTTCGAATTTTTGATACTGTCTCTCATTTTAAGGTAAGAAATGGGATTGAAAAAAGTTTAATTTCTTTATTCAAATGTATATAAACAAAAATCTGAGTTTGGATCCAAACATGGTTTCAGATCACGCGATGGAACGACTCTGAGCAGTACAGATAACTGTAAAGTGGATACGCTTTTTTTTCGCTAAAATATATTATTATTCTTCAGAAGCGAAAGCAATCTCGAGGATAGATCATTCATGCGTGCACATTTCTTTCTTCCCAACACAGAAAAAACTTAGGGTAAATAGTGTTGCAGGTAATTTCGTATTTTTACCTGTTCGTATTGGTAAAACACAAATATTACCCTCGATGGGCAGAAAATGTCTTTTGTTCTCATTAAAGTTGTCACCAATATCTTGAAAATTGGAAAGCCACTAGCTTTGAATCGCTGAAGTGAAGTTAGCTGATGGTTGGTGTAACAGGCAAATCGGAGAAGTGCGGCTTCATAAAGGTGGTTTTGCCGAATCGTTAGAACTGTCAAAAGTTCAATATGACATTCACAAGGCCTTCAGGGTAAACATTGAGAATTACTCCCGAACGTAGGTAAACGCAGAATAATACCCTACATGTGCGGGTAAAGTTTACCCACATGGGGTAATTTTTGTTGCAGGTAATCTTTACCCCGAATTCCGGGTAAAGTTTACACTTAGTTTTTTCTGTGAACATTTTTCTTTAGTCACACAATTTCATCTTAATTTATGTTGTTGTTTATTTTATTTTATGAGTAGTAAGTGAATATGAATATATTTTTCAATAAATCCTTTAACTTCTATCATGCATATATATACAATATAATTTCACATAATGAGGCCATATTGATTTTTCACAACTTGCATATATGTATGGCTTATAGCTAAGCAAATCGATTATGGCAAGCACTCAGAGATCTCATAGCTGATAACAATAAACAGGTGACAATTCCAGTCCTCAAACGGAGATAACGAATCTGTTCGTTTTTTTCCGAATTAAAATGTGGGAAATTCAAGAAATACATTTTTGTGAAGACGATTAAAATTCAAATATAAAGTCAAATAGTGTAATGAAATATATTTTGTTTAGGCCAATATGTTATAAATGCTCTGTGCATGGAAATAATTTAATTCAATTTCATCAAAACAGTTAATTAATGTGTTTTCTAAGAAGTGCATCTCCGCCAAGTTGACCTACCTTGTTGGGTAATGTGGCGCGTTTCGATTTCAATTCATAATTATTATATAAAAAACAAATTATGAAGAAAAATTAGACAAATTTAATAAAAATAAGATAAATATATTTACGTTAAATATTATTAACATACTTGATCGATTATGTCTGCAGAAATTTCAAGAAAAATGTTTTTTTAACAGTGCATATTGTCTCACAATAATTTGAGGGTTATGTCTGCTGGAACGTCAAGAAAAATTTTTTTTTTCAACAGTGCAGAATGAGTCACCAATATGAAAAATAACATGATGAAGCATATATTCCAATAATTATCAATGGGGAAACTTTTTGAACAATTTTTATATTAAACTATAATATTAAGACAAGGTACAACCCGTATGCCACGAACCAACAAGGTAACTAGAAATGAATACTATGCAAAATATTAATTCCACGATTAATTCAGAATCCATGATCCGTGAAAAGGTACCCTTAGTCGCATGTAAATAGTATTCAATAAAACTTTTTACATAACAGGTTATTAATTTTACTTAAAATGTCAAACTTCGAAGCATTCAAGAAACTTGGAACACTATATATCCAGAAAATTTTCTAAGTTTACACGAAACTTCTGTAATTTTGCATTTGTTTTTAGCTACTCTGACAATACATCATAAAAATACATCATAAAAATACGTCATAAAAATCAGGCAATGAATTTAATTGTCCCAATTTTTCAATAATCTAACGTTGAAAACATATATACATATATTGCAACTACCTGCACAAGCAGAAAATGCGTTACTATTCGAAAACTGCATTGTAATGAAGAATACACATTTTTTTCGGAGAAAAAATTTTATTCCAGGAAAACCAATGAAGGAAAGATATTTTTCCTGGAGTGACAGTTTACTGAAGATTATTTTTTTTTTGAAAAGCCTACAAAGTACGTAATTAATAATATATACATTTTTCTGGATAAAACATGAGATTGAAGAAAAATCAATGAAGAAACGATATATTTCTTCCCAAAATTGCAGTTTATTGAAGATAGTACATTCTTTATAAGCCTATATTGTACGTAATCAAGAATCTATATTTTTCTATGATAAAACATTTAATTAAAGAAAAAACAATGTGGAATAGATATCCTTTATGAAAATGCTGTTTACTGAAGATATTTTTTTAAAAAGCCTACATTGTACGTAATAAAGAATATATTCATTTTTCAGATAAAACATTAGATTGAAGGAAAAACATTGAAGGAAAGATAGATATTGTTTCTGAAATTGCATTTTATTGAAAATTATAATTCTCGTTGGAAAACCTACAAAGTACCTAATGAAGAATATATATGATAGAACATCAGATTGGAAGATAAACAATAAAGCAATGCTATTTTTCTGAAACTGCAGTTAATTGAAGAAGATATCTTTTTTTAATGTACGTAATTTTCATTTTTTTTATTATTATTTATTTTAACAAATTTTTTAGTACGCTACAGAGAATCCATAATTTTTTCTAGGGAACATTTAATTAAAGACAAAACAATGAAGGATAGATATTCTTTTTGAAATTGCAGTTGATGAAAGATGATAATTTATTGAAAGCCTAAATAGTACGAAATGAAGGAGAAAGAACGAAGGAATTTTTTAATTGTAGTTTATTAAAGAATATATATTTTTTTTAATGTCCTACTTTCTATCTAGATATTTCTTCTGAAACTGTAGTTTATTGAACAAGATATATTTTCATGAAGAGTATGTTTTGTGTCCTCATATTCAATAATGTCTATTTTCATACATAGAAATTACTTCCAGAAAGAGAAGCATTTCGTTTCAACATTGATTTCATATAATCGATGTGTCCTTATTTCAAACTTTTTATACCTGTGGCATTAACAAAAGATCAATTGATACATGGTATACGTTATAGATTTATGAACATGACGTTGACCTGCATATTAGTGTCCTTTAGTATGCAAGGAATGCATAAGTGGCAACTCACTTCCTTATGAACAATCTGAAAAGTTAAATGAATCGCTTTCTTAAAAAAAAGCTTTTTAAAAATTTTTGAATGTTTCAAGCGAATTCAAATGTTGTCGTAAGATTCCCAGGAAATGTTTTAATGATTTTTTAACATAGAAAAGTGAAAAAGATTTCAAAATATTTAAAATGATTTTCTACAATTTTGAATAAGAATGTGGAAAATTCTGAAGCGAAATTTTCCAGTTTTGCAATATTTCAAAATTTTACAAAAAAAATCGCGTATTCGAGAGAAAAAAAATGTCTTGAAGTTTCTAGAAGATTTCAAATGAATCTTGACAAATCAATTTTGAGAGAAAATTGAAAAAGATTTCCAAAATTGTAAAAAAAGCGTCTGGAAATCTCTGAAGCATTTTTCAAATTTTTCAGTATTTAAAGAATGTGCACAACTTGAGGACAAGTTTGCATCACTTTAAAAGATATTTCAAAGTTTTGACAACATTTTAAAAATAATTAAAATTTTTGAAAATTTCAAAATTAATTTGAATATTTGAAAGATTTCAAAAAATTTTAAACAAAATGTAGATTTTTATAGATTTCGAAATAAAATTTGGAAGCTCATAAAGTATTTCAAAAATAATTAGATATATTTGAAGACAATCTAATATAATATCAATAGAAAAATTGATTTTGAGAAAATATTTAAAAACATTTCAAAAGATTCCCAAAATTTTCCAATATTTTCAAAGAAAAAAATTAGAAGCTTTTCAAGAATTATGAAAGGTGTTAAGAGGATAAACAAATTTTTTTAAGATTCCTAGGAAAACTGGAAATGATTTTTATTTTGATATTTTTTTTGGAGAGAATATTTAAAAAGATTTTAAAACATTTCAAAAGGTTTCCAAAATTATAGAAAAAAAATCTCCAAGATTTTAAAGCTGTTTTTTTATATTGCAGCATTTAAAAAGAAATTTATGAAAATGCGAGTCATTTGAAAAAATATTTACAAGCTTAGAAATAGTCTGAAAAATAATGTTATATTTGAAAATATGTAAAAGGATTAAAAACAATAAGTAGATTCCTTAAGCTTTCGAAATGAGATTTGGAAGCTTTTTAAGGATTTTAAAAGATATCAAGATAATGAACAAATTTTCTTAAGCACCTTGATAAAATTTTTAGTGATTTTTATTTTGAAAAATAAATTTTAAACGACTAAAGACTCCTGGAAAATAAAATTCTCGACACTGTGAAATTCCCGAAGAAGAAAATATTCGGAACAGAAAATTCACGAAATTATAAAATTGTGGGCAGTTTAAATTTTCTGAATTGGAAAATTCCTGACAGTTTATAAAATTATCGAATTTAAAAAGTCTCGAAATAAATATGTTCATACAATAAAAGTGCTTGATTTTATTTATTATTTTGTTTGAAGTTTAATCTTTTTTGTTTAAAAATTCGACCATCGGGTTAAACATTCATCTTCGTAGGCTGAAATTTCTACTATGTGGTTAAAAATCCAAATATTTGGTTGAAAATTTAATTACTTTCTTGAAAATTCATCTTTTTAGGAAGAAAAGTTCTTGGTTGAAAATTCAACAGTCTTATAAAAAAAAAACGTTTTTTTTCTTCAAGATTCAACTATTTAGATAAAAATACAAATTTTTTTGGTTGAGATCACTTCTCTTTTGTTTAAAAATTTGACCATTTTGTTAAAAATTGAACTATTTCGTTAACTTATATTTTTGGTTCTAAATTTAATTTGTTTCTTTGTTAAATATTCAACTGTTTTGATAGAAGACTAATCTTCTTTTTCCTTGAAAATTCAACTATTTTGTTCAAAATGAAATATTTATTGCCACTTTAAATCTGAAGCGTATCATATTAAATTCAATATGGTACCGATATATAATTTCATTTATAAGAATTTATTCCCCCATTTATTTGAAAATTCACCCTATTTTCCCCGTTTTAAGAGCATTTTGGATTGTGAAGCCTATACAAATATTATGTTTGTATGTTTCATGTTTTTTTTAGTCGTTTATCAAATGAAATTGAAGAAAATAGTTTGACTTAAAGGGGGAGGGGGTTGTATTTTTGACGTCATTCTGAGAGAGTTCAAGCTTTGTGTGATGATCTGTGATGAAGACGGGGAGTGGTGGGTGATGTAGTTTTTGAACGGCTCTTGATAAAAGAGAATAATTTAAAATAATTTACGATAAGGAGAGTAGAAAGTGGATGGACTCGTGTGGATAATGGCGTTTCGACCATTAGATGTTTCACCATTGTTACTGAAAGATTTGTGACTGCGGTCTGAGGTTGATTAATTTCCATGGTTGAGAAAACATTGAGGCGGCGATGCGTGGTCATCAGAGATGATTCCACACGGATTCGAGATTGCATTGCAGATGTTCCAGTCGGGCAGCAGGTGAAACGAGATGCTTCAATAACTCGAAGTTATTTTTAGATTTTTAACTACCCCCTGCCGAAGACCTTTTTTTCACTCTTCTCTCTCTTCTCTCTCTCTCTCTTCACGGTCACTTCTCGAGCGTATACATATGCAATGAAACTCTCCTGTCTGCTGCGGCCGTTTAAATTAAATAGATATGTATCTACTTCTCACGTGATGGCGTGAAAACGTTTTCCCTTAATAGCCGACACTTTCAAAGTGCCTATAAAACCAAACTCGGTGCCGTAACGTAACACGTAACTCGACACCTTCGGCGCTTCATTCTCTTCTAACGAATATTCACCTTAGAATTGGGGTCGTTCCACTAGTAAATGTAATCAAATTTTTTTCCATTTAATGCCCTCGAATTAAAAAAAAAAATTCTTTGAGCTAATGTAATCAGAATTAGGTTTTTAAGGACCTTTCAATAAATTAAAGGTTAACAGATGGATCTTTTTTTTAATAAAAATGGTTTTCTTCTCAAAATTTCCTTTGTATATACATTATATTTGTACACATCTTTACATTCACTATCTGTTTTTTCTCTCTAACCCACTCCTCTCTGAATTAGACACCTTCCTCGCCCTCATTCAGTCTATCTGTCCCTCTCATTCCTGTATCCTCTATTCCTACGTCTCTGTCATATATTCATCATCTCACATTTTTGCATAACTCCTTTTGTCCATTATACATCCATACGCTCCTCCCACCCCTCCTTATCCGTGATTCACCATTCATAATTATATACCCCCTCAACTTTCCCCTCTGACTCTACGCCCCTCTCACAGTAACACCATCTGCACTATTAGAAAAATCTGTACTAGATTTAGTATACATGTAAAGGAAGCAAGAATGCACAACATGAAATTAAATTTAGTATACCAGCGTACTGTAAATTTAGTATATGCATATAATGAATTTAGTATGCAGGTACATGAAATTTAGTATACGCGTATACTAAATTCAGTATACATGTATACGAAATTCAGTATACGCATATACTACATTTAGTATACGCGTTCCGTTTCGCGTGGGTTCCATCTTTATCGCCTGTAAACTTGATCAGATGAAACATGTAATCGAAGAACAAAGTTTTCATTTTGAAATAATCATATCGTTAAGCTACACATACGTTGATAAATTGACTTCCAAAGAGAAGACTTCGCAGATCCTCGCAGAAAGAAGCCGAACCTTGTAGCATGACAGAGAACTCCAACAAATGCAGCGGCATCGAGTCTGCCACCGGTCACGTTGCTCGACTCGCGTGAATTGGAACGCGCTTGCGCAGCTGAATATATTAAACACGTATATGAATTTTAGTATACAGAAACTATAAAATTCATATACGTGAAAGAAACTTACTGTACACTTAATAAATCTAGTATACATATAACTTCATAAAAGAAATTTAGTATACGTAAGTATACTAAAATTACAAAGTGTAATGAATTTAGTAAACGTATAGAAAATTTAATTTGCCGGTGTATACTAAAATTGCAAACATTTCTAACAGTGTGGCAGATATCTATCACACATCCACTTTCACGATTTTACCCTCCATCCTTAAGCCACTTTCTCATCTATAACCACCTCTCTTTTACCAACGATACTTGCGCCCACCCTCCTGCATTGTCTCTCTATCCCAACGCCCCTCTGACACGTTCACTATTTTCCGTACACTCGTCACCACTTCCCCTCCCGTAAATACCCAAGCCCCTCCCGCCTACAACCTCCAGTCTTTCATCAACACTTACCCCTACTCTTCCACTCCCAACCCCTTTACCCTTCCTTTCTAGATCCCTCTGATATCTATACCTCCTTCAGTATAAACATCATCCTATCCTGCTCTAATTACCCACGCCCCCTACCGCCATAAACCGCCCCTCTTTTGTCACAATTTGCCCTCTCCCCTTTCTCTATAATTCATCCCTACACTTTCTTGTAATCCTAAGTGATTAACTTGTAATTCGGAGTAATCCACTTGTAATTCAGAGTGATCCACTTGCAATTTGGCTAATCTGGACAGAAAAGTGTGGCGACAAATAGTTTGTAAACAGAGTAACAGTGGAATGAATGAAGCCTGAAACAAAGACCTAGGATACTAATGGGCCCAAGTGGGGAACCATGCATAACAACCTTGTGAGGCTCCTCACTTGGAGTGATCGCTAGAGAGATTGATCAGCAACCTGGGTCGGAGCAATGTTGCGGAATGAACGTATCATTTAAATAAAAAACACGAGAATTCCAGATCAATCCAAAACATATATACCTCACACCTATATACCCATATACCTTATACCCATATACCGACCTACTTTATACCTATATACCTATTCACTATTTTCCAACCGAGCAAGTCACGCCTACCCCGGAAGGGAAATGGCTTAATGGTATAATAATAATAAAAATAATAATCTGGAGTTATCGGATAATTTGTAATAATAATTTATCGATAATAAGAATAAAAATAGTATTCAATAAAATTTTTGGAGCGTTTTTAATCCATTGTAATCCAAACCATTTGTAATCCCAGGTAATTCACTTGTAATCCAAAGTAATCCACCTTCAATTCAAGTAATTCCCGATAATGCGGATAATCAGAGTTCTCCAGTATCATCCTAGATAATCAGATTGTAATCCTAGATAATCCACTTTTAATACTAGGTAAGGGACCGTACTTGAATTACGCCCCACCCCCAGGCGCGGGGGGGGGGGCCGAGACATTAGGTTACGATTTTTTATGGTAGAGGGGAGGGGGTCCTTCACTCATGTACGTAATTTTTGCAAATTCGCGAAAACTTTCTCCTGAAGGTTTTCTTTTCAGTTATAAATTTTATTATTTGGTTGAAAATTTAACAATTTTTTTGAAAACCTTTTGTTTAAAATTCATATTTTGTTGCTGATAAGTCAACTGAAATATTTTTTGGATGAAAAATATTTTTTCTGAAAATGTGTCTTTCTAATTTGAAAGCTCATCTTTTTTTAGTAAAAATATTGCATCTTTCTTGGACAAAAATGCAATTCACCTGTTTTAGTAGAATTTTCATATTTCTTGGATAAAAATGCAACTGTTTGGTTGAAAATTCAACAATTTTGTTGAAAAGTCGTACTTTTTGGTTGAAAATTTGGCTGTTTTGTTGAAAATTTAGCTATTTCGTAGAAAAGTTACTTTTTCTTTAAAATTTATATTTTGGTATTCAAAAATGAGCTGAAAGCTTTTCCGGGTGAAAATTCAACTATTTTTTTTAATTTTTTTACTCAAATTAAAAATTTATCTGTTTTAGGAGAATTTCATCTTTCTTGGGTAAAAATTCAACTGTTTGGTTGAAAATAAAACTATTTGGTTAAAAATTCATACTTTTGGTTGACATTTCTACTGTTCTGTTGAAAATTTAACTATTTCTTAGAATATTTACTTTTTGTTTAAAATTCATATTTTGATGATAAAAAATGAACTAAAAGCTTTTCTGGATGAAAGTTCAACATTTGAAAAAAAATTTGTCCTTTCTTTATTAACATTTTATCTGTGTTAGTACAAAGTTAATCATTCTTGGATAAGAATTCAACTATTTGGTAGAGAATTCAACTATTTTTTAAAAATTCGTTCATTTTGATTAAAGAAATTCGTCTTTTCGGATGAAAAACTCAATTTTGTTCGTAGATACTTATTTTTTGATAAAAAATTCATATTTTCATCTTAAAAAGTCAACCGGAATCTTTTCTATATGAAAATTAAACTATTTAAAAAAATTGTATTCTTTTTAAATAAAAGTTCATCTGTTTTGAGAGGAATTTCATATTTTTTGGATGGAAATGCAACTATTGGGTAGAGACTTCAACTATTTCGTTAAAAATTCATCCCTTTTGGTGGAAAAAATTTGTCTTTTTGTATTAAAAATTCAATTTTTCGTAGAAACTTATTTCTTGTTTAAACATTCATATTTTGATCGTGAAAAGTCAACTCAAATCTTTTTTAACAGAAAATACTATCTTTTTGTTTTATAAATTCATCTGCTTGAGTATTTAACTATTTTATTCGAAAGATTTGGTCGAATTACTTTGTTAAGAAATCATTTTTTTTCAAAAGTTATATTTTTAGTTGAAAATTCATCTTTTTGTTTGAAGGCTTATGTCTTTGGTTATAAATTTAACTGTTTAGTGGAAAAGTCTCTTTTTTGTTTAAAATTAATTTTCAACTGGAAATGTAACTTTTCCATTTTTTAAAGATTGATCTTTTTTAGATGAAAATTCTTCTTTTCCGGTAGAAAAAACAATAATTTTCTTTGTTTTCAATTTCATTCTTGTTGGGTAAAAATGCATCAGTTTCGTGGAAGAATAATTTTTTGCTGAAGTCATATTTTTTGTTTGTAAATTCATTTTTTGTAGTGAAAATTCGTCTTTTGGCTTGAAGGTTCAACAATTTAGGTAAAATTTTCTTTCTTCCGTGAAAAATCTTTATTTGCTGGAAATTCGTCTTTTTGGTGAAAAATTAAAAAAAATAAATAAATTTCATGTTTTTTGATTGAAATCTAAACTATGACACTTTTTGTTGGAAATTTATATTTTTAGGTCAGAAATTCAACTATTATGTTAAAAATTCAATTATTTTGTTGAAAATACAAGTCTTTTGTTGAAAAGCCATCCTTTATTGTAGAAAATACATTTTTTTGTTTAAAACAAATTAATAAATTTGAAAATTTCAAGGGAAATGAAAAATTAGACAAGGAAAAATAAGGGAATTTTGAAAATGAAGTTTTTGGACACCCTGCCTAATTCTACTAGCAATAATTAGTAAAACATTTTTTGAAAATGAAAATTACGTAGAAAAAGAGTGTGTGGGGGGGGGGGGGGGGGGTCCCCCTATTTGGTTACAGTTTATTACCGGCGGCGGGGGGGGGGGGTCTGAGAGAGGGCCAATAATCCGTTACGTAATTGAAGTACGGCCCTTAATACACGTACTACTTGGCTTAATCCAGAATAATCAACTTGTAATGCGGAATAATTCAAGTAACCCGTGTAATCCACTTCTAATCCCTGGTGATCCAGTTCCCATCCCGGATGATCTACTTGTAATACCAGGTGATCGACTCGGAATATCAGGTAATACGCTTGTTATCCCAGGTAATCTACTTGTAACCCTAGGCAACACCAGTTGCAATCCTAGGTAATACACTTATAATCCTAGGTAATCTACTTGTAGTATCAGGCA
>CAKNXH010000116.1:33015-47623 GCA_932178445.1 Andricus quercusramuli
GCCGACCCTGGTTTACCTGGTCATGCACCAGGTTGCTAAAAGCATCGTCTACAGGAATTATCTCAAAATTTAAAGTTCGATGATAAACAGACCGGATTCCAATGTAGTTGCGCCAACCTTGGTGAAAATTCCTGTAGACGATGCTTTTAGCAACCTGGTGCATGATCAGGTACACCAGGGTCGGCGCAACTACATTTGAATTCGATCTTTTCATCAACGAACTTTAAATTTTGAGAAAATTCCTGTAGACGATACTTTTAGCAACCTGGTGCATGATCAGGTACACCAGGGTCGGTGAAACTACATTGGAATTTGATTTGTTTATCATCGAAGTTTGAATGTTGAGAAAATTCCTGTAGAAGATGCATTTAGCAACCTGGTGCATGATCGGGTACACCAGGGTCGGCGCAACTACATTTGAATTCGATCTTTTCATCAACGAACTTTAAATCTTTGGAAAATTCCTGTAGAAGATGCTTTTAGCAACCTGGTGCATGGTCAGGTACACCAGGGTCGGCGCAACTACATTATAATTTGATCTTTTTGTCATCGAAGTTTAAATGTTAAAAAAATTCCTGTAGACGATGCTTTTAGCAACCTGGTGCATGATTAGGTTTACCGGGGTCGTTTTCACTTCCGGAGGAGTACCGATATTACGTACCTTTATACCGTCCGGGCCCAATGACATACTTAAATCGTGTCCAACAAGGTAATTATATGAAGAAATATTATGTTCCTATTATATAAATTGTGAATCGCCGATTATGTATAAAATATATATAATTTTTTATATAGTGCCTATACATAATACATTATGTATAAACTATATAGAATTTTTCTGCCTGGGCTTTATCGGTTTTCACCAAATCTTCACATTTTCAGACCCCCTAAGTCAGGAAAAATTATTTTTACGATTTTTATGATTTTTTTCAATGATTTTGCCTGTCTGTCTGTATGTATGTCTGTATGCATATCTCTATATCTGTCTGTATCCTATAAGAACGATGACGTACTCGATGTCGTCATAGCCCAACGCGTCAATTTTGTATGTTGGTATCCGAAAAACATTGAAAATCATCGGAAAATCAAAATTTAACGACACATTCATGTTCAGCACCCCTTTTCACGTAAGATGAATATATCTTGATTATAGTGGACGATCATATACAAAAGAAAAAGAAAATTTTCTACAAACGTCAGAAAAAACTTTTGACCTTCGGAAACACTTTTTGTGTCGTAAAATGTGACATGCCATGCAGAATGACACGAATCCCTGTCGATAAAGATAGGGAATTAGGTCCCACTTTTATTTAAAAAAACAAATTTACACGGTTCATATTTTTCTTTAAAAAAGCAAGTATCGGCTTAGCCCCATTTTCGTCTTCGCCCCACCATCTCCTAAATACGAAGAAGAAATAATAACTTTTGTTACATAAAATCATTTTGTATATTTTCTTATAATCAGAACAAACATACATACAGTTCGACAATTTACACTTTTCATATTAGAAAAAATATTATAATAATAATATTTGGATGACAATCCTGATATTGAAACAACTAAGTTTTTTCTTACTATTCTTATAAACATTCGACCAATTATTAATAATAATTGCTGTTTCATACATTTCAACTTTCACTAATTATGCATATTATACAATATTGCAAACCGTAATATCAATAAATGACTCACTCCGATAGAATAAATAAAACATTTGCTAAGTGCATACTTCGTTTAAAACAGGAGTAACGATCATTGCAAAGTTCTACTGTCTTTTTGTTGCTGAAAAACAAAAAATGATTTCATATAACATAAATTATTGTCACTTGATTCTATTTTCATATGTATATTGCTATTCTATTAAATGTTAGTGATGGAGAAGCCATTATGAACCTTATTAAAAGAATTTAAAAAAATATATTTTTCCTGGTGCCAGATTCTAAATTTCCTTTAAAAAAATGGCAGGGGTACAATTATGCTCTTATATCTTTCTGTTCCGAGAATATCGTACTTTTTACTACTTTTGCTGGCGCAAACGATTTTTTCCAATTGAACACCAAATGATAGTTTTGTCCTTTGTATTAGCTACAATTTTCATTTTTATGATATTTCTGTGAAACTAATATACATATTTTTAAACAAATCGAATATTGCGAAAATTTCACTTTTTACGTAAATTTGATACTCGCAACCTCTTGATTTTTTTGATCTGAAAAATACTTTTGTTTAGTTTTAAACCTATTCATAATGATTAATGCATTATATGTTTCAATTTCAGACTGTACAATGTGGGCCCATTGAATCATAAAAGTTAAGTAATTATACTTTTGATTTTGGAATGTCTTTAGACCAAAATTTACTAATTTAAACGTATTTAATTAAAAATTATTATGACTTGTAGAAAATAACGCATTTTTGCTTCAGCTTGCTTCAATTAATGTTCAGAATAGCAGGATCCATTTTTAATGTACAAATACTTTTTTCTCATTTGAACAATATTTGATTTAAAAACTATATTTGTGTTAAATGAAAGGAGATTTTGTGTTCAGATAATTATAAGATTTTTTATTAGTTTGCCTGAAAGGAAATATAATTTTCAGTTTAGAAAATAACGATGAAGTTAATGCGTTAGTTTCGCCTGTAATAAAACACTGAATTTAAGACTCAGTAGAAAAATTGTACTTCTACTATATAACAGGCTAAAGATGTTGAGTGAAACAGTAAAACATTAATTAATTCTTTTATTGTCGAAACACTTCAATTGGAACAAATTGGGCAATTTTTCAAGAGGACATTTTTTCCGTGCATGGAATAATTTTCCGCGGAATTGTATACTATTTAAAAGGTCTTAATTAGGACACTCACAATGTACAAAATTATTTACATATGATTACTTATTTAACTTTTCATTAAATCAATATCTCAAAAGTTCAAGTTTGCAAAGAATTCCCCATATGTGTACATACTATATATCTTTAAAATATGCATAGGTATCCATTTATTTGGTTCAATAATATAATAAACTTTCTTTTAACTGCAATAATCAATAGCGCTTGTAATTTCTACTTTTTTTTTAAATGGAATTTCTTAGGCATCTTTGTCGCATACGAGGCGAAAATTCCTCTATTGTCAGATCTTCTTCTCGGGGATTCGAAACCCTGTAATACGGTATTCGCTGCATTTCCTCTGATGTCAAGGGAGTATACCCATGCCATTTTCGTTCACTATCACCGGTACTTTATTTTCATCATATATTGGATGTAGGACACCCAAAATTCCTACTCCAATGATGAAACTACTTTGTTTTACTTGATATTGATTTAAAAAAAGATAAAATAATGGATCAATTGTACCACGTGATGTTCCGTAATAATGAATACCATGACTGATAGGTTCAAGATGTCCATGACGCTGAAACACTACAGCTAGTGCATCTGGTACTGTGAAAAGAAATATAAATTATTTAATTTATATGTTCACTAGGGTGGTCCAAATCTATATCTGTATTTGTTCGTTTTCCGGAAAGGGAGCGTTTATTAGTTATGTAAGGATGCTTTTATAAATTTGAGACTCCCTTTTCCCCTATTATAAGGATTCGTAAGATTTTTGTGCCCCTCTCCCTTATTTACGTAAGATTTTACATTTTTACTCAATATTTCGACAATATATCGAATATTTTCCCTGCATGTAAAGGAGATATTAAAAGTTCAAGGGATTTCAAAATACACTGGAACTAGAAATCATGGGTTCACGATAATTCTAGAATTTTTAAGATTATAAATTTTGGAAATTGAACTATTTTTAGTGTCCGCGGGGGGAGGGGGATTATACTATTTCTGCCATTAATTAAAATACGTTAAAACACTTTATCCGTTAATTTTAGTCGAAAGTTCAAACGAATGGAATCTTAGATTTTCAAGAAATATGGGATTCCATGAGATTTTTGCGGCACTTCATAACTCTTTATGAGAGATTTCACGGTGTTTCAGAATGTTTTAAAAGATATATCAAGATACTTCCTAATTTGATAACTTTTATTGCTATCGATAAATGAATTTCAAAATTATAAATTTTTGAAATTGTACTATTTTTTGTCTCCGCGGGGGGTGGTGGGGGGTTATGCTATTTCTGTCATAAATTAAACTACGTTAAAACACTTTATCTGTTCATTTTAGTTGAAAGTTCAAACATTTAAATTGGAATTGAATCTCAGATTTTCAAGAAATATAGAATTCCATGAGATATTTACGGCTCTTTCTAATTCTTCATAAGAGATTTCGTGGTATTTCGACAATTTTAAAAATCTATCAAGATATTTTCTAATTTGAGAGAATTTTCAAGTCTTTGAGGTATTTGGAGTGATTTTAACGAATTTTCAGATTATTGTGGTGCTTTAAGGGTCTTCGAAGATATATAGTTTTTCAATTCAATTTTCATAGTTTTTCAATTCAAATATACCGCGTAACTCAAGTGTAACCTCAGAAATGGAGAAAAAAAACCCGGAATCTACTCAAAGGATAAGTTTTCTTTTATATAGCAATTTATAATTTATATTAGCTTTGCTGAAGCAAAATTCCTCAAAAAATTTTGAGAGATGAAAATTTCGATTATCAGGCAGATGGGAACATATGAACTTCTATCTAATACAACGCTGCTGAAGGTGGCCAATTGATCACAGAAAATCGAATTTTTGGATCACCCTAATGTAGACCATATGACAAAAAAATTCTATAGAAAATAACATCCGTTTTTTTCATTATGCAAATTATTTAAAAAGCTATGCGGTTTGAAATTAATTGCTTTTTCGACCATATCACCAAAGAAAGATTCTATGTGCAATAACATTCGTTCTTTATAAAAAGGTCGAACTACTGCATCGATATAAATATGTGGCGGCTCTTTTAACTTTAAAAAATCCTGAATATTTCAGATTTGCATCTTCGCGAACCACGTGGCGGCAACAGAAAATAGCAAAACTGCAATTAAAATCATAGATGTGATATTATTATAATTGCCAATGCAATCAGCGTAAATCGCTAATAAGGTGAAGAACATTGTCCCAATAAAAAACCGCATTTTCTTGAAATAGATAAAATTTATTTGAGAAAATTTTTGTTTCCAGTTTAATTAATGAATTTTGTACAAGTTGATTCAGGATATATATACTATACAGGATACATTTTGAGATATTTACATTTCATAAAAATGAATTCCTCCGATTTGAAGGCCTAAAAAATAAGCATATATTTACTTCATTAATTGTAATGTTAACGGAACATAATTTATGGCTGAGACAGTACATTACTTCAGAAGCCAGTCGAAATTGAACATTGAACAAATCTAAGAATTATTAAGAATTTACAACTGAGACTCATAAGCTAATCAATCTTTCAAGAATAAAGTTTTAAAAAATAAAACCTTATCATTCTTTATATTAAAAAAAAATTAAAATTTTAAGAATAAATGTCTCGTGTAGTATGGACGTGGGACTAATGAATTATTTGCAATATATAAAAAGGAGAGGCTAATCTATCTATCACATGCTATCGCATGAGTCTACTTTGTTTGTGAAGCTTCACTATTTGAAGTATATTTGTATTTCATATAAATCTGGTTTCCTCCGCTTCAAAGGGGTATACAATGAGGATTGACTGTACGATACTTATACAATTTAAATTAATTATAATACCTTATTTAACGACTTGAAAATTTATATGATTTTGGAAGACATAAGACAGAATTTGACGTAATTAATGATAGTATAATTGTAAGAATATTAATTTTAGAAGCGAGTAAAAATTAAATATTGAACAATCTGAGAATGACTAGGAATTACAACTACGAATCATAAGGTAACTAATCTTTTAAGAATAAACAAATTTAAGTAATATTTTATATTTTTTGCAATAGGAAAATTAAAATTTTTTAAATGAAATGTCTGAATTTCATCGTACACACTTAAACGTTATCTATATGATATCTGAACCATTTATATTAAAAAAATTCTAAATTATACAACTTTAACATTTGGAATATGTAAAGCGAAAATGATATGAAACTTTTCAGTTTGAATGTTAATAGAAAATTTTGAAAATGGAAAAGTTAAATATGGTATATTATTAGTTTGAAGTATCACAAACTTAATAAATTTAACTTTGAATAGTTAAAAGCCAAACAATTGAATTTATATTTCCAGTGTTTTCTTTCAATTCCAGTGTTTTCGGGATTTCGTATACCTCTCTCCAAAAAAGCTGTATCTTGTCGGGCTTGAATGGATTTTCGACAGAAACAGTAAATAATCTTGAATTAAAAGCACAAATGTACTAAAAATATGGTCTATGTGCTTATTTATATGCTTATTTATAGGCTATTCTTATTCAGTGAGAATAATTTATCACATATTGGGCACTTTTTGGCACTCAGAATTAATTTTCGTTTCATAATTGCACTATTTACAATTTCCGTATCTAAAATCAGTGATACCAAAACATAACATTGCGAAAATTTTAAATGCTCACACCAGAGCTTCTGACACGCATAAATTTGAATTGATAAATAATTCGGTACATTTTTTGTGTACTAGCGTTTATTCTTCAAGCAGTTTCAAGTTCTTTTCATTTATATCCTGAATTAAAGCATGAAGCTGAAACTGGCGGCCACATTTTTAAAATCAAATTTCTAATAGTGCATTAGAATTCATTCTCTATTGAGTAAACCTCTTTTTCATTCGCTTTCCTACTTTAAAAAGTACTTTTGAATTGAATGACAGAAACAAAACCTGAAATAAAAAGACTGGCTGCCAAGTTTTGCCGCCAGCTTCAGCTTCATGATTAAAGCACATCAGATGAAAAAACAGGAACAAGTTATAAGCTATGCAAAACCCGTAATTTAATAAAAACATAAATATTATTCAAGCAAGGAGAAATAGGAGTGCAAGTGAATTTTGAATGGTGTCATTGTCCGATATACTTATTGACAACATATTAATTCATATTATAATAACATATTAATATTAATTCGTAAGAATAATGAAAAGTGCTTATAAAATTGTTACATTCGATGTCGGAAAATGTCAGGATATGTTTAAGATTATACGAAACCTTGTAAATCTCTGCTTTCAGGATTTTTAGTTATGCACACAAGTAAATGTCAAATAGTGAATAGCCCCTCGATACTGATATACATATTTATCCTGAAATTATATAGTCTTTGGAAAACTCTCAATCTTTATTTCAATCAATGATTAGAAATGAGACGAATTCGAGTAAGAAAATAGTAATTTACGATACAAGTGCGTAAAGCAGGTGATTATTACGAGTGTGAATTTTGCAGCATGAGCCGTAGACTGGAAGCACATGCTACAATCACATTCGTAACACTTAACCGAGAAAGTTGCTAATTGAGAGAGAGATAATTAATAATGTAATTTACCTCAAGTTAATTGCTTACTTAACTCTGGTTGTGATTTAACTCACCAATTCACGAAGAATGTGTAAAATTGTCACCCGTGCATAATGGGCATACTTTACGCACACCTGTGACTTCGGCGTGCATAATGATCATACATTATGTAAGGTGACGTCACTGTGCTTTAAAGAACTTATAGGAATGCCATGCTAACGTCAGTAATAACAACTTGAAATTGATAACTTTCACTTACTTTCAAACTAGCACAAATTTTTCCACATGAAAAGACAGCACTGACGCACATTGGGGCAAAAAAGGTGTCTCTGGACAAATCAGTCTACAGGCCATAATCTTAATCCAATTTTAATGTTTTTTTCTTAATCAAAGCTAATGAAATTCTTCATAGATCTGTCGAGGCCGATTTCAAAAGAATTGGATTTAATCTAAAATACCTGAAATCAATAAAGCAGCCATCCAGAAAAGTTATCTAATTGCTTAGAAATTATTAAAAAAATGTATTGAATTTGTCATAAACAAATGAATAAGTGAAAATAAATTCATGGGGATTGGCAGTGATTTGTGAATTGATTTGCACAAAATTTGAACAATTTATAGACAAAAACCGGTTTTCAATTAAATTCATGAAATATAATAAATAAATTTTTATTTCATAAACAAATGTTTTAAACAATTATCCATAGCAAGTAGTTATGTTGAAATAAATCAAGTTTTTTCTATAGAATCGGCTAAAAATTATACGAAAATGTCAAAAATTATCAGATTTATTCATACAATGACAACTGATGATTGTTTAAACAAATATAATCAACGAATGCAGTTTCTGGCTATTTTAGTTTTAAAGGTAAGAACTTGGTTTTTTCAACGTAATAAAGTGTAAATAACTAATTTCTGAACTTTCAGGAAGCTTATGTGACAATCAATGACTTTCATTGTTAACAAAAATTGTTCGGGGATATTAGCAGACTGCTTTTAGTAATTTCTAAATGCTTTTTCCAAATGCGAAAACTTGTTTTTTTTTTCAACGTAACTGACTGTTGATGTTTAGGTTCATTTCAAATATTCCCAAGAAACATGGCATTTTTTGTTTGCAAATATATAAAAAAACAAAAATTTGTCTATAAAATTATTAATGACAATAACAATAGTGGATCGTTATCTCGGTTTCTTAAAGAAATGTGTAAAAATGAGTTGTTAATAGTTATTAATAGTTAAATGCATTTGTTGATTATGTTTGTTGAAAACATTTTCAGTTGTTATCGACTGATAGAAGAGAGCCATGGCTAGAAAAAAGCCTGCTAATTTCCGGAACAAACGCAATTTTTTCACAAAAAATGCATAAGATGCTGAAAATTTACTTAAACAATTGTTGTCAACAATGAAAATTGTTAATTGTTATATAAGCTCCCCAAAAAATTATAAATTAATTACTTACACCTAATTACGTTGAAAACCCCAAGGTTTTACCTCTAAAAATAGTTATACAGTGCATTTGTTAGTTAAATTTGTTTAAACAATCATCAGTTGTCTTTGGATGGATAAACCTGCTAATTTTGTGAAATTTTTGCACAATTGTTAGCCGATTCAATGAAAAAACTTGATTTATTTCAACATAACTACCTGCTATGGATAATTGTTCATACAATAACAATTTATTTATTATATTTCATAAATTCAATAAAAAAACAGTTTTTGTCCAAAAAATGGTTCAAATTTTGTGTAAATCAATTCACGAATCACCGTCAATCCCCATGAATTCATTTTCACTCACCTATTTGTTTATAACTGATTCATTAATTTTTTTAAACAATATCTAATTTATTAGAAAACTTTTCTGGATTTCTGCTAGATTGATTTTAGATATTTTGGATTGAATCCAAGTATTTTTCCAGAACCGGTTCTGTTCTAAAAAAAAACAAATTTTTTTACATTTTAGTTATTGGATAAAAAAATGAAAATAAATTTCTTTCAAAATCAGCCTCGACCGATCAATGGAGAATTTTTGTAGCGTTGACTCTATGAGACTGTACACGTGTTCGCTTGTCGCCTAGGTAACCTCGATAATGCGCAGTGATCGCTCGGAAAAACGCTCGGTGAAACGCTCGGAACCCGTACTATTCTCGCACTGACACCGTGCGTTTTCAGTACGGTTACTGACCAATGCCGGCAATCTTCTCGTACATTCTCCGCAACGAACCCTCACTTGCGAAAATATCAATAGCACCCGATGCGCTACACGCAACAATTTCTTTCCGTGTAGTTTTAATTTATTAAGATATATAGTGCCGTAACTATCAATTCAATTAATTATTTTATAGACATTAGTATATGATATTAGTATATGACTCATACTTGTCTCACAGACTAGAGGTTAACTTCGAAAAATTATACATAGAATAAGGTAAATGTGGGTATTACTGCGGACAAAAATTCAAGACGACTTTTGAGATAAAAAACAAGTGTTTGAATCAGAAATTCGTGAAGCAATATTCGGTATTTAATTGATACAATTAAATCGTTAAACCCTGAAAAGAAATCAGATATACGTGGAAAATGCAAATCTAGAAAAAATGTTTCATGTAGATATTACTGCGGGTTTGCATGAATTACTGCGCGCCAATTTTTTTGAATACTGAAGTCTTACGTACTTCTTTTTCTCGGTTGCTCGCACTTTTTCTGGCCTAGATTTCTTCCTTTCAGGTTCCACAATTTTTCATCAGATAAATTCAAAATCTTTCAACATAAAAGACACACTGTGACACTAACAGGCATTATCACTGGCGACTCAGTTAGGTTAGTTTTGAGGATAAGCGACATTCAATAATTACGTAAGGGCGATTTTGACCATTTTTGACTCCCCCCGCCCACTTCGAATTTTTCTGAATAGCGTTGAATAGTTGATAAAAGATAAGATTTGAAACATACTGAGAAAACAAATTAGTCATAAAGAGTAAAAACTACCAACTAGGAATAATTTGCGTAACATATTATGAACGACTAAATTTAAAACAATCTTAAAGATAGAGCAAATAAAATAGAGTGTGACAGAGATCGCCATTTTAGCCTACTAAAAGCGCGATTCTTAAAATTGTAAAATGGGTAGTTTGAGTGGAATTAATGTAGATACTGTGATCGTTCGAATTGAAACAATAATCGACGTAGTAAGATATTACGTAAGAATGGTTTTAACCCCCCTCCCCCCGAGGTAAGGTCATGTAGAGATTTAAAAAAAACCCTCCCCCTCGGGAACCTTACGTAATTAATGAATGGCCCCTTATGATATAGCGTCTAGGAAACTGCAGTAATACATTCAACAAGCCAAATCGTGTACAAAATACTGTTTTGGTAAAAAAATATATAGAAATACGTATTCCTTGTCTTTTACAATGCATTTTGAGAAAAATGATCCATTTTCTTCATTTTAAAAAAATATCGCAGTAAATATTGAGTTCCCCGAAACGATATTATCATTAGTTTTTCAGAACGTACTCATGACCCGCCTACAAATCGAAGCAGTAAAACTATCAGCATCGGCAGCATGCCAGATTCGAATTGCAATAAATTCGTTAAAAACATAGTTACTGGATTTGATTCATTGCTGATAATTATAAATAAATCACATACTAATTTTCTGAATTGTTTCACAGCATTATATACGTTCAGAACATTCTAAATCATCATTTATATTTGATTCCGCAGTAAGTAGGGCATCCGCAGTAGTAGTCACACTTACCCCATCTTAATTCAAACCTTTCCGAGGCTATTATCGACAGCGCCAATGAAGCAGATATATGGGCAGTGAGAAAAAATGTTACTGCGCCATTTTATCCTGACAAACCTTTGTTTCATTATGACTGTCGCCAAAGCAAATCATATATTTCTAATGCGTTGAAAGAAGCCAGTAGGGCAAATTTCTTGGATGAGACAATTTGGTTTATGTCAAATCTAAAAAGTCGTACCAAACACTGATAGCTAATAACAAAGCGAGTTTTGAATCCAATATTTTGGCGGGCCTGGAGAGTGTCAGCGATAGCAAAACATTATGGAATACTGTTAACAGATTCAGAGGTTTAGAAATAAAATCTACAATTTTTTCTACAAAAGCTTGGGAAAGCTTCTGCTGTCTGACATTTCCTCTCAGACGGCTGTTACCGTCATGGCTTACAGATGTGCGACATCTATGATTGGATAGCCCCTGCGCCTTTGGCCAGGGTACCGGGCACGTCCCCGGGTTGCGGATAGGGGGGCCCTGTACCGAGGGCTTTCGCTGAATACGGTTACACTACTCAATAAGCAGTCGCGGACAATGGTCCAGGGATGGTCCCGAAGGAAAAACCCCCAAGTCAAGGCGTTAACAACCGTGCCGAAGACTGCGTTGCACCAGGGTGTGGTGTTCCATACGGCGTCTCTAGGATACCAGGTCGCCTCCTAGAGTATGCAGACCTTACCCCCGCATGCGGGGCTCTGCGGGGGCGGACCGATCTTTCCCTAGCTACTCGTGGGAACAATATGGAGCTGAATCGAAAATCAATCTTTGAAAGTTGTCGTGTTAAGGAGTTGGAGCGTGACGGAAATGGATCTATGGAGGTCTGAGAACTGTCCTTTATTCATGAGAAGAGCTTGTACGAGGAGGCGTTTGGCGGAGAACTGGATGTGACGGAGAAGAACACTAGTCTCAAAAGTGAGGTGAGATGCCAGAAAATTGGATTTAAGAAGATGATGGAGAGATGTTTCAATCCGATGCTGAAGATGAAGAACATTTTGAAGAAAATGGAGGATTTTAGTGCTACTAAACGAAACATGATCAAGCCAATTATAAAGGGGCTAGATGACGCATTTGAGGTCATCGAAGAAATGCAAAGGCATTCATGCACGGTAGACGGTTGGTTCAACAGCTTCGAATACCGGATTGGTGAGTTCTTCGCCAAGAAGGTACGAGAGGCCAAGAAGACAACAGGCGAAAAGAAGATGGCCTCCAAGGGAACTTGGGCGGAGGCAGACCCCGCTCCCGGCAAGAGAGCGAGAGAGCCTACTCTGAGTCCACAGGAGATGTCAGCCCAGAGCCCATCGGCCAAAAAGCTGAGGACCCGAATCGATGGAGCCGGCACATCCGCAATTCAGGGAGGAGAGCATAGGGTGAAATCAGTCTCCGCACCGAGGAAGAAAAAGGAGGCCCCGAGACGCGCTCGACCGGAAACGGTGCAGGTGAAACCGGCTCAGGAGCAGAGCTGCGCGCAGGTCCTCAAGGACCTAAAAAGCAGAATTAGGCCCGGCACCCTTGGTGTGAAAATCAAGGGTGTGAGGCAGCCAAGGAGCGGCGACGTCCTCATTGAGGTGCGAAGCGAGGCAGAGGGCAGGACCAAACTGTCATCTGCCATCAAGGAAGTAGTCGGAGAAACCGGAAACGTGCACAAGCTCGTCCCTCGCATCGAAGTGGAGATCCTTGATCTGGACGAAACGACGGAGGAAGGGACGCTCTCAAGAAACACTTCAGAGAGAACCAGCTGGGAGACGTCAGGGTCTGCATGACGAAAAAGGCCTACAGGGAAACTCTAAAGGCTTTTTTGGAGATGAGTGAGGAGTTGGCCGCAAGACTAACTCGAACAGGACACCTGAAGGTGGGGTGGGTCTCTTGTAGGGTCCACAAGAAGACAGAGTCCACAAGGTGATATCGCTGTCATGGCTACGGCCATCTGGCAGCGAAATGCGGAGGTCCAGATCGGACAAAATATTGCTGGGGATGTGGTGAAGAGGGGCACAGAGCTCTGGAATGCAACAGAAGACCACAAGGCTATCTCTGCGCTGGAAAAGAGGGCGGACCCCGGACGGACCGTCTTCCGGGGACCATGAGATGCTTGTCGTTCAGAGAGGTAGTCTCGCTGAAGAAGCCTCTTGGACGTGCAAGCTAACATCATAGCTGGACGGGTCCGAAAAGGAGCCCAGTTCACCAGGAGAAGACCAAGCTGGCACAAAAGATGAAAGCTGAGGCACGGCCAAAGAACGGCACCCCCTGAAGTAATGCGGAAGCAGTTCCGGGGGGAATCATGCCAAGGAGAAAGGGTGGTGGTTTTTAGTGGGTCCCTTGGTGGCATCATTATAATGACAAATATGATTTTGTACAATGTATAATTATACGCAATGTATAATTGAATATTGTATATTTCGGGGTCATTGTAGTCATGCGGCTAAGATCCCCACATTACCGAGAAGTGCGGACCCTTCTTGGTGCACCTTCCCTCGTAATAAAATTATTGGATAGCAGAATTACAGCTAAGGAAATATTTTTTTCAATTAACAAAAGAAAGTTAAATAAAGCTCCGAGCTGAATCAAATCTCAAATGATTTTTACAAAAACTTTCTGCCCAATTAGCTTCTTTATCTCGAAACATTTTTTAATCAAATACTTGAGAATGAATATATACCGCTGGATTGGACAAAATCTATAATGCATAAGATATATAAAAAACAAGACCTAGCCAATTCCAACTACTACAGGCCTATTGCTTTTCTGAACTCACTTCCTAAAACTTCTACGTAAATTCTGTTTGCTAGATTGCAAAAATGGGAATCGTTGTATCACATTATTCTGGAAGCCCAAGCAGCTTTTCGCCGAGTTGGGGGCTGTATGGATAATATTTTTACATTGCCCTCTGTTTCGCAAATTTACTGACAAAAAAAGAATATACATATCTATGCCATTGGGGAGGATTTTTCAAGACTTAATTAATTAGAATTCTAAATTGTCTATGAGAGAGCCCTAACTTGCATTAAGGTAGGAACAAGTTCTCGGCGAAATTGCCCGCCATTGAGGGAGTTCTACAGGGAGAGATTTTTAGCCCAATCATGTTTAACCCCTAAAGCTCGGATATCGAGATTTTTTATATACAAAAAGGTAAATTATAGTGCTGATTTATGCGGTTGATTTAATAATTTTCGCAGCATCTAAAATAGATGCAATAAGAAAACTCAATGCCCTCCAGGAGTATTGCAATGTAAACAAATTCACGGTTAATAACAACAAAACTTTTTACACTATATTTAAGGAGGGTCGAATCAGCGCAAAACTCCTATGTCTGAAACACGATGGTAGCTCTTTAGAGTTTGTTCCCTGTTTTGAATATTTGGGTATGATTTTTTACATTCTCATCATAATGAGAAGGTATTGATTTTATGTGAAAAATG
>CAKNXH010000116.1:52704-121660 GCA_932178445.1 Andricus quercusramuli
AAAAATTCTGGGGATCCAACAAGAAAAAGCTATAACAGGGAAAAGTTAGTTAGCTTATGCTTAGAAAAGGACGTATTTATTACAAATACTTGGTTTATACATAGAATGATCCACATTTACACCTGGCGTAAAGAAAATAGCCACATTATAATTGACACCGTTATTGTGGATACAAGACAAGAGAACTCGTCAAAGATACAAGAGTCATGAGGGGCTCTGAATGTAATACTGACCATCACCTTCTAGTCTCCAAAATGAGCTTAGGGCGGGGATGGAGAAGAAATAGAACCAAACAAACGAAACAAACGCGAAACAAGATAAAAAGTTTACAGAAACCGGGATATTCGAAGATACATAAGAAGCCATAGAAACACGAGAGCTCGCATGAAAAAATGCATGGACGTGAAGGAAGGTATAGAAGTATGCCAGGACAGAAAAGTGTGGCGACAAATAGTTTATAAAAAGAATGTGAGTAGAGTGTATGACGCTTGAAACGAAAGACCTTAGATACTTATAGGCCCAAGTGAGGGACCGCACACACAATAATTTTTTGAGGCTCTTCACTTGGGGTGGTCACTAGAGAGATTGATCAGCCACCTGGGTCGGAGCAATGTTGCGGGACGAACGTGTTATTTAAATAAATAACACGCAAATTCTAGATCCATCTAAAACATGTATATCTCCTTCCCCACATTACTATTTTCCAACCGTGCGATTCACGCCTACCCCGAAAGGGAAATGGCCTAATGGTATAATAATAATTAATGTTCATGGTACTTGAAAATTCGAACAATTTATTCTATTTTTACATTCTCATCCAGAGAAGGTATTAGATTTGTGTAAAATTTGACCCCTCCCCCCATTTGTGTCAAATGTCCATTTTTCAATAATCATTCAAAAATGTATCATATATATGTTCCAAAAACAACTTAGATACTTTTTTTGGCCCCTTTTCAGATAGTTGGAAGAAATCTTTCTGATTGTATGATTTATTTTTTATTAGACAGATACGAAAATGTACGCCGAAGTGAAGGAAGTTCCTTCTTCATTTTAAAGCAAATACAAATTTAATAATTTTTATTTGAAGAACATTGAACATAAAATATTGTCATTGCGAACCGCGACAACCAAATGGCGCGCCGTGATCGCGATCAAACTTTTGAGTTTACATTAAACGATGAACAGAAACGAGCGTGGCGCAAGACTTACATGATTTGTAAACGAAATATCGAGCGCGAAGCGCGAGTGTCTTGATGAGAATGTATTCCTTAAGGTCGATAGAACCTTAAGTAAATTAGTTCCTCTTTCTATGTAAAGTTAACATAATTAAACCAAACGCAGGTCATAACGATGAAGTTAACTAAGAGAGCATTAGCCCGCCAAGCGCGCAATAGTAAGCACATGAAGTGCGAAAACCAAGATGAACCGAGCTTAAAGCGTCAGGCAAATATGTCCGAGCGCGTAGCGCGAGGTGAATATATTATCGAGCGCGAAGCGAGAGATAAACATATCATCGAGCGCGAAGCGCGAGATACAACAGGTGCGCGCCCTAGGCGCGCTCAAACTAGCGAGCGAAGCGAGCCGCGCGCGAAGCGTGCGATGAGAATGTGCCCGCGAAGCGGGCAGATTTTTTTACAACAGATGCTCTCAACTTAGTAGCTGCACATGCAGCAGTTAGCACAGCCAACACAGCCTCACCATCGGCCTTCAATATTCTAACTAGAACTAAGTGCTCCTAATGGTCTTCCATTATTAAAATTCATGGCTCGATTATGAAGAGTTCCTCATTGTATGTCTTCAAAAAAGCACAAGTCCATTTTTTTAAAAATCTTCTGCGCCTTCCCAGAAATACGCCTCACTTCGTTGTCATATTGGAACTAGGTCTACCCTGAGTGTCACACCAAATCTTAAAAAAGGCGCTGAATTGGACGGCAAAGATTTTTCATATGGAAGACTCGCGCTATCCTCAACTTTGTATGCTGAAACTAGCTGAAACTGCAAACAGCAAAAATGTTAAATATAACTGGCTATGTTGTCTTATTAGATGTCTGAGGGAGCGGGCATTAGTCGCGATCTCATGGATCTCAATGGTCCCAATCTTATAATTCAAATCGATACTATAACTGATAGATACCGGGTTTTTTCCATTCACCGGTAACTTGAGGTATTTATACAGTAAAATTTTACTCAATGATGCGCTACCCCAGCAATATCTGTTATTCAAAGCTCCTTTCCTTTTTAAGCGCTTTTTCGCTCCAATGTAAGAACTTCCTCCAGATTCATCATTAATTTGACCACTAAAGCTGAAGCAACTGTAATCGATTCACAACAGATTTGCTAGTTACATAATCTTAGAAAAAATGAAGATCTTTTACACATCCTCGCCAAATTTCCAATCTACTCGCCCCTCAGAAATCATCACTTGCGTAACATTGGTATCTCCATGATTGGTATGATGGACGAGAACAATCTTCACTTATTATTGTCAAATATAAATCCTGCCAGGATTCGCTCGAAATACAACTTTATAAGTAAATGTTTAAAAATCAGAGCTTTCACTCTATTCAAATAGTACACTGCCTAAACTCATCTTGTATGACCTAACAACCCATTGTAATGGCATATTACACTGTTAGGAGTATCTGGTTGAATTTGCAACTACATGTGGTTGAAGTTTTATAGAATGACCGTTGTTGAAATTTCAACCATGCAGTTGAATTTTCAACCATGCATTTGAAATTTCAACAACATGTAATTGTGATCCATGAGATTCACAAAATGCATATAATATTTAGGAAAATAAGCAGCTTTAAAGAAAAAAAACAAAAGGTACGTTGGAATTATATTACCATAATGAGTTGCGCGCCCAATTAGACAAACTTTTCGACAACTCGTTTTTGTAAACATAACCTAAAAAAGCATACTGCAGTTAGCACCGATAGTGTGAATGAAATTTTTCCATTACGATAATATTATTCCAACGTACCTTTTTTTCTTTTTTAAAGCTGCTTCTTTTCCTGAATATTATGTGCTTTATTAATTTCATAGATCTCACGACACAAACATGGACACAAATGGACGTGAAGGAAGCTAGAGTAGTATGTCAGGACAAAAAAGTGTGGCGACAAATAGTTTGTAAGCCGAGTGACAATAGAATGAATGACTCCTGAAACAAAAACCTTGGATAATAATGGGCCCAAGTAGGAAACGATACATAACAATCTCGTGAGGCTCCTCACTTGGAGTGATCACTAGAGAGATTGATCAGCAACCTGGGTCGGAGCAGTGTTGCGGAATGAAAGTGTCATTTAAATAAATAACACGAGAATTCCAGATCAATCTAAAATATCCATACCCAACACCTATATACGTATCTACTATATACCTATCTACTGTATACCGATATAACAATTTACTATTTTCCAACCGAGCAAGTCACGCCTACCCTGAAAGGGAAATGGCTTAATGGTATAATAATAATATAAAGAAATCTTACCATTTTGAAAAACGATAGGTTACATAGGTATGTTTTAATAATAATTCAATGGTCTGATTGCCTTTGTGTTTATATATTGAAATTTGATTATTCTAACATTGATCGGTTTGAAACGCAACAAATGGAAATTCAAAACTTTCATTACAATTTTTTTAAACTTTCGAGCTTATAATTGAAGATAAAGTTGAACAATGTTTCATTTGGGTTTAATATACTTCTTGACGCAAACATTCTTCATATCACGGACGAGGATTAAGAGGCTCCATGTTGTAATACGGTATTCGCTGAATTTCAGCTTGAGTCAAACGAGTATTATCAGTAGTACCCACATTGTTTATGCGTGCTAGAACCGGTACTTTATTAATATCATAGATTGGAAGAAGGTAACCATGTAAATTTATCCCAATGATGAAATTATTCTGTCTTCTTTGCAGTCGGTTAAAATTGTCTTGGGATATTGGAATAAATTCATCAACATCTGGTCCGTAGTAATGAATGCCATGACTAATAGGTTGAAGATGTACATGACGCTCGAACACTGCAGAAAGTTCATCTGATTCTGCGGAAATAATTAAAAAGTGAATGAAAATTTTTGGTATGATCGAAAAATGGCTGCTGTGTAATATTGATTGCGATGCTAACCACAAAATATTTAGGTTTTGATATTGCATTGACATATTGTGATTTTGAAAATCAATGAGCATTCACTGACATTTTGATATTATGGAATATAATAAAAAATAATTATGAAAGAAGTAAAGGGAGAGGCAAAGGTGTGCTAATTATTATTATACAGGCCTTGGATGCTTGTCCAGAAATATCGGTACTAATAACCGGACCTTCGCACTACGGAAAGACAATGCCTGATATAAAATGCAGAAAAACATCAATTATTTGATTTTATTCTTTACATTTTATTCTACCATATATTATTTTAATAATGATGTACTATAGTATTTCTAATATGAACAAATTTTTTTCTTATATGAACATAATAAACCATTTTTTTTTTAATTTCCTAAATCGGGACTGGTAGGTCATAAAAGGTTTAACAATAGGTGGATCGATGCATTTCGAAGAAGCGAGCAAGTACGCTAGATATATTATTGTTTTATTTTGAATGTCAAAAAAGCTCAACAACATGTCCACTAATGCATTTTGAAGACGCGAACGAATACATTAGATACATAACATAGTCTTATTGTATTTTTAATATAAAAAAAGCTTTTCTCATTTGAACCAGGTAAATTTTTTTCAAGTTTCTAAACTCCGAGAAAACCAATCAACAGCCATCCCAGGATCCCACTGGGAGCAACTGCCATCTAAAAATGACACCAGCTCTCAGCACAATCGCCGGAAATCACTCTTATGGCCACGTCTCGCAACCGTGAGATCCTTGGCATATTTTTGGCGCACGGGTATGGCTTTAAGGTTACGAACAGGTGATAGTTTTGCACATCCGAAAGCACCAATCACAAGGACAATTACTTTAACCGAATATTATGGGTACAGTCGTTGCAGTAGTAGTCGACCGGAGCCGAGAATTCGATCACGAATATAGTTCGTTTCTCGACGTCTTGGAGAATGATGTCAGACCTCGAGTGTGCAGTGGAGACTGCTGTCCAAAAGGCGTAGTTCCAGAAAATTTGGCACTTCTCGTTTTGAACAATTGACTCTATCTCTCTTGGAGCGTTCGGTAGGACAGCATCGTGGCCAACACCGTAAGCGTGACAAAGATGGTAATAAAGCACTCTTAGGGCCGCATTATTTTTGTAGAGATACGTAGATCCCGTGTGAGTACGACACCCGGATCGTATATATTCTAGGTACTCAGCGTGTGCATGACACCTTCTGCACTTATCGCTGGGAACTTCTTGACATGAAATGCGGTCACGGTATACGACGTGAGATGTATAATTGCGGAACAGACGAATTGATAAGCAAGTTCTTATGTATGCAAATGCCTGATCTTACGCGGGCGATATCAAGGGCCGTAAGCTTGTTCTTTGCCCATTGAACCACCCCAAACGAGTAGAGTAGAACCGGGACGGCAAGCACGTTAGTCGCAGATACCTTGTTGAACGCCGACAGATTTGAATACCAAATCTGCCGAAGAAGATGCTTGTATCTGCTTCGGAGACACCTTCACTGATTGATCCAAGAGAAGATTTTGGACAATCCAAGCAAATATTTTGATTGGTCTAAGGAATGTTTCAGTAAATAAGTGTGTTGGCTCAGAAGTAAAGATTTTGGTTCATTTAACCAAAACTTTTAGTTGGTCTAGCAAAGAACCCTTCCAATTTACATTAAAAATCTCTCATCGTGGAACTGGCAGATCTTATGACAATCATTTAGTATTTTTTTTACTCGAAAATACCATCACAAGATGAGGCAACTGGAATACGAGCCATTTGGGTTTTCTGTATGAGATAAGACACTAACGAATAAATATACGATAAGCTTATCTCTATCTTTTAATCAGCTGAATAAGAATTTGGCGCAATTTATTTCGAAATAAACCATAACACAGTGACAAAAATCCTATAGTAAACCGTCAACTAATTAAACTTAGTTGACGATTTACCAGGGGTTTTAAGTACAAATGCAGACAACAAAACGATTTTGTTGAAAGAACAAAATTTTTTTTCTAGATGTAGATATGATGATTTTATATTTACCAATGCAATAAGAGTACACTGCTAATAAAGTGAGGAAACTCGTCTGAATAATAGGGATCCGCATTTTCGCGAAATAAAGAAAACTGATTTATGCTTAGGTGGTCAACTATCACTCGGTAATGAATTTTTCACAAGATTTTTAAATATATATATACCCTAAAAGCTAATATAATATCATATGCGACATTCTCAATTATGTCATGTATTCATAAATAATAAAGCGTAACAAATAAGAATAGATTTACAGTATCATACTAAATCTCAAGGTTCCACTCTTTGCTTCAAAAGATTTTACAGCGGAAAGATCCATATGATGTTGCAAAACATAATATATTTTGATTCTTATTTCAATAGGACTGTGTAACAAAAATTTCATGCTGGGACACCTGGGGAAACTCTGACGTCTACGGTTCTTTAAATATCGATAAGTTTAAAAGTATTTCAGAAGATTTAAAAAGACTTTTATATGTATACTTTCGTGAAATTTTGTATTATTTTCCGGATTTTGCAAAAACTTCAAGTTTTAAAATTGTAAAATGTATTCTAAATTAAAAATGATATTTAAACGCATTAACATTTCGAATTGAGGTGACGGATGCAACAACTCGTTAAGCGCTCGAAACCGCGTAGAAGAATTGACCACACGGCAAAATCGATCGATGAAAAAAAAGTGGCCGAAACGCAAAACAAAATATACCTTCGTATTCGCATTGACGCGACCGACAAATTTTTTCTATCAAACTTTTTCATTCGACAATTATTACTCAAGATAAACAACAAAAACTTACAAAATTTTTCGATCGAAAATCGACGTTTTATAAAATAAATGTACTATAATATAATATAATATAATATAAATATACTGAGAATATATATGCAAATGACACATTGAAATACGTACGTAAGATTTCTGTAAGGCAAGCGAAAACCCCGTTTGTCTTTATTTTACAAAAATGCAGTCACAATTATATCAGTGGCGCACATCAGCGTTTGACTGCTTTCTTCGCGGAATTACTCACCCTGAAAAAACTGAAAGTCAAAGTCCAGTGAGCAATAAAACCGTAAACATTTGTTTATTTCCTTTACACAACACAAAGAAATTTTAATAATAAAGGGTTTTCGGCGAACAAATTAATGACTCTCACTATGTAAATAGGTACATATTAAGAAACATACATAGAAAAAGAATATTAGTAGCGAGGAACGATCGGGTCATACCGTTAATGACCTTATTAGGAAAAAAAACATGAAAAACATGCAATTGGGATCAATATGGCCTCTATATCAGTTATCGGGAACTATGTTGCAAAATGCGCCTAATTTAATACACATGTTGTGATTAACCCTGTAATTGTGAAAACTGTTGGGTTATCTCAAATAAATATCAACATATTATATATCTGCGTTACCACCAATTAATAATTTGGTATTTTTCTAATGAAGTAGCGTTTGTTAACTAAAAATTATAAATACATGTGAGCCAAGAAAAATGATTTCTCAACTAAATAGTTGAATTTTTAGCGAACAAGCGAATTAATTTTACACCGGACAGTTTTATTTCTAACCAAATATTTGAACTTTAAAAAAAGACGGCATCTTCCACAGAAATATGGAGGATCAGTCGATTTCGTATGATAGCTGCAGAGCGTTTCATGTACGCCCCGAACATCTAGGACACATACTATCTAGTTGTCCAACTCATGCGAGAATGACCTACATCCAAAGGCACAATGCAGCACTGACAGTGCTTTATTACCATATCTATCACTCTTACGGCATTAGCCCAAATACTGCTCCGCTAAACGCTCTTAGGGAAATAGAGTCAATTGTCGAAAATGAGAAGTGCCGCTTCATATTCTAGACAATTGTTTTTGTTGCGCACTCGAGGTCTGACATAGTTCTCCTTGACTTTGAGAAACGAACCATGTTCATTATTGAATTTTCGGCACCAGTCATAGCCAAGAAAAAGAAAAGAAAGAGAGGTATAAAAACCTCATAATGGAGTTGATACGTTTATATCCGGAATATTCAGTCAAGTTAATTCTCTTCATCATCGGCACTCTTGAAGGTGCCAAGGTTTCACTGGTTAATAGTCTGAAAAGCTACCCTGCGTATCAACAAAATGCTGAGACACTTGCGGGGAAAATGCAGAACGTGGTCGTCCTTATGTCACTACGTGTCCTCAGGGTGCACGAGACTTTTGCCGGATCATCGTGTTGAATTCGTCGCAGACTGTAACCACCTATCTCAGTGTCGTGAGACGTGGTTACAGCTGAAATGGTACCGCGATTTCGCTGGGAGCGGGTGCAATTTTTCAGATTAGCAAACGTTCCCGGCGAAATCCTGCGGTTGTCCTTATGAAAAACTTTTTATGTTTTTTAAAAGTTGAGACATCGAAATATCTCAAGAAATACGCATCCTATTAAAAAAATATACGTGATAAAAACTTTTTATTTTCGAGGGAGAAAAGCGACCTTGAAAAAATTCATCCCACCCCACCACTCAGGAGGCAAGGGGGGTAAGGTCTTTTTGCGAATCGAAAACAAAATTTCGAATAAAACTTACGTATTTCATAAAGGAGAATCTGAATCTGTGATAAAAAGTTGGGGGTCCCATTTGAAATTATAAAGTTACTTCCACCCCTGCCTCCTGGGGTATAGGATGGGATGAATTCTTCGAAAGTTGCTTTTCCCTCTCGAAAATAAAAAGTTTTTATTACGGATATTTTTTTATAGGATGCGTATTTTTTGAGATCTTCCGATGTGCCAAGTTAAAAAAAACACCCAGTATATATATATATATATATATATATATATATATATATATATTCATTTATTTATTCATCTATTTGATTGAACAATATACATTTCAATTCACTGTAATCATAAATAGGGTTGTTGCATGATTTACAAATTAAATTTTTCAAAAATAAATTAAGTTCCTTTTACTTTGGTGAAAATGAATTTGGCTTGAACCCTTCATTATAGAGAAAATTTGAAAATAAATTTATTAATATTTTAAATATTAGAGTGACCTTGAGTTATTGGAATACTTCTACCGATCAGAGAAGAAAAGAGAAGTTTATTGATTTTAATGGCCTTATTGGCTAAATTCCGAATCGCTGATCAAAAAAGTCAAAACCATTGACAGATTGATTGTTGCGGCACTTCCACCAAATAGTGCATATATTTACATCGATAAAAATGTGCAGATTTTAGAATAAAATATGAAATAGAGCCTTTATAAAAATTAGTTTCTTTATAGTAAATATGGTTATCTATTTTTATATTTTAAGTTTAACTTGAAAAAAATACAATGTTTTTGCAATGACCCGATTGCATTGGTAATTTTTTGATTAAAGACTTTTGAATACAAACTATATTATATGTACAATGTACATCTTAGTTTTGCATATTTCTTAAATTGAATCAATCTAATCTCCATCGCTTGTTCGCTCAGTTGTTCGCTCATAAATATACTCTATTTACTGTATTACTATTCTCGTGTGTTAAATATTATAACCTTGTGATGTAAACTGAAGTCCACAAGTCTAGTGTCTACTACAGTTTATCCCAATTTCCTCGACAGTCCAGGAATTTCCATTGTTCTTTTTTCTACTTAGTACTGAAATATCCATTAAATAGTCAGAGAAGAAGGCTTTCCATTTTAATAACATTATGTATAGCGTATTTTAGTGCAATTATTAATTGCACAAAAGACGTTATATGTTAATTTCAGTTTGACATATTTCTTGACTTAAATTACTCCCGTCTCTGTAATATCCGAGATTCCCTCACGGTCAAAGGAGTATTGGCACCGTCGCTTCAGCGCACAATAACCATATTTTCAGCAGTAACATATATTGGACGAATGTTACCACGTACGTACTGATGCCCCAATGATGAAACCATCTTCTGTCATATGCAAATTAGCACGTTTTTCGTGGTTTATTAGTGACACTGTACTATATGTTGCTCCATAAAAAGCAATACCTCGACTAATAGTAGGGCTACCGTCCTTCCAACCTGCCTTAGACATATGGTAGCCCTTCTAATAGCCTTAAGACCTCTATGACGTTCGAACACTTGAGCTGATGTAGTTGGTACTAAATGTGATATTGTAATAAGTAATAGAAATGATGCAATCTAAATACTTAAAATATAGACGTTTTGGTTGATACAAACAAAACCTTTTATTAATCTAAGCAAATATTTTGGTTAATTCAAAGGAATGTTTTCAAAATACATTGAAATATAATCAACAGTTTTGTATGAAAAACCTAAAACTCTTGTGTCTTTATTATGTGAAATCAACTCTACCCAGAAAAAAATTAGCACTGAATAAAGAGAATTAGAACGATAATGACCGAAACAATATTTTATTGATCCAAGAAAATGTGCCCAATAAAAAAAATCAAGTTTCTTCACTCAAGTACATTTTATTGAGACAAGAAAAATATTCTTTGGAATGAGAGAATATTATATCTAGTAATCGAAGAAAACTGCCAATAAAGTGTATAACAGTCCCGCAATAACGATAGGCATATATTAAAAACTGGTTTATGCTGAATGTCGTCAACAATTTCACCAATAAATTTTCGACAACCTGTTGGAGTCTACATACTCCAGAGACTAATATAATATCGTATGCGTTATTGTAAATTACTTCATGCGTTTATACCAGCCAATGAAATCGTACAGGCTTCGTTTTAAGATATGGGGTTTCCTCAATTAAAGAAAAAATCACAAAGTATGAAGCAGAAAATTTAGGAATAGATTTACGGTATCATACTAAATCCTAAGGTGTCACTTTTCGATTTTAAAGAATGCTAAAGCATTGCACAATGGACAAAAATTGATATCTACGAAGAAAGATGTGAATGTAGTTGTAGTTTGAAATGCATTAGTTATGAAGGTGTCAACTGTTTCTCCATTGTATAATGCATTAATACTCGTTTGGATGAAAAAGTGACACTTTCAGATTTGGTGTGTGTGTTTATGAAATGCAATGTGATTAATGTATTACTTGATTTTGAATTCGAAAGATTCATATAATGCTGCGAAACATAATGCTGCTACGTCATCAGTAGTTACACATTTATGTATACATACACGGAAAAAAATTTGTAGAGACAGCAAAATACGTTAGAAACCAATCGAAGTTAAATGTTGAGTAATCCGGGAACTACTCACCATTGAAACTGCACACCGTATCATTCAAAAATGAGAAAGTTTAAATAAAAGCTTATACTGTCGCCAATTAAAAATTAATTTTCCTGTCAAAAGTCACCTTTTATCAGGTTAAAGCATTTAAATTTTGAAACTTCAGGCAAAATGAATAACTTTACTGGGTCAACGTTTTAATCGAAGTTTCCTAAAATTTTAATAACTCTTAAGATATTTCAGAAGATTTAAAAAGACCTATGCAATTTTTCATTATTTGGAATATTTCACAGAAAACTTTAATTTTGAAATGGAAAAATGTCGTCTGAATTAAATTTATAAGCATAGAATTCCCAATTAATGTGTAAAGAGGGAGAAGGTGAAAATGGGAGAGGACGAAGAGAAAATATTTAAGAGCTCAAATCTCTTTCTTTACTAAACGTCGGAACACAAACATTTTATTGTATTTTATTTTGACATATTTCTTGGCTTCAGAGAAAAAACAAGGGGTATTTAGTAATTCAGGTGAAAATGCTGGGGGTAATCTCGGGATGCAAAAAAAAATGAAGAAGGACTGAAAATGGAATATTATTATTTTTTCATTTTACACTTAACCGATCTTCATTTCTTTGTATATCAAGATTAACCCCACCATTTTCACCTAAATTACTCTTTACTCTATGTTTTCTCTATGTTCAATTAGTAGTGTCGTTGTCGCATACGGCGCACAAAATTTTCATATGACATATGTCCTCCGAAACGGTAAAGGTAATACGGTATTCGTTGTATTTCCTCTGCTGTCAAACAAGTATTTCCCATGCCATTTTCGTTCACTATAACTGGTACTTTATTTTCATCATATATTGGAAAGAGGATACCATTCAATCCTACTCCGATGATGAAACCATTTTGTGATACCTTTTGTTGATTGAAAAAAAGTTGGTTTATTGGACCAAGTGTACGACTTAAAGTTCCGTAATAATGAATACCTGTACTAATAGGTTCAAGACGTCTATGACGCTGGAACACTACCGATAAGTTATCTGGTTCTGTAACAGGAAACAAAAGTGATTGAATTTAGATACTTGAAGTATGGAACTTCTGTTCTTTAGAGCAGCTTGACGTATTTTTATTTGTTTTTATTCATTATTCTAGACCAACTGCCGAAACCACATCGAGGGGTCAAAAAATCAGAAAATGCAATTAAAATTATAGATATGATATTATTATATTTACCAAGACAGTTAGAGAAAACTGCCAATAAGGTGGAGAACAGTGTCCCGATAAGGATCGGCATTTTCTTAAGAATAGAGAAAACTGATATATGCTGAATTTTATCGAATTTATGTTGGCAAATTGAATTGACTTAAATCTTGAACGATTTTCATATTACGACACTGCTTCATAAAAGATTATTCCTCTTCAACAGAAATCTGCTTTTAACCACATTTTTCTAAATTACACCTTAAAAATTACACGAGATTTTTTTCTGACACATTTGACGAGATTCTGCTGATAAAAATTCGCCAAAAACATGATATCTCTAGAAAATAAACAATCTAAATGGAAACTTCAAAAATGATTTCAAACGCCTCGGATTTTCCGAATGACCAAAAAGAATGAAAAAAAAGTAAAAGTCCCTAAATTGTTCAAAATATTTTTCAAAACGATCTAGAAAAAGATAATTCAATGTACTATATGGATCTTTGAAATATTTTTCAAGGTTAGATAAAAAAAATAAATACAAAATTAAGTATTTTAGTTTAATTTTTTCAACTTCTTACCTACCTTTTTAATGTTTTTTTCTTTCATCAGTATTGTCCCTAAGTATTTACAATATTTTTAAAGCTAGCTAGAAAAAAAAATTAATTGAAAACACATGGCAATGACTATTTTTATAACATGTTTTCTTTCGTTTTTCATTCCTTAAATTTTTCAATTTTTTTGTGTTTTTTGTTCATAATTATAAATCCTCAGTGGTCAAAAGTATCTGTGCAAGCTGAGCTTCATTGGGCTGGCATATCAAAATTTGTAGCGAATTTTTAACAGCAAAATTTCTCAATATGAGGAACGTCTTTTATGGCGAAGTATATACAAATTAATCTATTGGATGACTCGTATATCCACTCGAAAGAATAAAAAATCAATCAAAATTATCAAGCTCATTTGATCAGAGGTGCTACAACAGTTACAGTTTCGAAATTTTTTCTATTAGCTGCACCATTCAAGAATAAACAAATAATAATAAAACCTTAATAGCTAGATAATAAGCTGTTAGTGCAGAAGGTACTGACGAGTGGCGGCTGAAGGAATAAGGAAAGGGGAAGACTGTATTGACAGGGTGGGAGTATGGAAAATGGCAAAGGATGGGGTGTAAGGAATGGGTGGGATTTGGCGGGGAAGAATTGAGAGAAAAAGGGTGTAGTTTGCGGAAAAGCGAAAGAGGGGACGGAATTTGAAATTTAATTCAACCTACTCATGTTTCGTCTGATGCCATAAATTCTGATTCTAAGAAATAAGGCAAACATATATTTTGTTTGATTCAATAATACATATTAAATTTTTACTTTAATTACCAAGTGCTCTTGTGATTTTTTGATCAGACTGCAGAACACATTTTTACATTTTTCTTGATTTTAATTACTCGTGTCTCTCGTTGGTTCGGTGACCCAATAAATGTGCTTTATATTCTGGATTAATTCTAGGAGCCCGGTCGCCGTTATACTGTAATATCTGAATCTCCCTTAGGGTCAAAAGAGTATTAGCACCGTCACTTAAGCGCACAATAACTAAATTTCTAGCAGCATCATATATTGGACGAAGATAACCACGTATTGACACTCCAATTATGAAACCAGCCTGTGATACATGTAATTCAGCAAGCATTTTGATGGTGATTTGTGCAATTCCGCCATCAATTTTTCCGTAAAAACTGATACCTCGACTAATAGCCTGGAGATTTCTGTGACGTTCTAGCACTTGAGCTTGTGTAGTTGGTTCTAAATGTAATATTTTAATGAGAAATAGAAATTATTAAATGTAAATACTTGATATATTGAATTTATGTCCTGATAACTATTTAAATTTTTTTATATAATTGCTCACATGTATATCATTTTTGGAGATTTACATATGGATAATCCAACCTTTCCTTAAATAGCTTAGATATAAAGTCAGCAGTGGAGAAATAAAAGGAGATGACAGAATCAGAAAATGTTAGGGTCGGTGTAAGATGTAGGAATGAAGCAGCATCAGCAAGGCCAGCGGGAAATGTCAAGGAAGAAGAAGATGTCAAACTTAATGGTGATATAACTTTTGAGGAAATGGTAAAATGTATTTAAAAAATGAAGTCAGGAATAGTTTCAGAAGGAGGTGGCATCCCTATTGAATGTATTCAAAAAGTTCCAAAAGTGTGGACTCTATATTTACATAAAATAATAAATGAATTCCAGGCAACAGCGAAAATAGCGAAAGTTCGGGAAAATGCAGGAATAATGCTGATATTTAAAGGTGGAAAGATAGATGAGACGGATAATTGCATGGGAATATCTCTGCTAGACACCGGTTATAAAATCTTAGCCGCAATTATAGATGAGAGTATTCGGCAGTGTACGGAAAAGAAGGGTCTAGATACTAGGAGAGTCAAACTAGTTTAAGAAAAAAGTTATCTACCAGAGATTATGTTTCCACCTTAAAACTCTTCGTTGATAATAAATGAAAAGGTTAGATGGAAAACTCTCTGAAGGAGGAACGACCATAGAAAGAGATAAGATCTTTGCTCTGAAATTTGCAGATGATCTAGCGATTTTGTCGGATTTCCCGGAAGGAGCCAAACAAATGTTAAAATCCTTAGCAGGGCACCTAGTTAAAAATATATTGGAAGTCAAGATTGAAAAATCGAATGTTGCCATCATCAGGAATAGATGTAGGAAAAAAATGCAACAGATGAGTGGAAGTCCAGCAGAAAAAAGTGAGAGGTGTTAGAGAAAGTTGAAAATTTGAGATATTGCTTTACATTAGGAAGAAATACACAGAACTCATGTTGTTAAAATGTTTCAAAAAATGCAGAAAAACAGCAAATGCGGCATGGGGAGTCTTAAAAAGGGCAAAACTGGGAGGTTTGAGTAGGAGACTCTACATAACGGACGTCATAGTTAAATCAGGAGATTATATGGAGTAGAAGCCTGGCGATGAGGCAAACAGGATGAGATTGAAAGGGCTCAAGAAAGGTACATAAATATGGCTATGTGGTTAGCAAGAAAAGAATCTTCCAAATATATTACCGGCGCTATAAATAGGGAAGATATGAAGTAGCCAAAAACTCAGAACGCAATATAGGGGAACAATTGAACAGGCGATTCAAAGAGACTGGAGTAGGTTGGACTTGTCCATAGCCGGATTAAATGGGTGGCTGTAAGGGATGTAGTCCGGGGTCCCGCTTTCGAAAGGGCCCCCAAATTCTTCCTGGAAACTTCCAAAAAAATTGTTATCAAAATTTACAAATGTATTATTTTCGTTCTCTATGGACATAACTTGCTCATACTTCTATTTCTTTTTACCCTACTTATGCTGAACCTGAAAATCTAGAATTATTTTACGAATTATTTTTCTCTTTTGCTGCACTGTTTCTTGTGACTTTAATGGTTCGATACTGATATATCACAGTTTACATCAACACTTTAGTCTAAATATTGAGATCATATTTCTGCGAGTGCCAAAGCGAGAGCTTGGCCTGTCGTCAGGGTTTCAATATATTCGTCATCAAAGTATCAAACCCACAAACTTTAGTATACGATTCCGACACTTGAAAACACGAATCAGAGGAGAATTTTGTTACGTTCCAAACTTTAACTTTAATTTTCTAAAGGAACAGAAGATTCTGGAGAAGTAGAAAATAAAAATTCAATGACAAAAGCTATAGAAGATACACAGCAGAGATCACCAGGTTTGTGAGTTTACCATCTAAATAAAACGGTTGCTGAATGAACTGCGTTGAATTATATATGGAATTGTTAATTGAATTTGGTGTTAAATAATTTAATAAGAATCAAATAATAAAATAATATCTACTAAAATTTGTAAGAGGATTTGGAAGTTCAGAAAATTACGAATCAGGCATAATAATGGATGCACAAATCTATAATGATGAGACTTTAGAAGATTGAATATAAAATTAAAAATTTGAAAGGTATCAAAAAAGTGCCTTCAAAGTTGTAGATTTTTACCCTGAAGATTTGGAAGTTACTTTAATCATTGAACTGGAACTCTTGCAAACGCAAGAGCGTGAAAGAATGAGTTTCTTAGATGTATGAATGTATAATACACATATTATCAGTTGTAAGTGCAATAATAAATATAATTTTTCAAACCCGAGAAAAAGCGGAAAGTTTATTTAAATGAACCTAATTTTTTTAAAATTTATTTTCTTGTATGCATTTTACCAGAGATTTTTCCCAGGGGCCCCAAAAAATATACATTCTTGAGCCCTGAATTGCCTCAACCGGCTCTGGACTTATCCACCTACCATGAGGACTATGGGAAATGCAAAACTGAGATAAGATGAGAGGAATTTTAGGAAATCAAGGATTTAGAATACCTACAAAAAGAACAGTGGGGTAGACCTAGGTATGGAAGTGTTGGGAAAAGGTAGTAAGGGATTCAGGAATCTAAATTGCAGGCTTCACCAGATTAATTTGAGGATATGGAGCACATATAAAAATGTAAATCGACCAAGGAACTGATTGACAAGAAATAGAAGGGAAAGACATGGAATTTGAGTCAAAACTTTACCTCACAAATACAGTCGGGCGTTTCAATAAGAGTGTTCATGGGGCTGTAGGGGATGGAATTTCCGAGAAGTGTGGTTCCCCCAATCTCTACCGAAAAAAAATCGATACTAGCTATTGCTAAAAAAAATTGCACGGAACGATAAATGAAAATCAATACACTTATTATTATTATTTTTTTTAATCTTCACGTTACCAAAACGAAAAAGTCATTAACAATAATCATAGTTCACCGAACGCTCTTATTGAGAAGCCTTGAAATGAACCTGGTGGCATTCAAAACAAGCACGATAATAGGGATACTGCTCGATCACGGATTAGGGGAAGCGCTCTTATTGAGAACCCTCTTATTGAGAAGCCCGACTGTATCGAGAAAACCGATTCCCGGTCTCTGCAGATATTCTAGATAATTTGGAAGATTAGCGAGGGAAAATACAAAGAAGGACAAGGGGGAGATGGATGCGATTATGCTCAAGTGGGGAACGATGTATGAGTGGAATCAAGAAATGAGTAATGTTCAAGATTATTGTTTGCTATCAGAACTGCCAAATTTTATATAAATTTTCAACTTTGTATAGATTCAATTGAACTGTGATATGTATATGATTATTGAATACTAAATGTAGTTATTATTCTTGAGGCAACCAGACTATTATCTAATATAAGGGGAGTTGTTTTGGGATGTAACGACTAACATAAAGACCTGATAAAAGATGTACACGTGAGAAATCAATTTTATTCTATGCTGCTAAATATATACACTCAACTCTCGATTCTTTTCCGCTCGATGAATTGCCGGCTTCACCTTCAGTGCTTCTGCCCCCCCCCCCCCACTGAGCGTTCCTTGACAGCCTATACGGTCGAATAGTCAGTGCCGTATCTGAAGTTGTTCACGTCGCGCTTCTCTGAGCGCTACTGCGTCGTTCTGTTTCAAGGTCAGAGACTACATAATGCGGTCCTGAGCGTCGACATGAAAAAAGCGTTTGATTCTTTGCAGACCAGACCAGGGGCCGGCAAACCATCAAGAGTTGAGTGTATATGCAAAAGATACCATGAAATACATGTAACAGTTTTCTGTGAAAAAACAACAATCCTTCTGTCTTTATTTTATGAAATCAACTCTACAGGGAAGAAAATTAGCATTGAAGCAGAAAAATTGGTACGAATACAGACGAAACATTATTTTCTTATTTTAAAAGATCAAGTTTCTTCACTGAAGTACATTTTCTTGAGACAGGAAAAATATGCTATGCGTCATGAAAATATGGTATCGACCGTATACGGACCAATATTTTCCTAATTCGATGCTCATTTTTTACCGTGTTTGGTGCATACATCGCTTTGGTAGCACATAACTCACTTTAATCAAGGTAGTTTTTAATATAGTTTTAAAATGTTAGTTGCCTTCGTTTAGAAATAAAAAATTAACTATAGCAAAAAATTTTCAAAATGCATTTAAAATTATAGGTATATTATTATATTCACCAATGCAATTAGAGTAAATTGCTAACAAGGTGAAGAACAATGTCCCAATAAGGATACGCATTTTCTCTAAATACAGAACAATGGATATATACTGAATGTCGTCAACAAATTCACTAGTGAACTGTCTAGAAGATGTTTCAGTATATATACTCTAGAGGCTAATATAGTATCACATGCGTCATTCTCAATCTTTTTATGCATTGATGTTATTAAAAAGTAAGGGAAAATAAAGAATAAAGCGTGAAAAATCAGAATAGATTTACGGTATCATACTAAATCCGCAGGTGTCACAGTTAGCTTCAAAAGGGCGTCAATGTATTGCATAATGGGGAAAGATTGAAATTTGAAAACATAATGCTGATAAGTTATCAGTTACACGTTTCGATACAGACACGGAAAAAATGTGTTTAGTGAAACAACAAAATACGTTAGAAGACAATCAAAATTGGATATTAGGCAATCTGAGAATTATTACTGACCATTAAAACTGCGAGTCATATCTTTCAAATATGAAAAAATTTAATTAAAAGCCTACACGGAAAAACTTTATGCTATGATACATGATATTATAATATTCATAATTAACGTAGGGTAAAAGCACTAATCACCGAGGGTGCACCCGTCATCGAGGATCACCACAAATTATTAATAATAAATAGTCAGTATTAAAATAAAATCAATATTATTTTAATGTAGATACTATAAACTATGAAAAACTCCATATTTTCAGAAGAGGTCAACATTTTTAAACTACAAATTTTGTTACGTTCGATTTCTTTTTCATATCTAAATGTTACTACAATAATTGGGAAGAATCTAGAATCGTTCCAAATAAGTAAATTATTTGAAAAAGTAGATGTAGTATTTATTTAAATGAAATATTGGATAATTACAGACAACTCTTGCCAAATCTCTATCTTTCGAGGACTCGGCTCGACAAATGGTGCTTTCGACATTTTCGTTTATGAACCAATTGTTGATTATGAAAATTGCGAGAGAACCTTTCAAGTTACATCAAAATTAAACTTCATGATTATATCTAACGATTATCATATTTAAAATATTGATTAATTCGGGTATTTCGTGAACTTGTGCATTAGAGTATTACAAATCTGTTCCTTTTTTAAATAGAGGAAACCAAAACAAAGTCTTCGAATATACTTTTTAAAATTTTAAGTATACGCATCTAATATTTGATGGTATTTTAAGTTAAGCTCCCTCTATGAGGAAGCAATTTTATTTGATACTTATGCATCAGAAAAATGCTCATAAAATGAGCACAAATTAATACAACCATAGTGCATACGTTCATAGTACTTCGCAGCCGTATTTGTAATATATTGTAACCCTTAAATATCATAATCACCATTACTGGTGTTACGATGGCTTATTCGAATGAAGAGTATTGTGATATGATTTTCATGCTAGGGGCGTGCAACGGAGAAGCTGGTGCTACAGCAAGGGCGTATGCTTTTCGATTTCAGAATCGTAGGCATCCTGATTCCATTGTAATTCGTGGAGCTGAAAGGCGTTTAAGAGAGACAGGTAAATAGACCCGAAACTAATAGAAGAGGACTAGGTCAAGGACTAGGTCAAGGACTTCAAGTAAATTATCAAGCAGAAGACGTTGATCTAGCAGCAACCTGAAATAGTCCAAGAATAAGTCTTCGTCAAATTGAGAAGGTCTAAAATGTGTCAAAATCATGGGCTCACAGAATTAAAAAAAGATATACCTTCCATCCATATCACTTAATTAGAGTTCACGATATACTACCTCCAGATTTTCAGTCACGTTTAGAGTATTGCCAGTGGATCATTTGCCAAGATGACCTAGACTCTGATTTTGTTCATGAAATACTATGGAGTGATGAGTCTAGTTTTACACATGAAGACATATTTAACCTCCACAACAATCACTACTGGAAAGAGTATGTGTGCTAAATAAGGAATCTTATTTTGAAATGAAAATAAATCAAATCAGAGATGTGTTACGGTGGGTTTACGTCGCAACAAGTTCTGCTTCGATATTGAAGTATTACCAACCGAAATTCAGGCTTGATTATGTAAATGCGCGATTTAATCTTGAATATCATTGTTTCGTAGGGTCTTGAGACAAAATTCTAAAATGAAAATTATTTTGAATTTATTTGAATGAAAAAGTTAGAATTGAAAAGTATCATACTTGAATTTCAAAATATTTCAAAACATAACAAAACGTGAATAAATCATAAAAAATACGCCTCACCTTCTTTAACCTGAATTAGTAATTTGCTAATTAAGTAGTGGAAAGTTGTTAGCGAATAATTTATTAAAAGTATCAGCAATAGTTTGTCTAAGTCTTCATAACCTCAGTGAAATCGTTACGATTTCAGTTTAGAAATGTACTGCAATTCGCACAATTTAGTTATTAAAATATAAATAATCCAGATCAGGTTAAGTGAACTATGTTCTTACATAAATTTTTAAAAAAATAGTAACCGAAAAAATTCAAACACTAACACGTTTTCAGGCGACACCGTACATAATGCCTGATAGCCTCAATAGTCAACTTTATGCTCATTTCTTAGAAGATGAACTGCCAGAGTTTCCAGACGAATGCGGTGTGACAAGTATTTTGTAACAAATAATGTGTTTTCAACAAGATGTAGCTCTACCTCACTTTACACTTGATGCACGAAGAGTACTAAACGAGAACTATTCACAAAGGTGGATTGGACGCAGCGCCGGCTGCAGCGGTCCGATTGCTTGGCCTCCACGATCACCGGATTTAACTCCACTGAACTTTTTTCTCTGGAATGATTTGAAAGACTACATTTACAAGGGACCAGTGGCAAACCTCGAAACTTTCCAAGCCAGTTTGCGCAAAACTTGTGGAAGTGAGACACAACGAATGCTTCGTCGAACCTAACGTGATTTAACTGAAAGAGCAAATCTTTGCATAGAACAAAACGGTTTTCACATCGAAAACCGACTGTAGTCCAGAAAAGCAAAATGACTCTTCATTAATCACAAGTATTTCATTATTATTATTCCAAGAGTAATATTAGAGCAATATTAAAGCTCAAATTATTAAGTTTGAAAACAAAGTTTTTTCATACTCAGATACCATTAGTGTTACTCTTTAGTTAGTGAGATTAGTGAAATTTGACTTGAGATTACTTAAACAATAATAACTAATTGAACAAGTAACCATCTTTTTGCTTTTCAATTAGCTATTTTTCATCAATTCAGACTTAATTAGAGAGTAGAGTTTTACTCGCCTGTCACGTTCGACTAATGTGAACTTTCATTAGTTAACTGATATTTGCCATAACATGAATTTCAGCCTGACCATCAAATAAAACTTTAGGAATAGCTCTTAGTCTCTGATTTAAAAACAAATAAATTTACCTCTCTAACTATGAATATTTGATTGAATTCAACTAATCGTTACTTAAATGATGGCTGACTTCTACCATCATCAAGAAATTGCAATGAGCTAATCGCTAGTCAAATCTAACTAATACTCATTAGAAAAACGTAACGAAACATTATTGAAAATAATGTAACTAATTTTATAGTCAAATTTGTTGGTTGAGGATAGAGGGTCCCTGTACCAAGGATTTCTGCTGAATATGATTACAATAATGAATAAGCAGTCGCGGACAATTGTCCAGGGATGGTCCCGAAGGAATAACCCCTAAGCGAAGGCGTTACAACCGTGCCGAAAGCTGAATGACACCTAGGTGAGATGTCTCAAACGGTGACCTGAGATACCGGGCGACCTCTCAGAGTATCAGCATTATCCTTGCACGCGGGGCTCTACAAGGATGGACGAAGCCTTTCCCTAGCTGCTTGTGGGAACAACAATGACAACATTAAACATAGTTGTAGTAAGTGCGGTTCAAAACAATCGAACGTGCAGGGCTCCCGACAATGGGTCGGACAACCATGCCGACTACCCTAGATTGGGGGAGCCGATCATGACGGAATCAATGCGATGGACCGGTGGAATCTCAATACTTTTGAGTGGACGGATCGACTCAATAACGACCTGCTAGAGTGCTACGATAGCAATATGGCCCCCGAGCGAGAATGTTACATGGCACGACTGCAGGTTCTGCGGTGCGAGAAACGCCCAGAGCTCTCGTACTTTTCGCGTCAACGTCTGCGAAGCCATGCCGAAGAACTCCCAAGAAGGGGCTATGTAAGCGGAGCGCCTAGTCTACCGCAGCCAGAACAAGTCGGCAACAGAGAAAGAGTGGCGACACTGAGACCAACCGCGAACAGGCATCCAATAGACGAAGAACGATGCTTCAGGACTCGATGAAACATCAACATTCAGGTTTCTCCCAAGCCCAAAGATCTGACTGAACTAGATGATGAGCTTCGTGGAGATTTTTCCGAAGAATCCGACCTCTGGACTTTCAATTGTGGTGTATACAGTGCAGCGAGAACTTTGGCAGATGCGAACGGTAAAACAAAATCAACGGTTGATCATAAGAGCAAAAGACGAATACATCAACTCACCACAAAGATAGGCTGGGCAAGAAAGTACGCGTCCCGCATTCAGTGTGTAATTGACTACATAACATCTGGCAGGACTTTCACTGCCAAGGTTTGAAAGTTCGCGCGCGAACTGCGGATCCGTCATCATACAATCAACAAGTCAAAGCTACTGACCATCAGGCAGCATATTGTTGACAGAATACGAGTACTATCTAACTCTAAGAGAAGTCTAGAGCGGAGGGAGAGGTGGGTCAGAGAAAATCAACAGTTTTTGTCTGACCCATCTCGACTCTTCCAAGACTCTCTAGTTACTGTTGATCATCCGCCCAAACCAGAGGAGGTCGAAGCATTTTGGAGAGAAGTCTACGAGGTCCAAAATCCACTTCAAGAAGACTCAAAGAACATTAATAGCTTCAATGAGCTGTGCAATGCCCTCATAGCAGCTGAGGAGGAATGCCCACCTATCACTACCGAGGAGGTGAAAAACGTATTAAGAGGCATGAAGAACTACTCCGCTCCCGTTCCAGATAGTATCAAGACCTTCTGGTGGAAGAAGTTTCCTTCAACCCACCAGTATCTGGCCAGAATTTTCACCTTATATCTAAAGTCGGAAGAGCCTATTCCGGAGTGGTTGGTGGAAGGGCGCACAGTGCTCCTGCCGAAGACGGGCAACTTAGCTGACCCTAAGAATTACAGGTCAATAACTTGTCTGAACACACTGTATAAGATCTTTACAGCTATCCTAAATGATAGGATTGTAGCAAACCTGGAGATCGAAAGCATAAGGTCACTCATGTATTTTACATGGACAATCTCAAGATCTATGCTAGAAATAAAGAGAAACTACATCAAGCTCTAAAAATTATCAGAGGGTACACTCAAGAGATTGAAATGGTGTTCGGGTTAGAGAAATGCGCCACGGTTAAATTGAAGAAAGGAAAACTTCATGACATCCCCGAAGACCCTGAGCTCGTCGAGAGAAGCGCTGTACGGCACCTTAGCGCCGGAGAGACCTATACATACCTGGGCGTGCCACAGAGCCGCATTCAGGACGTGAAATCTATAAAGGATACTCTCCGAAGCAGATAAAAACGTCTCATCCGGCAGATTTGGTCTTCCGAACTGTCGGCTAACAACAAGGGTACTTAAGGGTCCCTGAAGTAAGTTTCCCCATTAAGAAAGTACAGGAGAAAAACTTCCGCGAACAGCTTCTTGACAAGCGAATGCACGGCATCTTGCACAGAAATGTGGAAAATCAGTCTATGTCATATGAGCTAACGTTTGCTTTCCTTAAATCACGCAGGTTGAAGGCGGGCACGGAAGGTTTCAATTTGGCATGTCAAGACGATGTCATTTCCACTCTAGCATATCGTCACCACATTTTGAGCCAAGACATTTTCGATGATAGCTGCAGAGCGTGTCATGTACACCCCGAGCATCTAGGACACATACTATCTAATTGTCCAATTCATGCGGGAACGACCTACATCCAAGGGCACAATGTGGCACTAAGAATTATTTATTACCATCTCTGTCACTCTTACGGCATTAGCCCAAATACCTCTCCGCTGAACGCTCCTAGGGAAATAGAGTCAATTGTCGAAAATGAGAAGTGCCGGATATATTGGAACTTTATATTCTCGACAATTAATTCTGTTGCGCACTCGAGGCCTGACATAGTTCGTCTTGACTTCGAGAAATGAACCATGTTCATTATCGAATTTTCGGCACAAAATGCTGAGACATTTGCGGGGGAAATGAATAAGGCGGTCGTCCTGGGGTCGCTCCATGCCCTCAGGGTGCACGAGACTTTTGCCAAATCGTTGTATTGAATTCGTCGCAGACTGTAACCACTTATCTCGCGGTCGTGAGACGTGGTTGCACCTGAAATTTTACCGCGATTTCGCTGGCGGGTGCAATTTCTCCGATTAGCACCCGCTACCAGCGAAAGCCTGCGGTTTTCCTTATGACAAACTTTTAACTATATACATATATATTTTGGGGTGGCCAGAAACTTTTGATTTTCTTATGAGTGAAGGGCAAATAACGGTAGTTTATGCGATTGTAGAAGCCAGATTTTTTATTTTTTTTTATTTCAAACAATATTTAGAGGTGGCCCATCGTATTTGAAGTTCCCATGTAATCAACATGGGTGAACTCAAATTTTTTTTCATTCAAGATTTTAACCACGAAGTTATCCACTTTTTATTGTGAACTTGTAATATGTTGTTCTTGACGTTTTCAGAATCCACATACAAACATTCTTTCAATTAAAAATTCATAAAAAGCATTAATTACGTTTGCTTGAAAAATGTCATTTTCACTGTTTTCTACTGTTTTCAAAGACTAATAATAGCTCTTATAATATATACCTTATATTGAATTTTTGAGAACATTTTCCTCGAAGGTTGAAGATCACATTTTCTGAAAAAGCAGATTAGGAAAAGTATAAATAAGCGTGCAATAATGAAAAAAATCTGAGTAAATTTTTGAAATTTGACAGGTCTACGACTTAAGCTGTCTAATTTTCGAGGCGGAGCGCTCATCAGCTCAGCCATAAAGGTCGATCACAGTGGGTCTTAGCACCATAAACTCATAAAGCAGACCCATTCTCAGCAAGTTTTTTTTAGTCATATTTCCCTTTTTCAGAAAAGTGGATAATAATAGTTAAGGGGACTCTAAATAATCCTGTTGTAAAGTCACATCGATGAAAAGAGCTGGGGTTGCACTTTTACGGCTCCTCCACCCAAAATTTTGTTTTTTGAGAAAAATGCAAGAGCCCAAAAATAGGCATTACCACGCAAAATTAACCCGAAAATAGCCCAAAATTGTGGAGCATTTTTTTTTGTTCAAAAAGTATTTACCAGATTGAGGGTAGTTGTCAGTAATAGGGGTTGATTCTGGGAAATTCATTTTTGCGTATTTCAAGAGCCCGAAAATAGCCCGAAATTCTGGAGTAGTTTTTTTTGTCCCAAAATTATTTTTTTAAATTAAGGGTTGGTTGTCAATGACAGGGGTTGTTTTTTCGAAATTGGTTTTTTGATATTTCAAGAGCCCGAAAATAGCCCGAAATTTCGGAATGATTAGATTAAAAAATTTCAAGGTTTTTATGTACTGGAGGTGCTAGCTGCTCGGGCAGTCAGCACCTCCACCCAAAATTCTGTTTTTTGAGAAAAATACAAGGGCCCAAAAATCGGCATTGCCGCCCAAAATTAGCCTATAATTAGCCCGAAAATCTGGCATAAAATCAATATTGATATTCCGTTGTGGAGGTGCTAGCTGATCGGACCTGGCCCAGAGTGCCTACAAGGAAGGGTTTCGTAGACAATTCAGACGTTAATTGAAGTCTTAACATAACCTGAAAACAAAATATGTTCAAATTTTGTAATAAAAAAGATTGTTTTGGAAAAACAATCTCATACAAATAAATGTAATTGAAAAACTTTTTTTTCGAAAAAATTATGCAAAAAAATTGTTCAGAGAAACAATTTTTGGAAGAAAAAAATTTTTTAATAAACTTGTAGACAAATTTGTTTTGTTTACAAATTTGCTTCTTTACAAAAAAAATGTTGATCAAAGAAATTTGAAAAATAATGTTGCAAATAAAAAATGTTTGAAAACAAATTTTTCAGAAACTTATTTGAAAACAAATTTTGGGATATAATTTTCAATTTATTAAAATAATTAATTGAATAAAATTGAAATAAGATTGAGGAAAATGCTTCGAGTCCCATTTATGTGACTGCTACCATGTGCTAACAGCCACATGTTATTCTTACGAAGAAAGCGGAATGAATCCTCTTACAGTTTCTGAAGAAGTCGACGATTTATTAGTCTGACTTATTCATCCTGCTGTGACATCACACATTCCTTTGAAATTATTCAAATTTAACATACTTTTTCTTAATTATTATTACACCGCATGTCTGAACATGCTCCTAATCGTTAATATTTTTTCAAACTTTTCGAATGCTTTGTTTCGAAAATTTCGTCATGACAAATGGAGGGTATTGCAGCCGAAGCAAATAAATTTAGCGAAAAAATGCCCGTGCCACCTATTTCAGTACTCTTGAGCCCTGGAAGGACAAGTTTTTCCTCTGCATAGGGTTTAGAGCTTCCATTCAAGTTTTTTTTTACCGTGCTGGTCGACATATACACTGAGTTAACTTTAATCGTCCCCTTTGGCCCCCCTGACGGGGATTCTTGACCGACTGGGGGGTGGCAGGAGTGCATTTTCCGAAAGCACTAATATTGCCCTCTACAATATGGTGTGGATTTCATTGTGCTGGCTCACGACAGGTGATTATTGAAAAAATCGATCGCTAAGAATCAATTTTTATCGCACCTTTGACAGACTTGGCGCTGGCAGGTGGGCCATTCCTTGATCGTCCATGTCTAAGGTTTCATCTCCAGTAAATTTTATCCTGCTGGCGTAACATCTGATAAAAAATGCAGTGGCATCTTGGACTAATAGAGAAAACTGCTAATAAGGCGGAGAGCAGTGTCTCAATGAGGATATGCCTTTTCTTTAAATAGAGAAAATAGAAATATCCTAAATTTCGTCAATTGTTTATATAATCAATTTTCGAAAAGATGTATGCGCATATGTATGTATATAGGCTAGAAGCTAATATACTACGGCATGCGTCATCCTAAATTATTTTTGATATTTATGAAGACGAATTTCATCAATCTGGTTTCCTCTAGTTTAAAGGAGTAAATTCAAGAAGGGTTTACGATTTAAGGAAATTTGAAGAGATTTACGATATAAGGAAATTTGAAGAGATTGAAATAACTTTTATTTTGCAACGTAAAGATCTATATATTGTCGAAAGGCACAATACAGCATTTTAACGAATGTTACATCATCAGTTATACATTCATGGAAGAAGTGGTAAAGCTGAGAAGGAAAAATAGTTAAATACCATCGAATTACGTCAGTGAATAGTAATATTCGATAATTATTGAGCCTTTTCACCTCAATTTTTCCCATTACTATTACACTCATTGCATTTCCACAAATAATTGCTTAAAATTACTATATACTAGGTGTATTCCTGTTCTTCAGAGGGATATTTAGCCCTTGGGACTTTTTTAAAATAAATACAAATACAAATAGAAAATATGTTGAAAACAAGTAGAAATTCAACGCTGTGCAATCGGAAAATTAATCACAATTAAAACTGCAAATCTCATCGTTAAACAGTGAACAAATTTAAATAAAAGCTTATTAGCTAGAAGCAGTAGGAGGTATTCGTGGGTGACGGCTGAAGGAATAAGAAAAGGGGAAAATGATATTGGCCAATTATAGAAAGAGAGATAGGAATGGATATTTAATCAAAACTATAGAGTGTTTACTATTTCAGATAAAATTTTATTCTAATCAATAGGGCAAACATATATTTCTTTGATTCAATAATTATGAACATTTCAGTTTTACATATTTCTTGACTGATGTTACTCCAATCTTCGTCTTTTTATAGATTCCACAGCTAATAAATGTGCTCTATATGCTGGATCAGGGTTAGGCATTCGGAAGCCGTTATATGGTAGCATCTGACATTCCATCATAGTCAAATGAGTATTAGCACCGTCACTTAAGCGCACAATAACCATATTTTTAGCAGCATCATATATCGGACGAAGGTTACTACGTATTGATACTCCAATGATGAAACCATCCTCTGCTACATGTAAATTAGCAAGCAGTTGGGAGGTTATTTGATCTAATCGGCCATCTACTAATCCGAAAAAAGCAATACCTCGACTAATACCATGAAGATCTCTATGACGTTGGAACACTTCAGCTTGCGTGGTTGGTACTAAATGCAATATTGTGATAAGAAATAGAAAATATTAAACGAAAGTACTTGAAATATGAGACTTTTGGTTGAGATTAGCAATACGTATTGTGACTCTAATTGTAAGAAAATATTTTAGTCGATCCACAGAAATGTTTAAGTTGATTTAAATAACCGTATTTCTTGGCTTACAAGCGAATAATTTGGTTGATTGAACCAAAACTTGTAATTAGTCTAGCAGGGAATACGCATAATTTACATTTTTAATTAATTGTCACATAGTGTTAATTATTTATTATTTAAGAATATATACAAAAAACACATTCAAGTATAGTTAACAGGTTTATACGGCAAACCAATAACCCATGTGTCTTTACTTTACGAAGTCGAAAGTGCACGAAAAAATTAGAGCTGAATCATGAAAATATTAGTATTAATGCGGTCGATACAAAATTGTCTTGGTTATAGTTTTAGAATGCTAGTTGCATTTGTTTATAAATTGGGAATTTAACTATTGTCAGAAATTTCAAAAATGTACTTAAATTATAGATATAATAGTAATATATCTACCATAGCAATTGCAAAAAACTGCCAATAAGGTGAAGAACAGTATCCCAATAAGTATCCGCATTTTTCCAAACTAGGAAAATTGATTTATGCTGAATATCGTCAACAGATTTACTAATGAATTTTTCACGAGATGTTTCAGTATATATACTCTAGAGGCTAATATAATATCACGTGTGTCATTCTAAATTATTTTATGCATTTATAATGACGATTGAATCGGCGATGCTTTGCTTTTGAAAACTTTATATTCCTTAATTAAAATACAAATTAAAATGATGACGAAAGCGCAAAAATTAAGAACAGATTTACTGTGGCGGTCTAATAAATTACACTCCTTTAATTTTGACATAAAATACTTTTGTTTTTTGAACCGAAAGATACATAGAGTGACCTTTCCGTAGACAGGGCGCAAGGACTACTGAGGCCCCGAGGGCCTTTGTGTAGACGTCGTGGGCAAACTACCCCTAGCTACCATCTAAAAGGGGGAAGAGTGTTGAGAACAAGTATTACACCTCCTTCGTTAGATTCATTTCGCTCCTGAAAAAAGCAATTTAATGACTTTAGGTACTACTTATGACTTACCATTTTCAATTTCATTTGCGGGAGGAGGCTGGAATGTAGGTAACAATGGTCGGCGTCAGAACTGCGTTATTATTGTTATTCGTTGTAAAAAATTAGTTGAGACAGACTTTCGGGAGACATTCTTGTACTAGTAGATCGCAAAGTACGCATTTGTATACGGAGAATAAGGTTAATAATGCTAACATAACATAAGTACGTAAGATTTTTTGTGGTGGTTTCAGTTCATGTTCATGTTCGACCTTTATTTCTGACTTTATTTAGAACATCATCGATATCATATAATTTTCTACCAGCATGCAGTAATTACTCGTTATCAATCTATGTTTGGATTCGTAGTAGTTTGTCGTTCAGCGAATCTAGATCGTTACTGGCATACGGAACAGAAATATTTTTTGCAGTACATAAGTGTTAGCTCATTACCTCACTTTCTTTTAAAATAACTATGGCACCTTCGGTGGTTAAAATTTAATTATTTTCTCATCAAATAAGTGATGCCTCGGTGATTTTAAGTTCTTCAATTTTTCTTTTTGTAATTAGTTGTCAGGTTGATAGATTTTTCAGAAAGTAGAATATATTATTGATTTTCTGTTAAGGTAATAAAGACTAGATAATCGATTTTGAGAACGTATATTATATCAGCTAACAAGTGAGTTGGATAAGAGCGTTGACAGTTTTTGATTTTTTTTTTCAGTAACCGGCTCTTGACTATTTTTTTTTCATTCATAGTGCCCCATTCATAGCGTCGCAGGAGAGGTATGTAAAGTGGACCCTGGGGTTGGCAAGGAACACGCCTAAGTATATTGTCAAGAGGGAGACGGGGAGAACGAGTGTAGGGATTCTAGCAGGGAGCAGGGCGTGTAAATATAAGGAGAAATTTTTGGAAGAGGGGGGAAGTAGGCTGGTTAGGGAGTGTTGGTGGGAGAATGAGAACAGAAGAGGGGGTGAGAAGATGGAGGCTGAGAGGGAAAGGTATTTTAGAATGAATGGACTGCAGATGGATGAAGTAAGAAGGATGCACGAGGAAGGAAGGAAGGTTTATGACTTGGTTAAGCAAAATGGCATGGAGAGAGAGAAGACAGAGGGGGAAGAGAGAATAAGAGAGTCGAGGTTTAACGGGAACTATGTGTGGATTATGCCAAGGACAAGAGCGCAATATTTATGTGTGAAAGGAGAGAAAGGAAGTCAGGAACTTATAGCGAGGATGAGGTGTGGGTGTATGGAGGGTTTCAATAGGTTCTGGGTCCCTCGGGAGAAGAGAATATGTGAACTGTGTGGAAAGGGGGATGCAAGAGTGCAGCACTAGTTGGAGGAGTGCGTGGAGGTGGAAAGAAGTGAGATAAGCATGGAGGCACTGTTGCATGAAAAGGGGGAAAAAAAGGCAGTAGCATGGGTGAAGGGAGGGTTGGTTAAGATGGAGATGAAGAGAAAGAAGGAGGAAGAGGAATGGAGACGGAAAGATTTAAATAGGAGAGAAAGTAGATATAAGTAACATGAAAATATTGTAAATAGTATATAAGTAGTAGGTATTAGAGCGAAAACAAGGGTTGGCAAGCGAGGCAATGCGAAAAAGTAGGGACATGCGTGCGAGGCGAGGCGAAGCGAGGAAGGCAAGGCGATAAAAGCGTGCGACTTAGAGATAAGGAATGGATGGATGTTAGTCTTTAAGGGTTAGTTTTAAGAAAATTCTGTAAAAATGGAAGTGTAAGCAAGTCAATTTTTTAAGGCTAGCAGGCTGAAAAATAAACGTTTATCTATCTATATAGAATATAATATATAATAATATATACACTGAGAAACCCTTGTTTGTATTTCTTGTTAAAAATCACACTAGATTTCACTATCTGAACTTTGCAATGAGAGGCAAAAAGCAAATTTTAATAATATTTACTAACCTCAATAGTAACTCGTAGCTACTTATAGAATTATAAAATATATTGGAATAAAAGTTAAAACTATTGCATTTATTGTAAAAGACATTTGAAGTATTTATTAACCTCTGTAGTAAAACTGCAAGTCTGCACTATTTACTAATTTTGGTAGGAGAAAATAGTAAATTTGTTGGATTAATATCTGTAGAAGATAACAGTATTTACAAAGTGCTGTAGTAAAATGATGCGCAGGGACCGTGCGCACCGAATTACTAACTGGTTAGCAAAATCTGCTACAGTGGGAATAGTAAAAAAAATAAATACGTGTTGCTAACTTTCACACAAGCCTACCTACACACATGTTCTACATTTAACGCATAATTCACATTTATTTAAATTAAGAATTGACAACATTAGAAATTACATATATGTATATATTCTTAAAAGATAGTATTTTATATTATAAAGCTGAAACAGAAAAATCGGGTTAAAAGAAAACGAAGGCTGGCGGGAATCGAACACGCGTCTCCGGGACAGCAGTCGGGCGATGATCCATCTACCTATAAGACATTGTGGGACTCAGAATGAAAACTTCCATATGACCTAAATGATAGAAAGTTTATTGGTTCTAATTCATTTAATCCTTAATTGATTAATATTCATGATATTTTTATAATTTTAAACAACAAAATTTTTAATGTAATTAAAATAAGTAAATTTTTTTTTTTAAATTATGTTTTTTTGCGGATTTTGCATTGAAACATAAATTAGATGTCATTTTCGCAACCTAAAAATATGATCGGCGATCGACACACGTCAGATGCACTCGGCCGCGCTCGGTCCAAGGCTCGATACTTTCTGCTAAATCAGTTAGTAATATTTAGGACCAAATTTAATAATTGGTATTAACCTTTGTTACAAAAAGTAGGAAATGTCCATAATTCACATCGTGTTCCTACAGACAATAGTAATTTCTTCTACATATTTAGTATATTATGTTATTTAAAATACTTATTACTTTTATTTTTTTTGTACAATTTATTAATTTCTCTACTAATTTTTCCTACATCGGATTTTACTACAGAGAATAGTAAGGATTGCTATTACAAAATAGGAAATCTTCTTCTAAAAATAGTATAACTTATTATTTATGTAATAAAATGTCAAAATTTAAGCATTTTGCCCCCATTTGCTATCCGTTTTAGTAATTTTTCTAACCTAAAGTTTCTCAGTGTATATATATATATATATATATATATATATATATATATATATATATATAACTAAGTATTAGAGAGTGAAAGGATGACCCAGCCAGTCCGCATTCTGAAAATATGGAATTACATAGTGATAGTATGGTTTCAGACGATTTGCATGAATTGAGAAATTCTAAATAGATTTTCGAATTTTGAAATCCTTGATCTTCTTATAGAGCAGTTTGATCAGCCTTCTAATGGATAATCAGGAAGTTGGATTCTTAGAAGGGAAGACAGATTCTGTTTGCTTACTTTTATCGGTTTTTTTTTTTTTTTTTGTTTGTTAGCGACGGTCTTTGTTTCAATCTTGTTAGGGAGACGAATTATTTTCAATGCCCGATATCTCAAGAGGTTCGTGTTCAGTGTTTGTGTCCGGACCTTCTATTGAATTTCCTTGTTTACCACCTCTTTCACGTGTTGGATACATCCCGTGTGGAAATTGCCAAATGTTTGCCCAATTACAAGTTTGGCCCCAACTTGGAAAATTATTTCATGGCTACAACAGGGTTAATATCTTGAATCTAGCTCGAACCAAGTCCGTTTCACAGTTCTTGATTGCAGCGCCATCAACTTGGCTGTGCATCTGTTTTCAGTCGGGCTCCATCTTGAACCTATCTTGGACACAGTAACTGACAATTAGCTTGGTTTGGGGTTATGTTGGCGAGTGTTTTTGTGATTTCGTCCGTCTTAATTATTGAAGTCTGATTCAAATTATCAAAAATGCCGAAAGTGAAAAGCACTCGTCGCGTACGGAGGCATCGAGCAATTTCCCACAATCCAAGATTCCAGAACGAAAACGAAAGTAAGTAAATAAATCATCAATAATTTATTCTTATGTAGCAATAAAGTCAAACCTAAAAATAAAATATGAATATTGTATTTTTATAAAAGAATAAATAATTTGCAAATTCATAAGACTACGAAATTTTAATTAAAATAAATTTAATAACTCCTTGGTTATTCAATAAACTATACATTATTTTACAGAATTACACTTTCTGAAATATTGTTTACAAAAAAGTTGCTGACCAGTAAACTGATCCTTCAAAGATAAAAAATATTTTTAAAAAATGTATAAAATGTAGATTACCTAAAAATCAAATTTATAAGTTAGATTATACCTTGAAGTTGCCATTTTAATTGCTAGAGTATTGAATTTTCAAATTCTTACTGGAGTCATTGGTACTTTTTTTGGAATATTTGAAAACTAAATTCAATTAAAAATACTTACGGTTTAAATCAATGTATCTGGAATCACTGTAGCCAATTATTTTTAAATGTAAAAAAAGTGCAAAGAACGTTATTATATCTGCTCCGAAAAATGCATTCAAGTCATTACATACTGATTAATTCTAATTCAGGATCATTTTCTAGAAGAACTATAATTATAATTTAACTTGAACTTTAATTTAAAATTTCCAATTTTTTCATTTTACAGGCGTCGTTTGTGAAAAATATCAGACCACTGAGGATGAGGTCTTTTCCCATCTTGGAACGGTCTTTACAAATTCAAAAGATTGGGATGGCAAGCGAAAAATGAGGTCGTCGAATAATCCGGTTCTGGAGTAAAATTTGTCCTAACCTGTTCAGCTACTTTAAGTTTTTATTTTAAATAAACAATTTTACCATTATAAATGTTTTTACTCATTTATCTATTTCAAAAAACGATTTTTAATTTTAATGTTGGTTGAGACCAGAAAAATAAATAAAGCCAAGTTGGGGCCAAGTCGGTCGGTGAGTTAGGATCCAGCCGGGTTAGGCGTTTCATTTGTGGTTTGGTCCTGTCTAAATCCCCAATTTGGGGCCAAGTTTTTCCCATTTTGGGCCCAGCTAGCGCCATGACAAAATTTCCACACGGGATACGCGATAATGCTTCGGCGGACACTTTTTTTTTAAATGGTTCCATGCGGCTCGTATAATGTACAGGATTTTGACAGTTCTGGGTCAAAGCTGAGTAGATCCGACCTATTGGCCTGGGATCGCCAGTAGATACAGGATTTACCTTTGGAGACCCCTGCTCAAGGAGAGGAGAGTGTGTTAGGTACAAGTATTACATAACGGTATCATACTAAATTCTTAGGTGTCACTTTTTGCATCAAAAGGGTGGAAAAGCGTTACACCATGCGAAAAAATTGACAAAAAATTGTCGAAGTTGTCAATCCTATTCTTTAAATTTTGTAACGAAAAGATCTATTTGGTATTAAAAAACATAATGCTGAAACTTTATCAGTTATACATTTTTATACATACACGGAAAAAATTGGTGGCGTGAAACAGACAGATACGTTAGAAGCCAATCAAAATTGACTTTTGGGCAATTTGAGAATTACTAACAATTAAAACTGTAGACCGTATTATTAAACATTGTCGTATGTAAAATTTTACAATTATTATCAAATGGGACCCATTTAAAATTCATAAACTGGAATGTTATAAAATGCATCATGTAATGTATTTTTAAAAAGTACAATTGTTCAATAATGACAAAGCAAGTTTGCTATATACCTATCCCATTTTAAATATACATAGGATTCCGGAGCATAAGGGCGTAAGTGCCAAATTTCAGAAACACGTTTCATTGGCCTGAACTAATGCTTTTGATCTCACTCATGTTTCTGTAGAAGATGATGGTCCAGTTCGATGTAGAAGTGTGTGAAAATCTATGTTTGATATTTTTAAATATAATAATTAAATCTTCTCTACTTGATACTAGTAAGTGTCGAACGGGTAAGAATACAAATAATTGATATTAATGGTTGCAGGTATACTGGTCCGAAGAACATTTTTATTAATAAACGTTCAAACATTTCGCCCTTCGAAGTTTCCAAGAACAAAGTAAAAAACCTTTTCTCTCTTTCATGATGTATTCTTTACCATATTATAATTAAATGGTGTGGGTCCTTGTAAACTTTTTGGAGTGAACCATGGCAAGTCAATGAAATTACAAATTGTCTGTTTCAGACTCATTCGTCAAAAATAGTGAATGTTAAAAAAGATAGATATGTTGTCTTCCATGGTGGCCTTATAAGAATGTTATATTAAAAATAAACATTGGTGGGCCATCACATGATTCCATCTTAGACCACCATGGCGAAGTAACATTTCATAAATATAGAGGCATAATATCGTTGAAGCAAGGTAGTTATACAAATAAGATGAGCCGCAAGTCACATAGTTCGCTGTGTGTACATTGCGCATTTGATGTCATAGTGTAATAGAAGATCGGACTCTTACTTATTACTTTTTCGTGAGTACATACTTAATATATTGTGTATACCACTTCATATTTAATAAAAAATAATTTTTTTTGGCTAAAATCCATTTGGTGGATAATAATAACTTAGGTTCTCAATATATTTAATTAAAACTAGTTATTATAGTTGACTGTTGTGCTGTAAATTTAACAATTATTAGTACTATTAATCAAGTTAAATTATACATAGCTGAGACCTTCGATTTCGGTTCTTTTGTTGACGGAGAATTTGTTCTTTGCTATATGGAACATTTCTCTAAAAAGTCTTTTCCTTTGGTTGGACTCGATTCCTTCCTTCAGACTGCTTTCAGATTTTCCAATATGAATACATTTATAACCTCTGCAGTTAGTACGGTAGGTATTGTTAACTCTTTGGTTGATAGAGCAGCTGGACTTTCTAACCATGCATATGGAAATAAAAACTTGGATTTAGTTGAAAGAACTTTACTGAAGGATTATTAGCTTAAAAATTTTGTTGTGAAGTTGATGAACAAAAGGAAAGCAAATATTGAGAATCGTAACAATAGTACCATCAATAACAGTATAAATATTGAAGATAAGAGAAATAATATATAATAATAATAATATAATATACATACAATAATAATACATAATAATAATAACAAAGGCATTCACTCCCCAAGATGAACATCACAAATGATCTGCGTGCACTAATAGAACACCTGAACAGCAAGGTTTTACCTATACATTTGAATGCAACACAAAACGCGTTAGAGGTGCAAACTCTTGTATACTGTACAGATGTGGCAACCGTTAGAACGTTGGGCCGCAGAACTAGGCGTATAAATGCAGTCTTCGCCCCAAGACAGGAGCGAGATCCACCATGGAAGATCAGGTTGGATATGGATGTCAGCAAAGTAAGGTGCAAATTGGGTCGACTGACTCAATATAAGAAAGGAAATCGAACCAGAAAGCTGATACACCATGTTATTAAAATCATCCAACCTCGGCACATCGAGACATTGACACCAGCAATATTGGATGAGATTATAGACTCCCAGCGGCAGAGACTTGATGTTCTTACTGCTAGACTGCGTCGGTACAAGAAAAGTATTACAAGAAGGCAACAAAATCGAACCTTTCAGGCAGATGAAAGAAGGTTCTATCGTGAACTGAGTGTAAAGCAAAATAACCAACAAGACACCGAAGTCCCTCAATTGGAAGACATGAGTAACTATTGGTCAGATGTTTGAGGAAAAACTAACAGAAGTAATTTGGACACTGCGTGGTTCCAACTAGAGGAAGCAAGAGCAAGCAATAACCCTGAAATGGAGCTGACGAACATCACAGCTTTAGATGTTTCAGCGGTTTTGAAAAAAGCATGTAACTGTAAAGCTCCAGTTCCGGACATGGTGCACAATTTCTGGTACAAGTACCTGACTAGTGTGCATCCTGCGTTGGCACGGTGTTTTCAAAAGATCATCGAACATCCAGATCTGATGCCAGGCTTTATGCTGCAGAGTACCACGTATATGTTGCCTAAAAAGCCAGACGTTCAAAATCCATCTGAATTTCGACCGACAGCCTGTCTTCCAACCATATATAAATGTCTTACTTGAATTATCATAACAGATAAGGTATATTCTCACTGCGACGAGAACGACATCCTTACAGAAGAACAAAAAGGATGTTGTAAAAACTCGCGAGGCCGTAAAGATCTAGTCACCATAGACGCTGTTGTCATGACGTAAGCTCATAAACATCAAAGGAACTTGCACATGCCATACATTGACTACAAGCAAGCGTTTCCTTCCGTACCACATGACTATTTGCTTGAAGTCTTAAAAGTATACAAAATTAGCCCACGCATCATTGACTTCCTAAGTCATGCGATGATGCTTTGGGGTACAAGGATAAAGTATTTTGATCATGGACAACTAAGGATAACTAGATCAATACGCATTACGACGGGTATATTCCAAGGAGACTCCTTCAGTGCATTATGGTTCTGTTTAGCGTTGAACCCACTGAGCAAAACACTAAATAGCATGTCTCATGGGTTCCGAGTACATGATAACGAGGATGGTCATCAATTGACCCATCTTCTATACATGGATGACCTGAAGCTATACGCTAGTTCGGGCGAGAAACTGCAGCAAGTGATTGATGTTACAAAGCAGTTTTCCAATGATATCCACATGGAGTTTGGACTAGATAAATGCCGAACAGTTCATTTAACCAGAGGAGATTTAGGGACCGCAGAAATAGAGAACGATTTCGGGAATGACATCGAGGCAATGGCTGAGGGCGAGTCATATAAATACCTGGGTATTCTCGAATCTAAGGGTATTCAACATACGTTAGTTAAGAAAAGCCTAACGACTGCCTTCACTGCAAGACTAAGATTGGTTCTGAAGAGTTCTCTTAACTCGGCAAACAAGATCAGGGCAATCAACACCTATGCCACCCCTGTCCTCACGTACTCCTTTGGGCTCATAAAATGGTCGAACACCGACCTCGAACGATTAAACAGAATCATCCGCGTAGAAATGACGAAACACCGAATGCACCACAGTGATTCGGCGATTGAAAGGGTAGTTCTACCACGACATAGAGGGAGCAGGGGCATTGTAGATGTAAGAAAACTGTGTGAGTCACAAGTTATACAGTTGCGAGACTATTTTAACAGCAAGCGTGATGTTACGCTTTACAACACCATCTGTAAAGCGGATCTTGACTACAAACCTTTGAATTTGTCCTCAGAGGAGGCCTTGAATATTAGGGCAGAAACCATAGAGGAATTAGAAACGCAATGGAGACAAAAAGCCATCCACGGCGAACACCCCAAACCGTTAGATCAATATGAAGTGGATAGTGAAGCATCCAATATTTGGATTAGAAAGGGAGTCTTGTATCCAGAAACGGAAGGATCCGTCGTTGCGACTCAGATTTGTTTGTCGCGTAATGGCTCAAAGACAATATACGCACACACATAATGATGTGGCGGGCATTATACATCAACAACTTGCCCTGAACCTAAGACTCTTAACAGAATGGATGCCTTTCTATAGATACATTCCAATGCCCGTTTCAGAAAATGAAGATTACATCTTATATTGGGATGTGACTATCCAGACGGATCATTACATTCGAGCCAATCGACCTGACATCGTGATGCGAGAGAAAAAAGGTGGAAGAATCAACATCATCGACATTGCTTGTCCGCTTAACCGAAATTTGCAGGCAACCTATACAACCAAGATTCATAAGTATAGCGAGCTAAGGCATAAAGTAAAGGCAATATGGAGGAATGTGAAACACGCATCTGTTCATGCTATTGTGATTTCGGCTGCAGGCAATGTGCACGCAAGATGCACTGAACATCTTGAACATTTAGGAGTCAGTAGGGTACTGGCGGCAGCTCAGAAGGCGGTTTTATTGAACACCTGTCGCATTGTAAAAATCTTCCTAGACCATCAGGAAGCAAGCGACTAAGAACCTATAGCGAGATCCATGGTAGCTCAAAGAAAGCATCCAGAGGCGACTGTTGTCACCTCCAACACTCACGGCCGCTGTGAAAGGATAAAAACTGTGAAGACAAACTGCAAAATACACCATGCTTCTAATTTTGTACCTACAACATCAGCGCTGAAAATTTCAGACATCGTATTATATTAACTTCTAACATCCTTATACATCAGTAACTTGACTTAGACCGTGACTATGATGAAAACCCGGGTTCACCCGAGAATAAAATTGTAAAAAAAAAATAATACGCGGACTTCCAAATCTCCAATGCCTTTATTATCAAATTATTCTGGATACAGCTTACATCGTTTCAAATGAAAGACATCCTCTCCTAAAAATGGGCGGGTAATGCGAGTTGATTGGCAAAGGAGCATTTCTTTACAAAGCCGCGGAGTAGGCAGCCGAGACCCTTGGCCTGAATTTTAACAACAGAAGTAAGGTAAGTGCATTACTGTATCTGAATGCCTTACTTCCAAAAGCCCAAGTGAAGAAAGCAGAGGCCAAAATCTTCCACCAACAGTTACTCGACAAGCAGCTGCACGGAAACTTTTTCAGAAATGTATAAGATTAGACCTTATCGCGGGAACTAACTGTTGCTTACCCTAGATCATCAGACTTAATTCAGGTACAGAGGGTTTCATTTTCGCGTGCCAGGACAGTTTCATTTCCACCTCAGTATACCGAAACCGTATTTTACGTCAAGAAGTTCCTATAGATAGGTGCAGAGCGTGTCATGCACACGCTGAGTGCCTAGAACACATACTATCGGGGTGTCTGACCCACGCAGGAACGACGTGTCTCTACATACTTAATTCGGCCCTAAGAGTGCTTTATTGCCATCTTTGTCGCTCTGCAGAACGCTTCGAGGGAGATAGATTCAATTGTCCAAAACGAGAAGTGCCAAATTTTCTGAAACTACGATTTCCGAACAGCAGTCTCCATTGCACACTTGAGGCCTGACATTGTTTTCTAGGACTTCGAGAAACGAACTATATTCGTGATCGGATTCTCGGCTTTGGCCGACTACAGCATCACTGCCAAGGAGAAGGAAAAGGCTGTTGTTCCAAGTCACTCCCAGGGAGACCCTGGGGTGGTTGTTCAACCTGTTTTTTATTATATGTATTGAGAAGGTACTATACTGTGACATGCATCATCCTAAATTACTTTCAACATTACAAAAGACGGATTGTAGCAGTAAAGCTTCTTTCTTTTAGAAGTTTTTATTTCATAAAGGAGAAAACATCCCCGGTATCTTTACATATTTCCAATTCAGAAAATTTTTGCTTGGTTCACTTATTCATTTTTGCATTGTTAATTATTTCAAATTTTTTTTTTTGTTTAATTAAATTCGAGTAGCGGCGAAAAGTAATTCATCGATCGTCTCGAACAATGTTGTCATGCTGAGGAAAAATATGGCGTGCAGATATTCGCAGATTCTTAAGGATAGAGAGAGAAATATGGTCACTGAACAACCCTTCCAATTCACATCCTCTTTTTGGAGTTTTTATTCTACATAAATATGAAGAAACGGAAGAAGTGTAACATTGTTTACAGGTAAACTTTTCTCAAGCCATAAGGAATGTTTGTGCCAAGTTTCAGACGCATACGAATTGTGATTTAGGAGAACACTCGCCACATAGGATTTTTACATGACCCTCAGAAACTTTGGTTTTAGCCTCATTGGCGAGGGGTGCTGCAAGTTAAAAAATGAACAAAATTTAAATAAGAGCTTATTAGCTAGGGGAAGTAGAAGGTAATGGGAAGTGGTAGCTGAAGGAATAGGGGAAGGGGAAGATGGTATCCACAGGATGTACAAGAATATTGTAAAGGGGGAAGGGTGGAGTATAAGAAAGTGTGTGAGTTGGCAGGTCGACATGAATGGGAAGAAGGTGTAGTTGACAGAAGATGGAAAGAGGGAAAGGAATCAATTATTTAATTAAAACTAATAACGTTTCTACTGTTTTGATAAATTTTATTCTAATCAATAGAACAAACATATATCAGAGACTTTTGGACACGAACAACATTGCGCAAACTTTATTTTTACATGTTTGCCGTAATTTAAAGAACACCAATAACTGCATTTCGGATAAGTCCCTTGAGCCGCTTACCGTTAACTGCGTTCAGGTGACTTATCCGAATTGCAGTTAACGGCGTTCTTCCAAACCACGGCAGATATTACGTGACTCTAGGTCTCCTGTCTTCCTCGCATTGTAGCCTGGTGCACTATATGTGCTCTGTATTCTGGATCAGAGCTAGGAGCCCGGTTGCCGTTATACTCTAATACCTGAGATTCCCTTAGGGTCAAAGGAGTATTGGCACCGTCACTTAAACGCACAATAACCATATTTTGAGCAGCATCATATATCGGACGAAGGTTACCACGTATTGATACTCCAATGATGAAACCATCCTCTGCTACATGTGAATGAGCAAGTATGTCGTAGTTTATTCGTTCCATCTGACCATTTTCTGATCCGAAAAAAGAAATACCTCGACTAATGCCATGAAGATTTCTATGCCGTTGGAGCACTTCAGCTGGTGAAGTTGGTACTAAATGCGATATTTGAATAAGAAATAGAGGTTTTTAAACGAAAATACTTGAAATGTGGAATCTTACGTTGATCCAAGCAAAAATTGTTGTTACTTTAATTATTAGCAAATATTTTAGTTAGGTTTTCGCTGATATAAATAGGTATTTTTATTGGCTTATAAGCAAAGAATTTGATTGATTGAATCAAAACTTTTGAATAGTTTAGGAAAGGACTCACACAATGTACATCGCAAATGTGTTACCACGTAATTTTCATATTTTGTGTTAATTATTCAGTGGTTATAAAATATAAGCAAAAAATATGTTGATATATATTTCAGGGTTTTTTAGTATAGTTCCAAAAATGTTAGTTGCATTTGTTCAGAAATTGGGAATTTAACTATAGCCACAAATTTTTTATGTCCATTCGATATTATAGATATATATACTATCATATTTACAAAGGCAATTAGAGAAAACTCCCAATAAGGTGAAGAACAGTATCCCAATAAGAATCCGCATTCTTTTGAAATAGAGAAAACTTATCTATGCTGAATGTCGTCAACAGATTCACTGATGAATTTTATGCAAAATGAGTTAGTATAAATACTCTAGAAGCAAATATAATATCACATGCGTCATTCTCAATTATTGTATGAATTTTTTAACGACCAATCAAATTGGTGATGCTTTGTTTTTGAAATATGTGTCTTTCTTAATTAAAATGTAAATAAAAATCCAAAGCTGTCACTGCTTGCTTTGAACGGATGTCAAAGCGTTGCAAAATTAAAAAAAAATTCAGGAAGAATTGATAAAGTGATTGATATATTCCTTTAATTTTGAAGCGGAAAGATCCATATAATGTTGCAAAATATAATTCTCATACATCATCAGTTATAAATTTTGAAACATACAAGTGAAAAGATTTGTCAAGTAAGACATACAGATATTTTAGAAGCCAATAAAAATCTAATGTTGAAAAATCTGAGAATTTCACAAGAATTCCAATATAAGACCGACTTATTTAGTTCTTCCTAGAACTGCTGGCCCACGCAGTTTCTCAGTGCACAAGCAGTGTCAACAATGCGTCGCCACTGCGCACCATTCGTCCAACGACGAATTCAGTGCGACGGCCACTGCGAGGCAACCCCCGAAACTGGCCTTATATTGAAGTTCTTGTGCACTAACAATTAAAACTGCGAACGGTATCATTATGTATTTCTCTGTGTATGGTGTACAAATAAGTTCTACCCGTTTCAAGCAATTTTTTTTATTTACAAAAATCTAACAAATTGCAAGTATTACTTTATAAAGTGGCCATTGGCTTCTACTACTCTCCGCTAACCCTCAGACAATTAATGGATTCCATGGCGAAAGAAGGCTTGAACTTTTAACGCTATTAAGTAATTCACCTTTTTTCTCACTTCAGCTTCAATTCGAATTTGGTATTCAGCTAAGCTGTTTTATAACGAGCGAAAAAGGTGGAAGTCGGACGAGGCAATATCTGCCGGATGTGGCAAAATTTTCCATTGTAATTCTTCTATGGTTTGGCGGATCACGGAACCTCTATGTAGCCTAGCGTTGTCATGCTGTAATCTCCGTCCATGCCCAGAATATGATCTTGAATGGAAAATTCTGGCACATCCAAATTCAAATTGAAGCTGAAGTGCGAAAAATGGTGAATGACTTTATAGCGTCAAAAGAGCAAGCCTTCTTTCGTCATTAAATCCATGAATTGTCTGAGCATTGGTGAAGAGTAGTAGAAGCCAATGGCCACTATATTAAATAATACTTGCATTTGTTTTATCTTTATAAATAATAAAAAGTGTTGCTTAAAACAGGTAGAACTTATTTGTACATCTAATAAAATTTCACAATAATTATCAAATAAGAGCCAGTTAACACTTTCAAGCCGGAATGTTCCAAATTGCCTCATTTCATGTATTTAATTACAGCTTAATTCGACAATAATTGCAAAGATTGTTTACCATACCTATCCCATTTCAAATATATGTGAACCTTTATAGAAAGACACATAAAAAAGTAAAAGTTGACTACTCTATTTCAAGCATGATATGCCTAACCATATTTTTCAAACTTTTTTTCTTGATCTAGGAATATTGCATAAAAATTCAGGGATCGTGAAATTTAAATTGAAATATATCATTATTATTTTATACATTTACAGCAACAGAGTTGGAATGAATTGATGAAGCCTTTTCTTTAAACATGCGTTTTTCTTTTCCACTTGAGAATCATAAAAAAAAGATAGATTGACGATATTTTTAAAGATTCACGGCAGATAATCCCCACAAAGTACTAAAAAAAGTGGAAAAACTCTAAATACACATACGAGAAAAAAAATCTGCCATGGTTGATGAAATGCGAATAAGGAAAAAATCGCTAACTTCAAATTTGCATCATAAATAATTTTGAAATTTAAGAGTGGAATATTTCGGTCAATTTATGAGATATTCCAACGAAAATTGAAAATTTTGCAAGATAGAATATAGGGTTGATAGGAGTTAGTGTGCCAACATAGTTTATGTAATAAAATAACATTCTGTATACTAAACAAATCAGTTATTAATTTTTTTCAACATAAATATTTTTTTTCTTGTTATTTGTAGGAAAAGGTGGCTGTTATTAGTTACCACTGTAATCAATGGTTTGTAAAGAAACTGATATGCTTTAAGAAACCTTAAATTTCTCATTGTGTTATCTGGCCTTTTGACTTAAATTTCTTCTACATAAAACACCTTCTGTGAAATATTTGTCTAGTAATGAAGGAAGATAGTATATTTTCCTTGAATATTCGGGTTTTTATTTAATTTTGATTTTTGATTATTTTCAATAATAAATTATCATAGGGTAATTAAAAATAGTGTAATTGTCAGACGAAAACGTTAATGAATCTCATTTTTTCAATAAAAGTGTTTCACGTCCAGAAGGGAGTACTCGACTTATTTTTATACATAAAACTTAACCGTTTTATCTACAGGACTAAGTCCTGGACTAAGGGAACGGTAATTAGAAAAAGAAGAAAGAAGAATGGACCATGCATCAGTAGTTAAATGTAAATATTAAAACTTTAGTTTTAATACATTTATTGAGTAAACATCAAATATCAAGCAAGGAACGTTAATCAGCTCTTTAATTTAGATTTCGGGCTTTTCTTTTCTTTAAATATGAAATAGGGGCGGTCTGGTTCAACTCTGAATTCGCCTTGAAGTTGATGAATATTAGTTACTTCAGAATTATTCTTTCCGTTGTGGCCACTGAAATAAGAGACCAAAACTCAAGTATGTAACAAATAGAATGAAATCTGATTGCATGAATGAGAATATATTTGACAGAAATATTAAGATATGAATTTAACCTTACCAGAACTTTTTATATCCAGGCTGGGAGGAGCAGATTTATTCTACAGTAGTTTATCCAAGGTAAATAATGTTCCAGTTTTGGTCTGTAGATTGATACCAGGGTTGTCCAGATAATTCGATTGATGAAAGATTCAGGGATCTGATATTTCCAGGTTGAAGATCACTGACTTTGGAGTCACTTGCACTGCACAAGCGATACCCAAGAGTTTAGAAACCGACTTGATTTGAAAATAATTATGGGGAACCGATTTTACTTGAGATCGCACAGAGATTAGACCAGATTTAACTGAGGTAGACTGGAGAACTGGAGAACTGGAGAACTGAATAACCGAACAACTACTGACGTTCGAAGGAGACTGTCCAACCTTCGTCTCGCACTCATTTTTATTAACTCCATGCTACCAGGGTGTATCCCATTGCTGAGCATGCCCGAAAGAACCTGCAAGATGAACCCCCCATGGTCTGAAATCCTTCTTGAATTAATGCAGCAAATATTTTGTTATCTGCTGCAGCTTTAAATAGTTTGAATTGTTTAAATATTTTATTGAGTAAGACTAGCAGCTACTTTCCAATTTTCCATTCTTGCTCTAAAAGTTGGCATGATGAGTTACCCCTGAAGGTTCTCTGAGGTCTGGCCGTGTTAGGTATATTCTCGATTCCCTGACAATATATATTACGGCATTTTGTATCTCATTATTATATCTTTCTAAGGTTGCCCTAATTCTCATTCTTTTTATCCCCGTTAGAAAGGCATCGAGTATCCTTTTCCAGATCCTCTAGTCTATGATTCCGACAGGGTGCATCCCTTTCTGTTTTCCTAATATGAAGAGGACAATTGACCTCATATGCTTTGTTCATACTTTTTTTTTTTTTTTTTTTTTTGAGGAGGTGAGAATGCATTTACGCACTGAGTGTGGGACTCGACCTAAAAACGGTAATACCCACTAAACTCACTTCCTCTTCCTGCCAACCCATGTCCTCGGAACCGCTTATCGCATTACTTCAAGGACATGGGGGTAAGGCCACTAAGCCGTGCTTCGGCTTCCAACTTTTATGTGCCAGCCTGGCATTTCTACTATTCTCACCCAACCAAGATGCACGCATCGTCCTCAGTGGTGTGGTGATACCACAACCCGGGCTCGTCGGCCTTCGGCATCTTGGTTGGGTGTAGTCTGCTATTTGCGTCATCCATCCGGCTTCTCCGCAAAGGCGGCCTCTCTGAACGACGCGCACCGCATTGTACCCGGCAGATGGTCGGTCCGGGATTTCTCTCCTTTAGCGGCGCAGAGGTAGCACTGCGGCGCACTTTCGCACGCCGCAGCCCTATGGCCCTCTTTCCCGCACCTCCAGCAGGCCTGGGTCCGGTCTGGACCCTTGCATCCCGCTGCCATATGGCCGAAGCCCAGGCAGCGGTAACACCTTGTAGACTCTGTCTTCCTCCGCACATGACAGGACACCCACCCTACTTTGAGGTGTCCCGTGCGGAGAAGTCTTTTCGCCAGGTCCTCCTTCATTTCGACAAAGGCCGTCAGATTACCTCTGAAGGCCTTCCTCGTCATGCTAACCTTCACCTCTCCCGTTGCTGCTTTCCCGAAATGCTTTTGGACCGCAGCCTCCACATCCTCTGCATCCGTAATCAGGTCGAGCTCCAGGACCTCGACTTCGATGCGGGGAACGAGATCGCGTACGTTAAACCTACCCCCTATAGCTTCCTTGATGGCCGCGGACAGCTTTGATCTGCCATCTGCAGCCGGTCCTACCTCCACAAGAACCTCTCCCCTCCGGGTCTGCCTGACCCCCCTGATTTTCACACCAAGGGTGTCCGGCTTCACCTTCTGTTTGAGGTTCCTGAGGACCTCCGCATAGCTCGAACCCTCAGCCGGTCTTATCAAGACCGCCTCGGGTCGGGCTCTCTTCAGCTTCTCCTTTTTCTTCTCCACTTGGGCTGCGAGTGTGGGCACTGCTTCATCATCTTTCGTAGGGGTTGAGGCCGTCACAGTCGAGGGACGTGTCCTCATCCGCTTCTTCAGTGGCCTCGAGTGGTCAGCCTCGACGGGACTCAGAATGGGCTCCCTCTCTCGTTTCTCACGATGAGGAGCGGGAGTTTCCACGGCTTCTTCAGTCTGAGTACCATCTTGACTGGTCTCCTTGCTCACATTGACCATCCCCTTGTACTTCTTCACTACTTCCTTTGCAGTGTATTTTAGCGCGTCTTGGTAGCGCGCACTAGCCATGCGTATGCTGAAATCCAGACTCTTCAGGACTTCCGTCGCCTTATTCAGTCTATGCCTAATAGGTATGAACATGCTCCTTTTCGTATCGCAGAAATCTTGCACTTCTGCTAATACAACCTTCAATTCATCTACACGATATTGACAATCCTTCACATTTTCTTTAGCCGACATTCGGTCTTGCCTAGCCGGCGTCTTTTGGTAGAAATCAGAGATCTCCACCACTTCATCCAGGTCAGCTCCCAACTCCTCACATATACTCCTATTTCCTGTTTGTAAATTAGGCGCCATTTAAATTCCCACGAGTAGCTAGGGAAACAAAAGTACACCCCCGCAGAGACCCGCATGCGGGGGTAAGGTCTGCATACTCTAGAAGGCGACCTGGTATCCTAGAGATACCGTTAGCGACACCACTCCCCTGGTGCCATGCAGTCTTCGGCACGGTGGATTAACGCTTTGACTTGGAGGTTTTTCCTTCGGGACCATCCCTGGACCCTTGCCTGCGACTGCTTATTGAGTAGTATAACCGTATTCAGCAGGAACCCTCGGTACAGGGCCGCAACAGGAAGCGGTCGTGGTTTCTTCTCGGTGTGTCCTTCACCCAGTCTGTTTGGTCCACGGGGCCTATTTTATTTCAGCCCTAACCTCTGTTTCCAGCAAGCATTCCCCTATCCGCCACCCGGGGACGCGCCACGTGTATTACCCCGATTAGATGAAGTTGAATTAGTAGTTAAGAGGTAGTCTAATGAAAACTCACCCCTGTGGTTGGTGTCCTTACTACCCCAAGTCGAATGATGTACTTTAGCATCACATCCTATGATCTATGGCCATCCTTTAACGGATCAGTATTCCATGAGATTTCGCCACTCTCCAGATGGTGGGTCCTGTGAGTCAAATGGCACGTACGCTGAACAACTCACCATTGGTTAACGCCTGCCCCCTGAATGGTGCTCAGTCTTCATTGCCATCAAGTCTCTAGAAAGGGACCTTGGTAATCCAATAAATTCAAGATCGCCTCTGACATAAAGTGCTGCCCTAGGTGTTCCTACGGAACTATCACAAATTACTAATCCACCTTTGTTACTTAATCCTCTAACTTTGGCTTGTAAGCCCAAGGTTCTTGTATTGAGGCAAAAGACGTTTGTTCCGTTGTTTTCCTTTAATATGGTGAAGGTTTATCTGGATAAAATCCAAAATGGAAGAGGAACACTTAGTATCCATTTTAACTTCGAGTTTTCCCTTCCACCTTTTCCGAAGACAAATTTGAAGCTCTGTCTAAGGATGCAACTTCATTTTTTGAGAGGATCTTCACATTGATCCTCTCCAACCCATAGTGAGGCTTGCAGTCGATCTTCTTGAGACTCTCGACCACTCCTGGCTCTGCAGCTATTACAAGTTGGGTAGCTTGACTACTCGCCTTGACATCGATAACCTTCCGTCCTCCCGTTTTCATGGTTGGGTTTTGGATTGCTATCCTTTTAAGTGCTGCTTTGATTCCACGGATTCACTAGAAATCTAAGCAGTAGCTTTACTTTCACCCACGGTTGTAATCCGCCAACACCTTCCATGAGCCAAGATCAGAACATTTCGTCCGAACAGATGACGATAAAAGCATGCTTTTTGAAGCAGCAATCTTCAAATCTTGGGATGATTTCTCGAGGTTGCGGCCTGTCGATTGTCTTCTGTATTGCCGCTTTAATTATCTTGGCCTGGTCGGAATCGAGTTTGGTTATCGGGAACCCCCCGGCGAATATGGCCACTCTCAGGTGACTTAGAAGAGCTTTGCTATAAGAGACTGTTGGATCTCTCAGCCACATCTCCATCTGTTCCATGAGTGTATTCGGTGTGCTGCTATCAGAATGGCCCCTCTTTGGAGTCCCCGTCTGGCTAGTTGTTGCTTTCAATTGATTGAACAATTTGCGTCTCAACATCGTCCTAGAAGCTTCCGGCAATCTAGTTTGTCGTGGTTTATCCGTTTTGTTTGACCCGCCGACATTAGTATCGTCAGGGTTGCTCCCAGATATTTTTTCACTTATAGATCCCGAAGTATGTTTTAATGCTCCTTCGGTAATTTTAATCTTTCAAGGGAAGACGCTTTTTCCAGAGGGGTCGTTGTTGACTCCCTCTGAGTGCTTTTTTTTCTACTTTTCATTGTTAAAACTTATTTTGTTGCCACGAGTACTTAGTGAAATAAAAGACCCATCCCTGCAGAGCCCCGCATGTAGGGGTAGAACTGATAACTCGGGGAGATAGTCCGGTATCCCCGAGATGCCGTTAAGACACCTTCGTACTTGGGTGCGAAAGTGCTACAGGCGCCGTCACTCTACACACATGACTTAAGGGGGTGACCACATTGAGTGAGACACTCAATGAATATCCGTTCGTAGGCCATGATATAACCGGTGGGCTATTCCTTAGTCGCTATGCAGGCCGTAGGCCATTCTCGTCCTGATTCCGAAGTGGAGGTCGGTCCAGAAGGGAACTCGACCCAGGAATCCAGCAAGTTCGTATTAGCTTAGGCTCTTTCACCCTTCTACTGTACTACAATCATACATGCCGGGAGAGCCCGTTTATGGGGTTTCTTTTATTTCACCCAGAAGAGCCTGCTTATAGGGATCCTTTACCAGATCTACACACATGCAGGCCTAGGTCCGTCTGACCCCCTTGTCCCACACGCTTAAGCCCTCACATCAACTGCAAGATGTTACAGCCCCTAGGAGTGGACCTTTGCTTTGAATATCTTTGAGTTAACAAAATTTACGCATCATTATTTATTCATAAAATAAACGTTCAGAAGCTGAATTTCGTCTTCTAATAAAATATAGCTGTGTTTCCTAAACATCTAACTGAGAAAGATTTATCCGGCTTTTTTAATCAACTTGGCACCCCTACAAATTGTTCCCTTTTGGCAAAAAAATTACCTTTAATTTGTTTCAGAATTTAAAAAATATATATTTTGAGGTCGCTCAAGGCCATTTTAGGGCAAAAATGGCTATTCTTAATTAAACTGGCGCTATTTATCCATTATTCATTCCTAACGCGTATCAATTTTGTTCTTTACAAGTCAATATTGCACTCAGATTTTTTTCAGACTTTTACAATGACATTCAAAGGTGGATCAAGGTCATTTTTATATTAGAATGTTGAATCAATTAAATTTTCTCTAATTCTTTTTTTGAAAACAGTGTCAATTTATTTATTGCGGGAAAACTTAGTCGAAAGGTTTAATAACTGCGTGTCATATTACTTTTAGGTCATTCAAGGTCATTTCGCGAAAAATGGTCATTCAACCATTTTTTTCTTTTTCATGGTAGTTATTTTTTTTTCAATTTTGCTTTAAATTAAAAATGGAAAACTTTAAAAACAGAAGGATATCGCAGCTTATTTAATATATGATCAAGTTTCGTTGTCAAATTATAATTACAAGGAATTAATTATTATAAGTGCAGGCGAAGGCGTAATGATTTACCTTTCAGAAAAAAGAGGAAATCTTAGTTGGTGATAAACTACCATCTAATATGCAAGTGTTAGTACTATTTTTTCATTATCACAATTCACAGAAAGCTAATTTTTTTCGAAATGACCTTGCATGTCCTTCAAATAATATGGCAAACATTTATCAAACAACTTGACTAATTTTTTTTGCCAAAATGAATAAATTGACACTGCTTCTCTATAGAAGAAAAACTAGAGAAAATGTCATTGATTCAACATTTTATTAAGAAATTGACCTTGAGCCACCTTTGAATGTCATTGTAAAAATCTGGACAAAATCTGAGTACAATATCGACTTGCAAAAAAATGTATACGGGTCAGAAATGAATAATCAATAAATAGCGTCAATTGAATTAGGAATGGCCATTTTTGCCCCAAAATAAACTTGAGCAACCTTTGAATGTTATTGTAAAAATCTAGAAATAACCTGAGTGCAATATTGAATTGTAAAGAATACAATTCATGGGGGCCGGAAATAAATAATCTATTAATAGTGTCTATTAATAGTGTTTTCAGGGGTGTCAAGTTGAATTTAAAAAAGATCCCCCTAATCTAGCTGTTTAGCTGAATTTTGCCATCTAGAAATTTTATAGAAAGAAAAATTTAGCTAAAACAGCTTGATATTTAGACAACACAGGCAGCTAGATATTGAGGTAACACAGCTATATGTTCTTGGAAGACAAAATCCAGCCAAACGTTTAGGTAGAACAGCTAAACCACTTTTCAGTCTATAATATTTCTATAAAATGTAATGAATTTCACAAGAATTGAGGAATTTCGTAGGGTTCCGAAGATTTAAAGATAACTTTCAATATTTCGGTAATTGTGCGGTTTAAATATATATCTTTAAATTCCGGAAGGTTCCAAAGAATATAATAGAATATATATAATTTTAGGATACTAAAGAAGATTTCAAGAGATTTCAGAGAATTTCAATAAGTTACAAATATTTGAAAAGATTTGTGTCAGATTATGAAGGATTTCGTAATTCTAAGGGATTTTAAATTCTCTTCAACACACTCTTCTCCTTTGTTTTCACCACGTCCTTTCACCACTTTCGTATTCCTCTATATCCTGTTAATATGACTTTCCCCTTTCCGCCGGCAAAATGTAGGGAAATATGGTAAAGGGGGAATGCATTCCCCCTTCCATATCCCAATCCTCTTCCTTCCCACCCCATCATTCAAATGATGGGGTGAGAAGAAAGAGGAGTCAGTTGGTGGGAAAGAGATTAAGGGTAAGGGGGTTAGGATTTGGGTTGAGGTAGTGGAAGGAAGAAAGAGGGGGAGAAATGGGATATCAAATTCAATCTAAAAAATTTTCTACTGCTTTAACTTGGAATGTGAATAACTGAATATCTATATTATGCATGCCCATATCTTTATTTGATTCAATATATATTAATTTTTTACTGTTATTATCAATTGCACTTATAAGTTGTTGTTTCAACTTTGGAACACAGACAGTATCTTATTTTGGTTTTACACACTGCTGGACTTGAATTACTCCCGTCTTAGTTGCTTAACGGCTTGGCGGGAAATTGAATACATTTGATATTCTGTTTGAATATATGGGCTAGGAGCATGCTCGCCGTTATACCGTAATAACTGAGCTTCCCTTGGGGTCAAAAGTGTATTAGCACCGTCCCTTAAGCGCACAATAACCATATTTTTAGCAATATCATATATTGCGCGAAGTACGCCTTTTATTGACACTCCAATGATGAAACCATCCTCTGTTACGTGGAATTCACAAAGTATTTTGTTGGTTACATGTGCTAATTTACCATTAATTTTTCCATAAAAAGCAATGCGTCGACTAATAGCCTGAAGACCTCTATGACGTTCGAACACTTCAGCTTTCGTAGTGGGTTCTAAATGGAATATTGCAATAAGAAAATAAGTTTTGTTTGATACAGAGGAATATTTTAGATAATTTAAGTGAGAGTTTTTGTTGGCTTGAGCAAATATTTTTGTTTTAGCGGGCAATCTACAGGCTCTATTTCTGGACAGATATTCATGCAATTTTTTTAAACGCCAAGCATCATATTCTTAAAAACTTGACTAGCTTGAAATTTTCAATTCATTTTTGTATGCAATAATATTTAAACAAATGTATAAGTAACAATGTTAGCAATTTGGGCAATATGATTTTTGGGGTAGCAGCGGGTAATGTGGCGCGCTTAACATAAGACACAGGATTGAAAGTTGAATAAGGTAAATTATAGTAAAGTAATATAAAACACTCAGACGAACATATTAAGTATTCTAAAAAGTGTTCCAATATGCCAAGTTATCCTACGTGATTGACTAACGCCGTGCGCTGTTTTTTTTATTTATTATTGCAAATCTTAAATAATTTTCTTACAAAAAAGTACATAATTTCAGTGAAATAAGGTGATAAATTCAGTAAAATAATTAATATCTATATTCGTGTACACCTATCCTTAAAAATTCGGAGTTCAAGTCTCGCGTATAATCAGAGACCAAAACTATAGAGGTGAAATAATATTGTCATAAGATTTTTATTCATAGATGATAACTAACTTTACCCATATATATGACCTATGTAAATTCTTCGAAGGAATCGAAAGATCATTATTATCAACGCTTTAATACATTTGAAGCCGCATAACTACAAGTTTCAATGATTTTTTCGCAACTGTCATAATAGATGAAAAACACCTAAAACTTCTTACCTTAAAAATTAAACAATTATCTGAATCAAACTCATTTTTTCACTATTTTAAATCATTTATGCATCTTCATACTGAATCTAACCTCACTCGTTGAAATTACACAGATTTTTGCATAAGCGGCCGCGTCCAATTTCTTGCCGCGCCACATTAACCGTTGCTCCCCTATCTCTAAAAAATTGGTCAAATTAAACGCCTTGCGCCTACAAAAAAGAGTTTCGTAGCCTATTAAGACATAAGTATAAGTCATTTAGGCCTCCCCCTCACATACTTTCCCTCCCCTACTCCCTCTACATTTCCCTACATCCCCTTTCACACTTAAACCTTCGATTCCCCTCTCTTTCACAACTTCTTCCTCATCTACTTCCCCCTCTCCTTACTTCCCACACGTTTCCCCTCATTTTCTCTACCCCCTTAATTTTCCCTCACTTCCCCTAGTTCCTTAGTTAGTTGTTAGTTGTGAAATATTAGTTGTGAAATGTTAGTTGTTAGTTGTTAGTTGTGAATCATGAGTCGTGAGTTGTGACTTGTGAGATGTGCGTTTTAAGTTTCCCTTATTTCCTCTCCTTGGAAAAAATTACGACGGACGGACGGACACCCGACCGGAAATATAAGGTTTTCTGCTCGGGTCTACGAAACCCTGAAAATGCCGAAATAAACTCAATATTGGTCGTTATTATTTTACCTGTACTTATAGAACATAAATAATCCAATTAATATTTAACTTAATTATCATGAACAATTATTATAAACAAATTCTTGACTGTGGTGCTTAACTGTTATACAATTTTTTTTTCTTCAAAAATTTGTTAGATAGAATTGCCAGATCGATATATACTAACGCCTTATCATCATATCTCAACAATTTCCAGTGTTATAAAGAATGTTTCAAACAATTATTCAATTTTTTGTTTTTATTTCAAAACCACATTTTTCCTTTCCATTGGACTAAATTGAAACTGTTTCATCAATGATTATTGATAGGGAAATATTGTTGGAAGTGAATAAATTCAATTGCTATTAACAAACATATTGAACAAATGTCCCAACTGCATGATTTTTTTGTACGAAAAAGTTATTTTTTCAATAAATCTACTTGGAAGCAAGAATCAATTTGTTCAAAGTAATTGCACAAAAAAAGTTAAAATAAGAGAAATATATTTTAAAATAACATTGTAAAACGGATCATTAGAGACAAATATATGACTCTAGTTGCAATTCGAATTGTCTAATTATTTCTACAATTTAGGGGTCGGTTTCAATTAAATCATTTCCTCATTCCTATCTTATAAATACATAGACCTCAATATTAATCTAACATATAGACTGAATGTCAGTGCCAGTTTATTTCCAACCAGATATAATGGGAAAAAAATACTCACGGGAATAAGGGTAATTACAGCATTTGTTTATACTATTTGCTATTATAAATGACGTTTGTTTATTGTTTCTCAATTAATTTGTTAAAACATCAATATCTACGTATTTCAAACATATAAACAGAAAAAATCATTTATGTAAAAAACTGTTATAGTTGCCCATTTGACTAATAATTTGCTTATAACAATGTTTCATTTAAGTAGCAGTGAAATTTCTTGATGGAATATCAATATAAGCTTACTTCCAAGAATATTTACTCCAAAAAGCAATTATTTCTACAAAAAAACTATGCATTTGGGACATTTGTTCAATATATTTATTATAAACAATCGAATCTTTTTACTTCTAACAATACGTTACAATTGATAATTATTTATGAAATAGTTTAAATTGGTCCAATGGGAAGTTGAAGTATGACCTGTAAATAAAAACCAAAATTGAATGATTATTATTGATCAAATCGTTCATAACGATAGCAATTGTTGAAATGAAAAAAAATTGGAATTTTTACTAAAAAAGCTAATAATGACTATATATATATATATATATATATATATATATATATATATTTATTTATATAGTTCGGTTCGGTTTCGATTCCTTTGGAATAGAACCGAAGGGCTTATGACAAAGCCACCGAACGCGTCCTCGGGTTGCGGATAGAGGGTCCCCGTACCAAGGGTTTCTGCTGAATATAGTTACAATAATTAATAAGCAGTCGCGGACACTTGTCTAGGGATGGTCCCGAAGGAATAACCCCTAAGCGAAGGTGTAAGAACCGTGCCGAAAGCTGCATGGCACCTGGGTGAGGTGTCTTTAACGGTGACTCTGGGATACCGGCGACCTCTCAGAGTATCAGCCTTATCCTTGCACGCGGGGCTCTACAAGGATGGACGAACCCTCTCCCTAGATGCTCGTGGGAACAACAATGGAACCACCAAAATGTTATAGATGCGGTTCAAAACGATCGAACGCGCAGAGCACGCGACAATGGATCGGCAAACAATGCCGATCATCCTAGAGTTCGGGGTGCTAAAAATAATTTAGATGGAAACACGACGACGAACCAGCGAAACGCCCACATTGAGTGGACGGATCAACTTAAGAATGACGTGCTAGACTGCTACAATGCCAGCATTATCCCTTTTCGCGGAGGCTTTATGGCGCGTATGCATACTCTGTGGTGCCAGAAACACCCAGAGCTTCAGCACGTTTCGCATCAGTCTTTGCGAAATCAAGCCGACTACCTCCGGAAAAATTGATATGTACGCGAAGCGCTTCCTCAACCGCTGCTTGAACAAGCTGCAGACGAAGATGAAACGACATTAAGACCAACCGCAGAAAGCAGGCACCTTCCGGAAGATGATCGCAATTTCAGTACAAGGAGAAACATCAACATGCAAGTTCCTCTTAAGCCCCAAGATCTGGCTGAAATGGATGCCTCCCTTCGTGGAGATATCTCGCAAGAGTCCGACCTCTGGACCATCAATTGCTCAGTTTATGGTGCTGCGAGAGCTTTGGCTGATTCAAATTGAAGGCTGAAACCGAGATGGATCAAAAGACAAGAAGACGCTTGCATCAACTGAACAAGAAAATTGGATGGGCAAGACAGAATGCGCCGCGTGTTCAATGTGTGATTGACTACATAACATCTGGTAGACCGTTCACGGAAAGGGTTCGAAAGTTCGCCCAAGAACTAAGGACCTTGAATCACACACTAAACAAGTCAAAGCTGCTGACAATCAAGCAGCATATTGTTGACAAAATAAGGCTGTTATCTGACGCAAGGAGGAGGATACAGAAGAGGGAGAGATGGATCAGGGAGAATCAACAGTTTCTCGCTGACCCATCACGCCTCTTCAGTGATCCCCCTGTTTTTGTAAAAAATCCACCCAAGCCCAAGGAGGTAGAGACTTTTTGGAGAGAGGTGTACAAGATCCCGAAAACACTAGAGTTGAAGGAAGATACTGACAATATCATCCGCTTCAAGGAGTTTTGCGACAGCCTCATAAAATCTGAGGAGGAGTGCCCATTAGTCACTGCCGAAGAGGTGAAAACAGCACTTAGAGGCACGAAGAACTTTTCCGGTGCTGGACCAGATTTTATCATGAACTTTTGGTGGAAGAAGTTTACTTCTATACACCAACATTTGGCCCGCATGTTCACCTCATATTTAAAGTCGGAGACGCCCATTCCGCAGTGGCTGGTGTCAGGACGCACTATACTCCTGCCGAAACAAGGCAACTTCTCCAACCCAGAGAATTACAGGCCAATAACTTGTTTGAACACACTGTATAAGATCTTTACAGCTGTCCTAAACAACAGGATTGTTCGAAAAATTGAGCCTGTATGTCGAGAAATGTACGAACAATGTGACTCGAAAAAAGGTGTGGCAGGCTATTGAGAGAACCTGCTAATTTACAGGTGTGTCTGTAAAGACGCTGCAGCCCATCAGCGCGTCCTGTCAATGGCCTGGATTGACTGTCGGAAAGCTTTCGATTCAACCTTTCAAGACTTATCATTTGTCTGTTGGAAAGCTTGAACGTACATCCACACATAGTGGATGCCTCTTTAGAAAACGAGATTTACTATCTCATTTAGAAATTATCTTCTGGCAACGAACAACGTCACCTTCCAGAGGGGCGTCTTTCAAGGTGATACTATGAACCCTTTGCTTTTTTGCATCACACTTCTGCCTCTATCTCTCGCACTACGAAATTGTCCTGGATACGTCTGTGGCGACACTAATCAGTGCGAGCATAAGGTCACTCATGTATTTTATATGGATGACCTGAATATCTATGCCTCTGGTAAAAGCAAACTTCAAACTGCTATAAACATTGTCAAGAACTACAAAGGAGAGATTGAGATAGACTTTGGTTTGGACAATTGTGCCAAAATTAATATGAAGAAAGGAAAGATTACTGGCGTTCCCAAGGATCCTGAGCTTGTAGATATATGATTTATTAGATATCTTAATACTGGAGAGACCTATACATACGCGGACTTGTCTCAAAGCCGCATACAGGACGTGACAGCAGTGAAGGAGTCTCTCCGAAGAAGATACAAGCATCTTCTTCGGCAGATTTTGTCTTCCAATCTGCCGGCGTTGAACAAGGTATCTGCGACTAAGATGCTTGCCGTCCTGGTTATACTCTCATTGTTTGGGGTGGTTCAACGGATCAAGAACGAGCTCAAGGCCCTTGATGTCACCACATGTAAGATCATGCATATGCATGAAAGCTTGCATATCAATTCGTCAGTTCCGCGATAATACATTTCACGCCGTCAAGGCGGACAGGGACTTCTGAATCTCCAGTATTTTCATAACCGAATTGTTCTAGGAGATCCTCTCCTAAAGATTGTCAGGAACCTGACCATGAATTTCAACATCAGAAGTGAGGAAAGTTACTTATTACTCCATCTAAACGCTTCACTTCTAAAAGCTGAAGTAAAGAAAGCAGAGGTTGGAAAATTTCACCAACAGCTACTCGACAAGAAAATCCACGGAAACTTTCACAGGAATGTAAAAAAACAGTCCTCGTCGAATTAGCAAACTTTTGCTTTCCTCAGATCATCAGGGCTCAATTCAGGTACAGAGGGTTTTATTTTCGCATGTCAGGACGGTGTCATTTCCACCACCATTTCCACGCAGGAACGAAGTATAGTTATAGACATAATGCGGCCCTAAGATTGCTTTATTACCATCTTTGTCGCTCTTACGGTGTTGGTCGCGACCCTGCCCTGCCGAACGCTCCAAGGGAGATAGAGTCAATTGTCCGAAACGATAAGTGCCAGATTTTCTGGAACTACGATTTTCGGGCAGCAGTCTCCGTTGCGCACTCGAGGCCTGACATTGTTCTTCAAGACTTCGAGAAACGAACTATATTCGTGATCAAATTCTCGGCTCCGTCCGAATACAACATCACTGCAAAGGAGAAAGAAAAAGAGGAGAGGTATTCAGACCTTAAAAGGGTAAACGACTGTACCCATGATATTCGGTTGAAGTAATTGATTATTACTAGAATTATTCATATTATACGACTACAGGTGCAATAAAACTGACCAATAGTGAGTTTATATTATTGCACACAAAAATAAATTGAAAATTTCATGCCTACCAAGTTTTCAAGAATTTAATACTGAGCTTTTTGAAAAAGATGATTAAAATCCACCAAGAAATAAACCCTGTAGAGGATTATGAATAGTAAGTTCCTGATTAGTCAGGATTATCAGAATCTGCAAGTAGTCACTTGATTTTAATGAAACTTGTTGAAATTATAGTGCTACAAAAGAGATATTTGGGGCATCAAAGATCTCCGAAAATTGATAAAATTATGGAAGTTACGTCATATTAAATTTTTGGGTTGGATTTTTCTTATTATCGATATTTCTGGAACCGATGATTAGATTTTGATGAAACTGTTCGAGATGAAGTTATGTATTTTCAGAATACATATAACGATTTTTAGACAAATTTCAAAATTTTGCTAAAAAAATGTTATACAATTTTTCGTAAAATAGGGGAGAGACACGTATCCGTAAAGTTCAGTACTGAAAATATATTATTCGAAATTATTTATTAAATTTCTAAACAAATGGTCACTGTGGAAATATTGATTTTGAGAAGACAATTATTATCCGATTGAAACGCCTTTTTATAAAACGGCATTAACAGTTAATTATTTAGAAATGACTTGTTCATATGCATCCATAACATTTGATAATTGTTGAAACCAATTTAATTAACAAATTAATTATTCGGCTATATTTCAGCATTTATTCTTTGTTTTATTCGGCTATATTTCAGCATTTATTCTTTGTTATGTTTGTTAATTACGTTAAAGAACGAAGTGTAAATGCTGAAAAAAAGCCAAATGATGCATTCGTTAATAAAGTTTGTTTAAACAATAATCAAATATTATCTATTCATAATAAGAAGTCATTGATAAATAATTGGCTGTCAATTCCATCAAAAAAGTGGATTTTTATTTATAAATACATAGAATGGTGAAAATGGGTATAGACGATTATTGTTAACAATAATAATTATTTATTGTCGTCAAAATGTTCCTAAAAATTCAGAACTTAGTTATTTATGGTTGATTACGTCAAAAGAATCAAGTTTGTACATCCAAAAATAGCCAAATAGTGCATTCAATAATTAAGATTGTTTAAACAATTATCAATTTTTATTGGATTACGAAATATAATACTTCAATTTCATTTTGAAGTATTATATGATCGATTTCGTAGAAATTGTGTATTTATTCCATCATAAATACCTAGCATGGATACTTGTTTACAAAATATGTTTATAAAACAACAAATTATTTATTAACTTCCATTATTCAACTAAAAAACTCTTTTTGACAGTAAATGGTCCAACTTTAGTGTGAATCAAGTGACGAATCACTGCCAATCTGCACGAAATCATTTTCATGCACTTATTTGTTTATAAGAAAATCAATAGATTCATAAACATTGGCGTTGATATTAAAGATTATTTTTAGATAATTTCTTCATATTTGGTAGCTATTTTTCAAATAATCCAAGTATTTGTTAAAAAAAAACATTATACTTCAAAAGCCAATTTGGAAAAAAATGTTCTTATTTAATGAAAAAAATATCGCATTTTGTTCAATCGGCCGTAACAGTTTGATGCGGAATTTTATTGAAATTCATTTTTTAAAACGTGCAAATCGGATGAAAATTGTCTTCTGAAAATCAATTTGTCCACGGACGTTGTATTTGCCCTACTGTGGGGCGGTATTAAATTAAGTCGATAAAAGAAAGTACTTTTTTCCACGAGATGATGTGAAGTTTGTGATTATTCTTTTGATTTGTTCATAAATATTAAAAACAGAATCCCACCCAAAATTCGATATTTTATTTTTTTACGTTATATACATATAACTATATTTTCACAAAATTTGATTAAAAGCGAACGACCACTTGCAGATTCTAATATTCGTAATTGAGTTAAACAAAACTTTTAAATTTATCAATAGCAAAGGACTAGCACAATTTACATTACAAATGACTTACTGTGGAATTTTTTAATATTATTGTAATATTTTTTTTTTAATTACAAAATACCACTACAAGACGAGACAATTTCGCGGCAAGCCATTTGCAATGTAAATTTTGTGTTGTTTGTTTATTTAATTCAAAAAATCGTTCTGTTAATTTTTTATAAACTTACTCACGCAATTTGTATTGATATTATTTCGTTGACCAGGTGGATTAATTGATTTCTGATGTGTAATTTTTTCCAATTACTGGTCCAAACATTTTTCACATAAACGAAAAATTTGAACCGGGAGCGCTACTGTTCATGAGCGATGGTGACATTGGTTAACGCTACACTCATGGATAGTGTCGTTCCCTGTTCAAATCGTAAATTGAAATAATTTTTACGTATTTTTCACTTAACCATGGAATAGATTATTTTCAGTAAGAATATATTCCTAATAAAATGAGCTAGTTTATGATAATATTATATTTACCGAAACAATTAGAGTACACTGCTAATAAAATTAGGAACAGTGTCACAATTAGGAGCCGCATTTTCTTGAAATCGAAAAGACTGATTTATGCTGAATTTTCTCAATGTTAACTAATAGATTTTCTACAAGATGATTCATTATATATACTCTAGAGGCTTATAATATCAAATGCGTCATTCTTGTTTCATTCTTTCATAACCATGAACTGAATCGATGAAACTTTATTTGTTAAGATGTATATTTGTGTTTCATAAATCAAGCCACCGTTACAAAATAGAAATATGTAGACAAAAATTAGAAGGCTGAAGTATATGTGCGTAAGGTTGAATGAATTCCGGTTAAGCTATTCGGTGCTCATTCAAATTACGAAAATTATTTGATTTTTATGAAATCTGCCAGCAGCGAGGGCACATTCGCATCGCGCGCTACGCGTGCCTGGGGCGCGCGAATGTTGGTTCTCGCGATTTCGAACTTGATAATTTATTTACCTCGCGCTTCGCGCTTGGTCTTTAGATTTAGCCAAAATTTGTTTACAAAACTTTTAAAATTTGAAGGATCCACCTTCGGCTTTAACGAACACATTCTTAACACTTATCTCGTGCTTCGCACACGATTTTGTCTACAATGTGAACTTTTCTACATTATGTTCAACACTATTATATCAAATGTATATTACATTTGTTTCTGTACCTCGGCCTGGGATTTGTTATTTAGATATTGCAAAATAAATTACAAATTTTATTTATCATGATTACTTTAATGTTTAACTCTTATTTTGCATTGCATTTTATTCTCAGCTACCCTCAAAAATGTATCATTTCAACCAATTCATATTATTGAAATTTATGATACGCATTTGTCTTGAAATATACGTATTGTTATTGTCTTGTTCATATTATATAAGTTGGATTTTCATGGCTAAAACCATAAATATTGGCAGTAGAAATCTGGCTAACGAACTTGACCTGTCTTTTTGGACCACAAACCAGTGAGCAAAAGGAAATTTGAATTAGAAAATTCTTCAAAAGTTATTGCCTCGTTAGAAAACAGACAGTCAGACAGACAGGCAGGCATTCTCGTAAAAACTCTTTTTTCTGGCTCAGGGGGTCTTAAAACGTCGAGAATTGACGAAAACTGGATAGATCCAAATTCACATGAATCTAAGACATTTCATAATTAATTATGAGAATGTAATACTTTTTTGTTTATCGAATGCTTTTCACGCAAATAGTGAATTATAATGGACGAGCAAACTGAAAATTTTGGTAATTATGTGCACTTAAAACTAACAGGAACATTTCATACAGAGGAAAAGAGATCCAACTAATTTTTCTGCTAGGATGCCTTTTCCACGATGCACGTTCCGTTTGCCTTTTCAAGAAATGAAACACCTATTCTTGTTTCTCAATGTTATTGTAATTTTGAATTTCACTGTGAAAAAATCTAAATAACACGCAATCTTGTAAATCTTGTATTTTGACCTGGTTTCTTAATGACATTAATCGCATTTTTGTTTTGCTTTCATGATACTTGAATCTGGCTTTGACGATAATAAGAAAACAGTTCACAATTTGCCTGGTTTCTCTGTTATGGCGAGTATTCTTTTACATTTCATATATTTTGCAGTTTTATAAAAACATTAATAAAGGAAAAAAACCCTTTTCTAAAAGAAAATTTCGATAAGCAATAATAAACTGCTCAAACGGTTTATTTAAACATCGAATATCAATAGAAAATAGTACTTAATGTATTAGAAACAATTTGTATTTTGTTAGACCGTTAAAAAATCATAATTAGCACCAAAAACTCGCAAAACACAATTTTTCGTTTATGGGTTTTTTGGGACTCTATAAAACAGACTTATTGGAGGTGATATTTTCAAACTAATTATTGATTCGTATCCTATCGCTAATGTTGTGAAGACAAATGTTGAGTTTCAAAACAATTCACCTAATATTGACGATTCCGAATAAAATTTACAATTGTGAATTGCTATGAACAATAATAACCTGTTTAAACAATTCATTCAAACATGTAATTATCAATTTTAAGTATCAATTATCAATTTACAATTTAATTTAAAAAGACGTTTTTGGAAACTTTATTCAGAATCGTCAATATTAAGTGAACCGAGTTGAAATTAAACATTTTCTACTATTTTCTACTATTTTTTTAAAATAGAAATTGCTTCATATATATGAAGTGTTACTTTCTATTAATAATTAGCTGTTTAAATAAATTTTTTCAATAGTTAATTATTCTTTACAGGAATTTTCCCATGGAATAGGGTAAGAAAGTCGTGACTTTTTCTGAATTTTTCAACTTGTCAATTAGAGTCATCGGAAAAACATTCTTAGTTGATTTTGTAATAAAACTGATCCTATTCTTTGAAAAGTATCCGAACTGAAAATTTGTTCGTGAGAATTATTTAAAAAATTGTCTCATAGTATCCATCTTCAATTAATCGTGAAGAAACATTAATTTCTATCACATTTCATACAAAAACTCTAAGTTTCAATCAGCTAAACATTGCCAATCCCAAACAAAATACTTTTATTCATTAATTTGTTTTTTTAGGTTTAATGCGGGCAGGATATCCATGTAGAACTCCCCTGGCGCTCAAGCTATAAAGCCAATTGTGCCACATTATTTTGTTTACAATATAATACTTTTTTATTCATACTTATCCACTGGAAATTATTTCAACATAGTTTTAGCATCGTCAATTTTGTTGCAAAATAAAAATATAACCAAATATTTTATCAAAAATCCAAACACGCAAATCTTTGCAAAATTTTAAAAATTTTCATTAAAAAAACGTTTAAATCGAATCAACAGTGTAGGATCCTGTTTTTCGGCACATTGTATGTCACTCTGAAGACAAAAATTCATTTACGAGAATCAAACTGACATCATTTCACAATCAAAATATTGAACAATAGTTTTGTCTTTGACACACAATTCTGCGATTCTCACTTGCATTTTTGAATACAACGAAAAATTAACAGTTTGATATTTAAACAATTTAAATTTTCATTGTGATATCAAATATTACATTTTTTTGATAAAAAATCATCTTTTTGGTTGAAACCTAACGTTTTAATCTGCAAATTTAACTGTTCCACTTTTGGTATAATATGTATCTTTTTTAGTTGAAAATTTGTCTTTTTGTCAAGAAAATGAATCTTTTTGGTTGAAAATAAAACTATTTGGTTGAAATTAATATTTTTTGGTTGAGAATTCAACTATTATGTTGAAAATTGATCTTTTTTGGTTGAAGTAATGTGTTTTTTATTTAAAACTGAAATATTTTTTGATTGAAATCTGAACTATCACATTTTTCATTGAAAATTGATCTTCTTATGTAAAGAACGTAACTACTTATTTGAACATTCTTGTTTTTATAAAAAATTAATTTTAATAAACTGGAAATTAAACTAGTAGAAAATTCAACTGGTTTGTAGAAATTGTGTTATTTTTTTATTGAAAATTAATTTGTCGTAATGAAAGTTTGGTATTCCATTGTTGGCTAAACATTAATCTTTTTTAGTTTAAAAATGCAACCATTTATCAGAAAATTCAACAATTGGATAGGAACTTCAAATTCTTTGTAGAAAATTATTTTTTTAATCAAAAATAAATTGTTTGTAATGAAAGTTCAACTCTACAATTTTTTGTTAAAAATTTATAATTTCCAGATGAAAAATTCGACTACTTGTTTGAGTATTTGTGTAATTTTTTGAAAATTAATCTTTTTTAAGAGAAAATTAATCATCTTGGTTAAAAACTCAACTATTTGATTAAAAATGTATGTAAGTACTTTGTTGAAAATTTGTCTTTTTTGGTAGAAAATCGAACTTGTTGGTTGAAAATTCAACTACATGGTTAAAAATTTATGTATTTGTTGAGAATTCATCTTCTTGGTAGAAGACCGATTCGACGCGAAGGCATCATGGAACAAAAAAAAAACTTCTCGACAACAAATTTAGAAAATTTACGTTCTGAAGATGCGCGAAATTGATATTTCATAAAAAATGTTTCTTTGCGCGAGCAATAGGGTGGTCTGAACTTATACCTGTAAAAATTAGACTTTCGATTTTCGTTAATCGATCCCCCCAATTTGTTCGCTTTCCGGAAAAATACATTTTTTTTTTCAAATCGGTCAACATTAAACTATGCCCCCGAGCTTTTGAAATTAACATGCTGGCTTTAAGTATGAAAAACTCGATTTTCGAAAAAATGGAAAAAGTAAGAACTAATTACTAACTTTATGAAAATTGAAGTTTTGTCATCTCCTCAAAACTGAATTGTCTCGTTTTACTCCATAAATACTAGAATTACATTTTTTTAGATAATTAGGGCCTTTTCCTGTTTTGAATCAAATCTATATTCAAAGTGAAAAATTGGCTATATTCAATAGTTTTTGTGTGAAACGTTCTTCCTTCCTAACGCGAATATAAAAAATAGGAAATTTCTTTTTCCGGGAAACGAACAAATTGGTGGCGGGGACATCGATCACCAAAAATCGAACGTCGAATTTTCGGACCACCCTGGTAGTGAGCAATCTGGAATTCTGTACTATTAGGATAGCTTTGAAAATTTATTCATCGTCATTGTTTGAAGTTTGCCCAAGGATTTTCTGTTCTATGTCACAGTATATATCAATGAATGAATAAGTACGCCCTATGAAAAGTATATTAACATATAATCACAGTTTGAAGATAGATTCCAGCAAAACAGATTTTTATTGATTCAACGTTATCTCTTCCGAAGCTTGAAGTCACCAATTTCTAACTAAAAATAAAACTGAATAATTAAACATTATCCGACACTTAAAACTTAAATAATAATCGTTGTCGGCCTCAGAGTCAGGTGAATTGAAAGCAATTAAATTCTTTCAAAACGTTTCGGCACACAATGGTGGCCCTCAAGTGAATTTGATTAAATCTGTAAATTTACATAATTTCTTGTAAGGACGCAATTTAAAATTGAAAATGTTATTCTTTGGTGAATATCGCAGTTGGAACATTATATATAATTTTTCTACTTTTAAAACACTAATTTGCAATAAAGGTGTTGTTATCATTATAAATTATTTCTGTGAAAGTCAATTTTTTTCAAAGTCACACTGTAGTAAAAATAAAATCACCAAAAAACATTTTATTTAAAAAATTATTTCCAAATGATCTTCAAAATATTATAGCGACGAACATTTGATGAGAAAATTGACTCTGTTATGAAAATACTAGATTATCAAAAAACATTGTAGCTAAATAATTCTTCGAAAATTCTTTAAAAAATTATAGCGACGTACATTTGATGAAAGCATCTTATAGAGGTTGCATTTTTAAGAAATACCGAATATTTCAGATTCTTAACTATGACTGTACTCACATCGAATTAGTATTTAATACAGTTTCAAAATGTTAGTTACCTCTGTCTAGAACTTAAGAATGGAACTGTGGTAAAAAATTTCAAGTCATTCTGTCGAATGATTTTTAATATTTTGTATTACTGCTGAATCCCCTGGATTCCCTTAAATTATGTTGATGTCTTTACATTTTTTTGAATTCCTTGAATTCTTTTGAACGACTTGAAATCGTTTACATTTTTCGAATTCTTTTGAATTTCATGAATACTTTTGAATTCATTGAATACTTTTTAATTCTTCGAATACTTTCGAATTCCTTCAATTCTCTTGAATTTCTTGAATTCTCTTAAATTCCTTGAATTCTCTTGAACTGCTTGAATGACTTAAATTCTCTTTCATTTTTCTAATACTTTTGAATTCAAGGCATTCTACTGCATTCTTTTAATTCTCTTGAATTCCTTGGATTCTCTTGATTTTCATTGAATTCTCTTGACTTCTTCTTGAATTCCTTGAATTCTTTTGAACTTCTTGAATTACTTAAATTCTCTTTAATTTCGCTAATACTTTTACATTCAAGGAATTCTACTGCATTCTTGTATGTCTTTTGAATTCTTTAAATTCCATTGTATCGTATTGCATTGTATATTCAATCTCTCCCATTTACTCCCTGTACATAAATTTACATTCCATCCTTAGTCTAACTTAACCACTGCTTATATTCTAATGTTTCGCCTTACTTAATATAACAATAATATTAATACTATTGATTACCAAACTTCTTAAAATAAGCGGTCTTCCAGGGCTTCCGTTTCCTCTTACCATAAAATACATTTTCAATCATTTTGAAATAAAAAAAAAATAGTACATTGTGTATCAAGGGCGTAAAGGAGGCTATTTTGACGAGTGTGAACTTGTCACCCGAGCGAAGCGAGGGTGAAAATCACACGAGGCAAAATAGCCGTACGCCCTTGATACACACTATACTTTTTGTCCTACCCTCCTTGAAAACAAGCATGTGAATTTTGCAGCATAAGCCGCAGGCGAATGATGCAATCACACGCCTATAGGCGCACGTGTATCACACGCTATTTTTTGCAACGCCCGTCCGAAAAAGTTGTTAGGAGGTGGTAACGAATAATACTAATTTTATATTGCATAGAGTGGAGTTTTTGAAAAAAAATGAAAAAAAAATTTGAAAAAAAATGTTCTGAAAAAAAGTTGTGTGAAAAAATGTTTATGGAAAAAATTGCTGAAAAAAAAATTTTGTGGAAAAAAAATTTTGAAAAAAATGTTTGTAAAAAAAAAAATTTGAAAAAAAAATTTGGTGAAAAAAAAAATTTTTGAAAAAAAAATTTGTTGAAAAAAATTTTTTGGAAAAAAAAGTAGCCGTTTATGCTCGTTTGCCTCCTCCCCCCCCGGGGGGGGGGCTTTGAAACCCTAAAAAC
>CAKNXH010000116.1:157634-229080 GCA_932178445.1 Andricus quercusramuli
CCCCCCCCCCCCCCCTACATAACGCTTTTCTATAGTAAGTGCGTTACGCATTTTTTGAACGGCCCCTAAGAAAAAAATACGTTTTTGTAAATTTTATTTAGAATCGTCAATATTTTGTGACTCGAGTTAAAACTCAGAATTTCTCCTCAAAATTAGCCATAAAATCAAAATCAAAAATTACTTTTTATATAACACTCCCATAAGTCTATTTTATAGGATCCCAAAAAAACCCATGAGTGAAAAATTGAGATTTGCGAGTTTTTGGCGTTAATTATGATTTGTTTTAAATTTTTGTATTACAAATTGCTTATAATAAATAAAATATTACTTACTACTAATACTTATATGCTTATAAGTAAGTCGCAGTTTTTTCCAAATTTTTCAACTTTTTTCCAAATTTTCAGTTAGAGCGAGAAAATAATCAATTAAATTGAACAGAAATAATTTTTTAAACCATATATTATTAGATATAATAATATTCTCTTAGAATATTGCGAAAAAGTTGCATTTTTTTCTAAAATTTTCTCTTTTCGCACAAGTTTTCAATTAGCGTGAGGTACAGATTAATTAAAGTTAACAAACATAATTTTTCAACAATTTATTATTATTTTTAATACTATATTCTTTAAATAATGTTAGAAAGTTTCTTTTTTTCTGAAATTCTTAACTTTGCTTTGGATTCTTAGTTACGAACAAATAATAAATCAACATTAGATAAAGTCATTTTTTAAACAATCTTTTTTTTCTGAATGTAATTTTGTGAAATAAAACAAGTATTTGAAATATTCTTCAAATTTTCTATATGGATCATACTAAATCTAAATGTTTCATTAAGTAGTTACTGAGAGTCTTTTTGTTTAAATCAATATTGAAATTAATAATAACATTTAGATATTATTCGTTGCTAAATAAAAGGAAAATAATCATAATTTGTTTAAACAATTATGTTTGTTCAATTGCATTAATTATTACCTCGTTCTAAGTGAAAAGTGGACAAAAAGGTAAATATTTCAGAAAAAAACGGCAATTTTCTAGCATTATTTAAAGATAATATTATTTAAATCAATGATAAATTGTTAAAACAATTAGTTTTGTCAACTTGAATTAATTATTCCCGAGTAAAAATCATAAGTATGGGAGTGATCAATCATTGACTTCCCAAAGTATAAAAAATGTATGGTAAATGAGACGATCCCATACTTCAAGTATATTGAAATAGTATAGATAAAGTATATCTAAAGTATAGCTGATGTATGGCTGAAGTATATCTAAAGTATAGCTAAAGTATAGCTGAAGTATGGGATATACTTCTTCTATACTTAAGTATAGCTGAAGTATAGGATATACGTCATCTATACTTAAGTATAGCAGAAGTACAGATTATACTTCATTTATACTTAAGTATGGCAGAAGTATCGGACATAGAATTGTACTCATTTGTTCTTCAAGATATCCTAGCAACGTGATAAAACACAATGCATCATGAATGACAGCTCGTCTAAAAATTTCAAAAGTTCGCGATTGAAATTGATTTCGCAAGTCAACTATATTTTGAATATTGTTCGTGAGGATATAAAATATTCAACGGATACATAACGGACTACTTATATGACTCTTATGTCATATATATTGGTAAGAGATCCAGAATCTTTGAATCCTATAAACATAATATTAATAGCATTTTAATTATTTTAGAATTTTTAAACAATATCCTTTGAAATTATGAAAATCATGATTCTGGATTTCTATTTTCATGTATTTCAGATATCTGATTATCTATCATCAGCAACGATATGGCTGTACCTACTGTAGCCATACTTTTTCTATACTTTAGACATGAAGTACATACTTGAGCTATACTTAAAAGATATACTTCAGCTATACTTTGACTGAACATCAGCTATACATTATCTATACTGCAGCTATACTTCTCAGATATACTTTAAAAATACTTCCCCTATACTTCAACTATACATTGTTATACTTTACCAATATTTGAGCTATACATCCACTATACTTCATTCAAATATACATGAAGTATGGGATCGTCTCAAATGGCATACTTTTACTATACTATCTGAGAGATCACTCCCATACGATTTCACAGATGTTTTCCTAGATCAATCCCATACCAAAATTTTTTTACCCGGGTTACCACACTCTTATTGAAAAATGGACAAAAAGTGTAAAATTTTAGAAAAGACTGCAGCTTTTTAGCATTATTCTAAGAGAATATTATTATTAATGAAAATAAATGTATTCAACAATTATTTCTGTTAGACTTAATGGATTATTTCCTCGCTATAACTGAAAAATTAAAAACAAGTTAAAAACCCCAATTTTTCACCTATGGGTTTTTTTTATCCTATAAAACAGACTTATGGGGCTGATATTTGAACATTGATTTTTGAATCGTATTATATGGCTGATTGTAAATAGAATTTTTTTAAATGGCATTCATTTTTTCTGGATTCGAACAAATTTGGGGACGATGGGCATACAAATTCTAAAGAACAAAAAATGTGAACCACCCTAGTGATCAATCGCTTTCTAGTCGCTATTTTTGGTTTTGATCATTCATTGTTAACCATGAAAAATATTTGTAGCTCCTGGACAACGGGTGCACCCTCGATAATTGGTACCTTCAACCCTATCTTCACTGACCCTAATTGTAAGAGTTCGTCTACACTTTTTTAAGTTTGAATTTTTCAAAGTAAGAAATTTTTCATGTCTGATAGAAAGGTAAAAAGGCATTTTAAGAAATCAGATAAAACTGTGCTTCTGAACCGGGTTGAATCCGAAACACCTGTTCCTTTCATTCTAAAGCTGCACTATCCAGAACTTAGGAAAATAACGTAACACTGAATAATTCTTTCATAAATACCGAAGCTAGATAAAACTGAATAGTAGTGAATTCAACTAATTCCAAAATTAGTATGAAGTGAATTCAACTGAATTTTATTACTATCATAAGTATTATATTACATTGCTTTAATTAAAAAAGTGAAAATACCTTAATTTGAATAGGTTATTTGAATTTATTGAAAACTTGGATGCATGTCAGTTGAAATTCCAAATTGGAATTTAAATAATTAGAGTAAATCCTAATAATTCCGAATAAACTCTACCAAATTTTGGCGAATTAAATCGAATACCACAAAATTCCACTGAATTCAAGTGAATTCCACTCTACTCGAGTAAATTTTACAGAATTTACAAAAAGTTTACTCCATTCAAGTAAATTCTACTCAAATCGAGTGAATTCCCAAGTTTTCAAATGAATTCTACATAATTAAAATGTATTCTGTATTGAATATAAATATAATTAAATGGACATTTTGATATAGCAAATTCAAGTGAATTTCGCTTATTTTAAGTGAATTTCATTCCATAAAATGAAATACAATACAAGTGAATTCTATGATATGTAAGAACATTATATGCAATTTAGTTATTATAATAGAAATAAATACAATATACAACTGAATTAAGAGTGGATTCTACTCAATTCAAGTTAGTCAATTGAATCCCAATTTTTCAAAGTGAATTCCGGAATTAAATACAATGCAACTAAATTCGAAGTGAATTCCATACTCAATTCAAGTGAATTTTATACAATTTTAATAAATTCCGAGGAATTTCATATTTAAAAAAAAACTAGTGGCAATTAGAGATAATTGAATTAAAAATGAATGAGGCAATAGAAACGAAATTCGGAAAAAAGCATTTTCATTAAAAATTTAACGAAAATGTCAGTGAAGTCTGTGCCCTAAAACTGTTTCTTCAATAACAAATGAAATAAATGAATATCAATCTTAGTGAGAAATTACCACCCCTTTCCTTATTATTAGAGTAAAAAAATTAATAAACACAATTTAAATCCATAAAAAAATAAATTCTATACTCAATTCGAGTGAATTTTACTTCAATAAAGTGAATTCTACTCAATCAAAGTGAATTTTGCTTATTTGAAGTGAATTCTATTTCATAAAATGAAATTCAAGTCAATTCCATGAAATTTGAGTACACTATATATAAACTATTTTGTCAAAATATGGAATTAAATACAATACAACTGAATTTATAAAGTGAATTCTACTCAAATCAAGAAGATTTTACTCAAATCAAGTGAAACTCACTTAATTCAAATGAATTCTAGCTAATTCAAGTAAATTCTACTCAAATAGAGTGTATTTCACTCAAATCAAGTAAATTCCACTCAATTATAAGTAAATTCCAATTTTTTGAAAGTAAATTCTACACTACTAAAATAAATTCTATATCGAATATAATCAAATACAAATATGTATATGGCGATTTCAAGTGAATTTCCCTTATTTGAATAAGTGAATTACTCTCCATCCAAGTGAATTTTATTAATTTTAGATGAATTCCAATCTATTCAAGTGAATTTGAATATTTTCAAGTAAATGCTACACGGAAAGAAAGATATGGTTGAGCTAACTGTATATATGGATGCATCAACCATAGTATATTGAAAGATATGTCCCAGCCATATTTATGGTTGTGGCATCCATAGTTATTTGAGGACTGGGATATTGCTGTGTCAAAAAGGTATGGTTGAGCCAACCATAGCATTGGATGAGGCAACACGTAAACTCTGCCTATCAGAACCATGGCGAGGTATTTGATTAAGGGCAATAATAATAATAATAATACACCACAGTAATAAGATCTACTTCCTCATGAATACATCATTACTGGAAAAAAAGAATTTAAATCAGATACAAAAAGACATTCAAGGGAATCCGTCTCTGTATACACAAAACATTAATGATGCATTGCGATGATTAAAATTTTCATGAAGCTGACGTGGCTTGGGTAAGTAGTACACGTAGTTAGGGGAAGCTTGCATAGAAAACGTTGACTTAGCCATTGCAATGGGTATCACATCAATATTACACGCATTAACACTGCTATGGATGCTCCTGCCATACTATTTATTTCCGTTTACGCATGTAAAATAAATTCTATATTGAGTTCAAGTAAATACAAATTTGAAATGTATAGCAAATTCAAGTTAATTCCGCTTATTTAAAGTGAATTGCGCTCAATTCAAGTAAATTCTACTCAATTCATGTAAATTCCACTGGAATCGAGTAAATTTTACCTTATTCAAGTAAATTCCACCTAATTCAAGTGAATTCCAATCTATTTTAAGTGAAGTCCCATCTTTTCAAGTCAATTTTACGCAATTAAAATAAATTCGATGTCAAATTTAATAAAATGCAAATATTTATATGGAAAATGTAAGTCAATTTCACTTAATTGGAGTGAATTACACTCAATTCAAGTGAATTCTACTTGATCAATGTAAAATCTACTCAAATCGAGTGCATCTTACTTGAATAAAGTGAATTCCAATCTATTCAAGTGAATCTCAATCTTTTCAAGTGAATTCTACTTGATCAACGTAAAATCTTCTCAAATCGAGTGCATCTTACTTGAATAAAGTGAATTCTAATCTATTCAAGTGATTCTCAATCTTTTCAAGTGAATTCTACGCAATTAAAACAAATTCTATATCGAATTTTATTGAATAAATATATTTATACACCGATTTCAAATGAAGTTTACTTATTTAAATTAAAATAATCTAAATTCAAGTGAATTCTATTCAATTCTGGTAAATTCTACTGAAATCGAGTGCATCTTATTACTTAAATCAAGTGAATTTGAATGACTTTAAATTAATTGTAATCTATGCAAGTGAATTCTAATATTTTCGAGTAAATCCTACGCACTTGAAATAAATTCTATATATTGAGTTTATTTAAAAAAAAATTTTATATAGCAAATTGAAGTTAATTCCGCTTATTTGAAGTGAATTTCGTTCAATTCAAATCAATTCAATTTGATGAAATTAAATTACATTAAATAACACAAAATGTAGATATCCAAACTGTATACGCAATTTTTTCAATGTAATAGAATTAAATAAAATACAATTAAATTCCAAATTAGACTCCACTCGGTTCAAGTATTTTCCAATCATTTTAAGTCAATTCCACTCAATTCAAGTGATTGGGGATTTAATTATTTTGTTAAAAATGTAACTATTTGATTAAAAGTAATCTTTTTTGGAATAAAATTCATCTGCTCGTTTGAAGTTCAACGGTTTAATTCGTGACTAAAAAAAGATGACTCAACAAAATAGTTTAATACATGCATTCTTCACAAAACAGTTGAATTTTTCACCCAACAGCAAATAGTTGAATTTTCTAACAAAATAGTTGAATTAAAAAAAAACTATAAGTGTTCAACCAGAAATGGAATGGTTACATTTTCAGATTAAAAAATCAAATAAAAAAAGACTAATTTTCTACCAGCTCAATTTAACAAAAGAAGACGAATTTTGAACAAAATACAAAATAGTCGAATCCACAGCTAAAAATATGGATTTTCAAAAAGAAGGTTAATTTTCTACCGAAAGAGACAAATTTTCAACAAAATGGATGAATTTGTCCACAAAATAGTAGCATTTTTAATTCGACATTATGAATTTTTAACAAAGAAGTTGATTTTCTACCAAGTAGTTATTTTTTCAAATAAATAGTTTAATTTTTACCATATAGTTGAATTTTCACCAAAAAGATGAATTCTCAACCAAATAGTTGCATTTTTTATCCCAAAAAAATGGTATATATGAAGATATGAATTTAAAAAAAAGACGTATTTCCTACAAAGCAATTGAATTTTCAATTCAAAAGTAAGAATTTTTAAAGAAAAGGTTATTTTTCAAAACTATATACTTTAATTTTTTACCAAAACTGTTCAACTTTTAAACCGAAAAGATGACTTCTCAATTAAGCCTGCGTAATATTTGACATTTCAACAAAAAACTACTGTAATTTAAAATAAAAAACAGTTGAATTCAAGATTAGTTACTAATGAATACGAATTCTCAACAAAATACATTAATTTTCAAAAAGTTTAAATCAAAGAGATAAATTTTGAACGAAAAAGATTAATTTTTAACTAAGAAGATTAATTTTCTAATAAAAAATACGAATTTTCAACAGAATACATGAATTTTGAACTAAAAAAAAATAAGTTTGTAACAAAATAGGTGCATTTACAACCAAAAAAAGGTCAATTTTGAACTACAAATATAAATGGTTACATTTTTAGTTGGAAAAAAGTTAATTCTCAACCAAAAACTAAACTAATTTTTTAAAGCAATAGTCAAATTTTCCACCAAAGAGATGAATCTTCAACCAAAAAGATCAATTTTTAACAAAGCAGTACAACTTTCATCCGAGTTGTTGAATTTTTGACAAAAAAAAAATAAGCTTCGAACAAAAAAGTTGCATTTTGAAGAAAATATTTAAATTTTCAATAAAATAATGGAATTTTTAACAACTTAAACGAAAAATTGAAAAATAGCGAAATTCCTTGAAAACATGAGAAAAAAGAGGTAATCTCTCAAAAGAGGAAAAGAAATTTTCAAACTTACTAAAAGTTATTATTGAACTGTTACATTGCAGGGACATCTTTCGCGAAGGTCGCAAACTTTCTTAAAATTTATCATCAAGACTTTTACATCCCGAAGTTCATTTAATTTTCAATTTCTAAATTTCCAAGTATCTAAATATTAAACATTACAAAATCCCCAAAAAATTGTTTGGAATATTATTATGTATTATAATACATATACTTCTTAATTCTTCTTTCCTCATTTTAATTAAAATTCCAGTTTTCACCCACTCTTTTTGTGAAACCCGCACCCATAATTCGTACACCGCCCCTGTCTCGCTCTCATTGAGAAAGACCGCACTGTTTCAAAGCGAGACACGCATTGCCCTCTCTCTCTCTCTCTCCTTCTTTCCTTCTCTCCTCTCATTCACGCACTCTTTCTAGTCACTCACCGACAGCGTGTAGGAGTAAAGGCGGTCGCGGGGAAATCGGGGGAACCCCTCGAGTCAGAGCGAGACACACGACTCACCGATACTCATTCCTGCGACCAATTCTCGCATTCAGGTGGCAGGCAACCCAAGAAAGCAAGTTTACAATACAGACTAGTATGAGCGTATCGTATCGTGTGTATAACCATACTCACTATACTAGTATCGTAACTATAGCTATACTGGCTGGCAATATGCTGCTATAGGCATAGGGCCTGCCGCCGCCTGCCTGCCACCACATCGCCGCGCGCGGAGAGAGGCTCTCTCATCCCTCGTCTCTGCTCACGACTCACGAACACGAGCAGATGCAGTCAGTCGACTCGGTAGCGTGCACTCGTGCGGGTCTCGAATCCCGTCTCTATGCTCCCCACCAAAATCGTGACATGTAAACATAACAAAATCAACGAAACTCTTCTTCACACCAGTTTAACGAACAACTTTTTTATAAGCAAGCAAATTTAAAATGTTTACAATGGAAGCATCTTCGAAAAGTTCACGAGGCAAGAATGTTGAAAAAGTTTACCACCCAAGCGACTTTAAAAAGTCCACCCAACAAACAACATTGAAAAGTTAGGGAGGTGTTAAAAAGTTGAAAAAGTCAAATTCACTCGAACCCTTGACAATTCAATTATCGTTTAATCCAGGGTTTTTACTTCGGAAAACTTTTGGCCTTCACCTGGGACAGTGACTTTCCACCTGGATATTATTATTATGCGCTCGCAAGTTCCCAAGTTATTATCGTTTTGTCGTTGGACTCGAATGATGTGGCAATGGCGCTCGAACCTCGCGGGCGGTGGAGTCGTTCACTCTAACATTTCCCGTTCGTAGCGTCTGTCATATCCAAAATTGAATCAATATTAATATCCAATTAGTAGTAAACTAAATGTGCTCCCCAAAAACGGGGCTAACCCCAAAACCTAACCTAAAAGGCACCCATCAGACGCGTCAAATCCAAAACTGACGTGTAACCTAACCTCAAAATTTCATCTTTTTTTCATAAAAAATTGACGTTTTGTTGACGGAGGAAAAAAAAGAAAAAGTTGCCTAATGAGTGCGAGTGACCGGAAACGGAAATTGAACGCGTCATGGACTGAGGAACTAACCTCTGAGGACTGACCTCGCCTCGGACGTGGGATTTCTCCGGAGAGGACGTCCAGGTCGTGGTGCGATTTCCTTTTTTTACGATTTTACTCAAAGGTGTGAGTGTGTGTCACTGTGTATGTGTCAATTATTCGCAGTGTCTGTCGCTCGGAGTCGAGTTGAGCTGTGTCAGAGAGGTTAGGTTAACGTATCAAAGGCACAGGCGTCACCGCCCGGCTCGGGGATTTCTCAACGAGTTGAGGCGATTTCTCAACAAGAGACGAACCGGGGAAACTGGACTCTGGAGGAAACCAAGGTACAGGTGGAAAAAAAGGAGAAGCACGCGAATGCCGATCGCAGCTGGAATTCTTGCCACTGAAACTACGGCGAACTGCCTGTCCAAAGCCGCTGGCATGCTTCGATTCGTCGCAAGATTTGCAGGTCAGTTTTTTGACATTTTTTTGGGGCGAATTTTACATACATATTTTTTTGGTCGAAAAACCCAGAAAAACGGTACGAAAAGTGGCTGATACAGAGCCATTTTTGTGAGGTGTCGAGCAGACGATTTTTTTGGGGGGGATTGTTTTTATTTTTGTTTACTGATCTTGCCGATCTAGTTTACGATACGAGTTTTAAAACTGTTTTCCATTTTACTTAGTCTTATTGTCTTGACTCTTATTTTCGTTACCTAAAATTCGAGAGGTTTAAATAGTTCAGTGATATTTTGGTTAATGAGTTTTGGAAAGTGACAAGAATTTTTAATTGTTGAAAAGATCAGTTTTGAGGTTATATTTAGAGTAAACTTAAAATATTGGAAACTGTTGATTTTCGATGATATTAGAGTCAATTTTGACAGGTCGCTTTTGCTCTTGGAATCTTTATTTAAAATTTAAATGGGATTTAAATTAACCAATTTTTAATTGAAAGCATTCAAACTACAATAATTTTTTATTAAACTTTAAAACTAGAATTATGAAGTTGTGCTTTTTAATTGCGAATCTGAAGAAGTGAACAATTGATTATTTGAAGCGCTAACTTTAAACTAATGGAATCATTGAAAATAAACATTATCAAATTTTGTGCTGTCAAATTTGAATAATATTTTTATTGGGATTATTAAAATGTGGATTATTTTCAATTTGTATAATTCAAGATTAAAGAATTTCATACTTTAAACATTCAAAATTGTATATTTTCAGAAGTAATACCTTAATAACTAACAAATGAAAATTTGTAAGTGCTAAAAGTTGCATAATTGTTAATTGAAAAAGATAGAAATTGTACAATTTTAAAGTCACAGTTTAAAAAAAAAGTTTTAATTAAATTGCTCAAAAATCGATGTTGTACAATTTTAAATTGTCGTAAAAGCATCCAATGTAAATTAATTATATCAAAAAATGTTATCTAAGTAATTTAGATATAATACTTCCAATTGACAATTGTACAATGTATTATTTGTTAGTATTAATTATAAAATGTTTCAATTTTATGCATGTAAATTTAATTTTTTTTAATATTCATAAATTTTTGTCTTGCAAATTTTGAATGACTGAATTTTAAACCCTTAAAATTTGATATTGTTCAATTATGACCGTTTTAAAATTGAAAGCGGACAATTTTGAAAATTTCCGACATAAATTATATGAAATTTTAATTACTTCATTTTAAGCTTTTTAAATTTATTGTTGTACAGTTTCAAAGTTATTATTTTGAATTTGAAGATTTAAATTTTGAATCCTTCGTTTTTTTTTGTAATGTTTAATTTCAAAAGTTCCCATTCTAACCCTTATCGGTTCGAAATCTCTCATTTTTAAGATAGTTGTGCCAAAAATCAGGTCGCTGAAAAAATTTTTTATTTAAAAAAAAATAATTATTTTAACAATAGTTTTGGCAATTAAAATTTGTCTTACTGTCGCTTCTTGCCAATTTTTTTGTATGTTCACACTTTTTTATCAAGAATTTTTTTAAATTTAAAATTATATCCCTAATTATATTATTTTGTTTCTTAAAATCATAGAAAAACTATTTTTTCAGATATCTGATTTTTTGCACAAATACCGTAAGCGTTTTAACTTTGTAATTTGTACGTTTTTTTAATTGTTAATTTCTAAATTCTCTAAAGATTCATTTAAGATCAAAATGAAATCTGCTTTCTATGAATAATTATATGCAACCGAAATCAGAGCATGAAAAAATTCACAAATCAAAATTATACTTGCAAACTACCTTCTTCTCGGCTCATGGTCCAAAATCAACCACAAATACCCCAAAGATTCCAGATTTCTTGTCAAATTTTTGTTTGAATTTTAAGAAACAAGGTTCCTTTTTTTCAGTGATGAAGGAAGGAGGCAAGTTTGTATCCGCGTAGTGAATCTTTGCTCGTAAAGCCTGAGTACACGATCTCGATTAATTTCTTGCACTTCGAATCGGGCCACCCAAGGCAGGGTTGTTAACCTCGTTAAATGGACGGTCGTTTACTGCCCAATCGATATTACCGACTTCATAACTTTATTTTGCATTTAAATTACCTCGAAATTGACCTTGCATTTCATACCTACCTTCCATATTTTTCGCGATTCAATGTTAATTTCTAAAATCAGACTCGAAATTTCAATGCTTAAAATCAATTTACAATTTGCAAATCTACAAAAAGACGAATCTTTTGCAAACGATCTTCCTATGTTTCAAATATTCAATAGAGTTAACTAATTTGAAGAGATTTTATCACCATTGTCAATTGAAGTCAACTAGGGTCAACATACTTACTAGCTTTAATGAAATTTCACTCCGAGTTAAAAATACTCTCATACTCTTTGGATGGGAAAGGAAGCAGCAGATTGATCTAATTTAATGAAACTTAATTAAAATGTCCAAATGAGGAGATTGTGCACTCGAGGCAAGTACGTCGCGTTATTCTGCAACGCTAATTCGTGGGTGGGCCTCTAAGGTAAAGTAAAGGAGAAAAGACGTCACGAGACGTAGGACGTAGGAAGCGGTAAAATTAAAAAGAAGCAAGCGCCGTGCGATTTCCGGTGGTACTAACTTTCATGAATCACGGATGCAATTCAAGGAATATCAAGGTAGTCTATTACCTTTCCACAATTCCATCTTGCAACATCCTAAAAATATCGCAAATCAGTAAACTGAATTTTCACACCCTGATTTAGGAAATCTTTCCCCAGGGTTTAATTTGATAAAAACCAAGATAAGTGAAGATAAACTTGTTTTTTTTTTCTTTATATGGAGCCGTTTTTTATTCACAGATTTCAGAATTCGTGAACAATCCCAGTGGCTTATTCACTTCGAAAGTCTCGATCAAAATCACTATAGAATCAAAAAATTAAAGATTCAGGATCACGAAAGTCAGCTTCAGATTTGCGAGATTTCGGGGATCCCAAGATTCAGTGATTCAAAAAAAGTTGAAAAACTGTTTCAAATCTCCGTCTGGGTGAAAGAGAGAAAGAGAGATCTTAAATCTTCAATCGATAATTCCGATTTTCAAAGATTTTGGGATCGCGGGATTGAAATGATTTCAAAAGTGAATAACCCCTCGGAAAAATCACCTTATTTCCCCTGTTTTGAGAGCATTTTGGGCTGTCAAGTCTGGGATGTCATTGGTCCAGGATTCTCGGACTTTGTTTTCTTCAAAGGGGACTGGATTCGATCGGAATTCATGGTCCAAAGTGATTTTCGAGTTGAAACGCCTCAGACGCTTTATCTTTAGAAGCTATACAGACAGTAGCAAAGGTTTTTTTCTTCCTAACGGAAATAGCTATCATTCTATGGAGTATAGGTTCTGTACCGAGAATGCACGACAAAATGTATTTTCGTTGGTGCTTTATGCTTTTGCGATCTGGGAACATAAGCGAATCCTTCTCTTGATCTTTTCTTTTCATCATTCTACACTTTTTTTAAACCTCGTGAATCGAACGATTTCGTCAGTTCGACATTCGACTCTTTCTTTTTCTTTTAGAGATTAGCTATAGTAGTCTCAGAAGACCTGTTACCTAGAAAATTTCTAGACGACAAAAGTTGATCGCTCCATTTATCGTTTTATAGAGGCGGATATACAGGTATCGCAACTTTAAACGATGACGTCATTAAATCCGTGTACGTAAGGTGCGCCTATGTTTGTCGACTTTTTTTTATCACACTGCAACCAATGACAATTGACTGACTAAAGATAAAATTAGTGCCACCTTTTTCGCGAACTGTAACTGAATTAAAGATTGCTAAAAAGGTGGCACTAATTTTGTCCTGGGTATGAACCCCTCTAAATGAATTTTGAAGATTTTCTGTGAACCATCTAAAAAAGAAATCTAAATTACTGATGCAATCTTCACGAATCAATAGTCATCAATGTATTATTGGTATAGCAGCTGGATCGGGAAATTATCGGCAGTTTATAGAATTTTCAGTAGAAAAACCTTTCCAATTGATTTAAAATTCTTTTGAATTTGAGAAGATCAATTTTTTTAAGTTTGGCGACTTTTTGGCACTAAGATCGGCCCTAGGGCAAAATCTAGGGAAAGAATACTAAAAATATCCGTTTTTCCATTTTGCTATTCCATTTTTTGCATTCAGCTTGGGCTTATTAGACGCAGAATTTCATTCAATTTCGTGCTGTTATGAAAAAAGTCATGTTAATACCTTCCTGTGTTAATATTATAAAAAATGAAGCACTTTAGCACTGTTAATACCTTATAGGACCTAAGGTATCTTTTCAAAAGTGCTGCAGTTCAATTCTAATGATACGAAAATCTGTATCAATATAAAAAAAGACTGTGACATTGTTGGATCATTCTGTTCCATATCAAATTGAATCCTTTAGATTTAGTGTGAATAGTAAAAAAAAAAGTTACAGGTAATATGCTTCCCACGCTCTTTCAACTCGTTATAACCTAACTTTATCGATTTTGATCAATTTGAATTTGTAAAGTAAGCAGAAAAGTACTAAAATAATAATTTTTACTGCAAAAAGAAATGGCAATATTAATTTCCAGACTCTTTTCAAAATTCCAGGACTTTTCCAGGTTTACCAGGTTCTGTAGAAACTCTGAGCTTTAAGAGTTCGAATTTTCGAATGTACGTGACCGTGAAAAATGTTCATAGATTTTTAGATTGATCCAGAATTCCCGTGTTATTTATTTAAATAACACGTTCGTTCTGCAACACTTCTCCGACCCGGGTTGCTGATCAATCTTTCTGGTGATCACCCCAATTGAAGAGCCTCTCTAGCTTCCTTCACGTCCATGTATTTTTTTATGCAAGCTTTTGTGTTTCTCTGGCTTCTCTTCTTATGTCTCTTCGAATTAGGGTCTCATTCACACATTCTAACCATTCTTTCCGCAGTCTGCCTCTGGGCACACTGCCATTTACTTTACCTTGATAGACTTGTTTCGTTACTCGTTCATCTTTAATTCTCTCAACATGTCCAAACCGAGGCCCAAACCATCTGAACGAATTTCTTTCACATATATATCAGCTAGTGTCTCCTCTACACCACATTCTTTAAGGATTATCTCATTACTCACTTTGTCCATCATTTTTTTCCCGCACATCTTGCGCCGCAATTTCATGTTAATCGCGTTAATTTTACTCTTATCCTTTTCTTCGTAGGTCCAGATCTCGGTACCGACAAGCCCAGTCTGTATGAATATAGAATTATTAATTGCCTTTTTTACTTGACTTGATATATTTTCACTTCTGATAGTAGAGTTACGTGTTAATATCTGTATGTTTGGCGGTACTATCTTATACCTTGAACATCTACTATTGAACATCCATTTTTCCCCGTGCAACAAATCAAACATTTGACAAGTTTTTGTTGAAAGAAGCAATAAAATCTTATCTGTGAGCCGTGCTTTTACATTTTAGAACGGTTTGTCGTCTGCTTTGCAAAAGTAGCCGCGGTGCATTTACAACAATGCGACGTAACGCCCTGTTTCAAACAGTACCAGGCGTGGGATTGTCGCGCAACAATGGGTACCGTTATTATTGGGTTCCCTGGTCAGGCAGACGCCACCCGCTGGGTCGAAGATTTTCAACGTCTTATTTGTCATTTGCTACCCTCTTTTCGTCCCTTTAAACTAGTTTAAACCCTAAAAGTACACTTGACTCAATTTAAAGATTAAAATTTAAAGCCCCTGCTCAAATCCCACATAGATAGAATTTAACGTCTTGTTTTCAAATATATCTTATCCCTAATAGAATAACTTTATTACCGTCGAAAGAAAAAGATTTGCCCGACACCATTCCGCGTCAACTGCAGCAGACGAGTGTTTTATGCTCGGCGAGGTGAAAGGGCGATTTAGGAGTCTGGGTCGACTAATGAGCATTCCTATGACTCTTGAGTGTTGAGCTCGTCCCTCTCCAATCGCTTCTGATCTCGAATGGTGAAAACCAACATGATAAAAACCCGTTCTGCTCAATTTACTTAATAGATGAACCAAATTCTTTCCCACCGTCTTTTTTCATTTCAGTTGTCTAATCAGATCAAACCATTTTCCCCAATTTGCTTACAGCACTCTCATTAGCCTCAAGTACCCAAAATGAAGTCGTAAATCTCTTATTCAATGTTTCGTCTCATTTTTCCAGATTTCAACGCGCAAAAAATTGGATGTTAAAACCTATATTAAATATAAAAAGATCAGATAGTAATGCCTAACATATTCGTATGAATTTGGCCTCACTAAAGGGTTCACATTCCGTCCCCCTTTTACCTAATTCCCCCTTTTTACAAGGTTTCGATTCACTTGTTAAGAATCATAAACAGTAAATCAAGACATTAGAAAACAAGCCATTTTGAAAGAGATTCTTTTTGATGATACAAATTCAAAATTTGCCGTAATTCCTTATTTGCTAATTTTGTAGATTCAAAGAACATTGTCGACAGCGAAGAACTCGCTAATGATTCAATCGGAAAACTAAACCCGAAAGATAAATCAATTCTGTAGTTGTAAATCAGAAACGTTGTTGTATAGGTAATAGGCTGCACGGGCCAAAATGCTCTAAAAGCAGGGAAATGAGGAAATATTGCAAAAAGATGAATTTTCAATTCGATTAATTTTCTATAAAAAATACGAATTTTCAACAAAATAGATGAATTTTTAACCAAATTGTTGAATTTTTAACAAAGAACGATTTTTGAATCCAGAAAAGCAATGTCAATTCAATCGTCGAATTTTCAAGCCAAGAAAACGAATTTTCTTTAAAATCGTTGAACTTTCAACCAAAAAAACGGAATTTCAACAAAAAAGTTCAATTTTCAACAAAAAGATATTCTTCAGTCAAGAATACGAATTTGCTACAAAACAGTTGCATTTTCAACCCGAATTATTATGCATTTTCAAGAAAAATGTAGTATGTATAAATGTGTGTAGCTTCTCTTTAGAGTTTAGACTCTTTTAGAGAATCGCTCCCGGATCTTTGAATAAGATTTCGGAAAGTAAAATCCGAGATTGTCGGACACCTCAATCGGGAGTTATGCCATGTTTGACAGAGAGGACACACAGACAACTCAGTGAGAATTCGTGGGTGGTGGCTTTTAGACCATTTTTACCTGAGCCGGGCGCAGATCAAACGACACGAACCGATCGGTACCTGTGGACGTGTTTCACCAACTATCTCACGACATGCAGCGCCTGTGATTTATTATCCAGTTTCGATGTTTCGCGAACTCATGTGACTTTATAGCCTCCAGCAAAAAGAATTATTCGCAAATGTAGGCCTCCTGATTGAATTGATTTACAATCATCGATCCACACACTATATGGCGCTAAATTCAGAGAAGCCAAGGCATAAATCAGAGCACAGAGATTTACAGGGTTGAACCCTAGGGTCTGGATGAATAAATTCAGTTCAGTTAACATTAGTTTGTCCGGAGACCTGACAAATTTCAAGACCTTAAGGGCGATGATATCAGGCCTTAACCTCAACATTTAATTGTCCCATTTTACACCATAAATGCTAGAATCACATCACCGACGGAAATGGCTGGGTGTTGATTTTCAACTCGTCGAGATCTCGAATGTTAAGCACAGGCGGGCGCGGACAGCGCTCTGATGGTTGACCGTTCGTGATTCTCGATAAGTCGTGTTTTACGAGCGGGAGGTTTAATGCGGAGGTGGAACGCGTGGGCACTAGATGCTATCGAATCTGTCGGTAACCGGCTGTGTTCTCAGGAGTTTTGGTTTTCTGCAGTTTTCCGCTTCTCTGACCAAATGTTCAGGCCTAATAAAAATCCGGCTGCAAACCGGATAGATAACAAGAGTATGCCCGAAGTATCTAACAAAGATGTAATTCTAGTATTTATGTAGTAAAATGAGACAAGTCAATGTTGACAACGGGCCTGGTTCGATCGCCCTTAAAGAAGAATTATTTTTACTGTTTGTTACCTTTTTTAGTTTTTCTATTGGCCAAAAAACCACTGAGATATCATCATCTGTAATTCATGCAAAGATTTGAAAGAGACGCTATCGAGAAACCCGCCTTTCGTGCAGAAGGAACAAGATTAACCCAGAATATATATGCACCCACTGAAAGTCAGATTTCTATCTGACACGAACCCGGTGGAAGCTTTCGCATGCAAAATCGTCTGCAATTCTAGCATAATTTGGCCTAAATTGCCGCGATCAAGTTTCTATAGACTCCAATAGGCAATAACTCTTTCTTCATAAAGATCTTGAAATATTATCCAAGAGAACTATTATGAATAATAATTTCACACCAATTTCTTATGCAAATTTTAAGCACACGAGGATAAAAAAGAACGACTTTAGGGTGGCGTTGACCGGGAAACCGGGATTTTTTATAACGGGAAATGACCGTAAATTTATATCTTTATAATTTTTAAGAATAGTCCAAAACAATTTTTAGAACGATCAAAACATCGAATAATTTCAGAATAAACATTTTTTTTAAGTAATGATTATGGATTCAGAATAACGTTTCAAATTAAATAGTCTAAGGTTTCAACTTTGAAAATTCAGTAATTGTCAATTGAAATCTTTTATAATTAAAGAATTTTTAGTTAAATACGTTAATAGATTCAATAATTTTATTTGAATGTTCAATAATTTATCAATTGGGAAATTAGAAACTTGTAGCGTTCTAAAAACAATAATTTTGAATTGATTCCTTAAAAATTGCGATATTTTAATGCAGATTATTAATAGTTAGAAAACTTTCAGTGCGTCTCTTTCAATCTGTAAAATGTTGCCCCCGAATGTAAAAATTCTTTAATTTTGAATAAACTGGGTTTCTAAATGTTCAATTTGAATTGAATTCTTTTTCTTTTTGAAGATCTCGTAATCAAAATTGTTCAATTTTGTATGACTGCTGGTTTGGAATTATGAAGGCTTGATTTTGAAAATGGTTGAGAATTTCGATTTTTTTCTGAATCTAGTGCCTTGTAATTGTATAATTTTAATTGATTTTTATTTAGAGATTATCTGATTTTGAGAGCTTTTATTTTGGATTATAGATTTGTTAATTTGCTCATTCTTTATTGAATAGATGTTATAAATTGTTGAGTTATGATAGTTTGATTTTGAAAGTGTTAAAAACCGGGAAAAATCAGGAATTTTTTTCAGATTTTGAGTGGCTGAAAATTGGCGAATTTAGATTATAAAAATGATGTAATCTAGGGACTGTGAGTCCGTTCGATGCTCTCGATATAGTATTCGTTCGATCACGCGACTCGAGCGTAACGCGTGGGCAGTAAAAATGAATTAGATTGAGAACGTTGTACGAGGATATTGACTTCCTCATTGTATATATGTACCTCGTGCTCTATGAGCGTGCAGAGAAAATGGGGACTAGCGCGGGGAACCTTATATGCTAATTAAACACGCCGGTTTATAATTAAGACGCTCCGGAGCTAATTAGATCGCCCGTTCATCTCCCAGCGAGGAGGAGCCGTCGTGCTCGAAAGCGAGTCCAGCAAACCACTAATTTTCACACTTGTAACGTTTAAAAAATATCAATCGGAATTAACTATTCAATTCTTAATTGCCAGAAACAAGTTTATTAATAAGCTCGAGGCAGGTTGGCCACTTACCGGGAATTAGCCTGGAATTTTGAGCACCGGGAAAAAAGCCGAGATTTTTTCATATTTGTTTTTAGTTTTTGCAACAAATATTTTTCTCTTTGAAAAAAATGTGTTTGTATAGATGTTCCCACTCTGCGAGAGTAACTTCAGTTTCAACGATACTCGCGAATCCTTTTAAAAATTACGAGATCCAGATCTCCAAAGAGAGATTCATTGCCAAGGTCGAAATATAAAACCAGTAACTCTCTTCTATCATAACAGTATGTGCTTAGATTTTTTTCATTTTTTTTTTTTTAGGGGATTTTTTTATCCTCGGAAATGTAAGAAAGCGGACGGACGTCCTAGTCTGTCGGTTGTCCAAATACGAATGTCGTTGCCCTTATTTCAGGATTTAAATACAATTCTATTTATACCCCGTCGGCGACTTTTTAGTTCCCATAATACGACGAGGATCTTACGACCGTCTCGTCTCTCGTTCAAGAACGCATCCCAAGTACTCGTTTCCAGGAGGAAGTCACGTTGATGGCGGCGCTTTTGCGAATCAATCTTCGATTATCAAGGTTACTACAAAATCCTAATCTCGAAATTCTCTGTCTTTTCCCTGGCCAATTTCTCATTTTCCTAGGAGATCAATAATGTCTGTGCAAACAATGTTTGTTTCTAATCTTTTCTTCAAAACTTTTAGTGACAACACACGTATACAGATTGGATATGATCAACATATATTATAATAGATGAATTTGTAACCAATTAGTTGATTTTTTAACCAAAAATATGAATTTTCAATCAAGGAGATAAATTTTCTACCAGAAAAGACGAATTTTCAACACATTATATGAATTTTCAATCGGATAATTGAATTTTCAACTAAAACATAAAAATGTTTAACTCAAAATAGAATAGGCAAATTTTCAGTTAACAAAATTAATTTTTAATGAAACAAGTACATTTTTAACAAAATATTTCAATTGTCAACCGAACAGACGAATTTTCAACCACGAAGATTAAATGTCTACCAAAAAAGACGAAGTTTCAACCAAATAGTGGAATTTTCAACTCAAAAAAATAAATTTTCAACAAAAATTGGAATAATTAAATTTTTAGTTAAAACAATTAATCTTCAATTTAAAAATAAACGAATTTTTAACAAAATACTCAACTTTTCAACAAAAGAAATAAATTTCACAAACAAAGAGATAAATTTTCATATAAAAAGAATGAGTTATTATGAAAATTTCTCTAAACTTAAACTTCAGTTTATCGAAAATTTTCTGACTATTTCAGGTTTGGGGCCTTCCATGAACTACGTTATTTGTTGTTTTTTTTTGGGCCGAGTGTCAACCTAGTGCCACAATATGACAAAGAACTACAGGAAATTCGGAAAAATGGGTGACATGGGGTGAGGGGGTGGGGTCCAAAATCGCCAGAAAATGGGCCTCGTGGTTTATGGAAGCCGCCTTTTCCCTGATATTTCCTAACTTTAACACTTGATGTTACATTTGTTGACCAGGCATTTATAATTGATTATAGTTTTTTTTCAGTCTACTGGTCTTATATCAATATTTTTTTAAATACAGATTTTCAATCATAAGTTGTCAAAAAATGTCTCTAGCTAGCTCCACTCGGATTCGATCTGAAGTCTTCAGATTGCCGGTCTGGTGCTCTTGTCCACTGGTCTGTAGCAACCCTGATTATCAATTCGAATTTCCTTTCTTTTCCGTGTTTCTGTATGACCCAAAAGTATAAATCTCCTATTCGATTGTAATTTATTCGTTCCTTTATCATGCAAAGTTTTTGCCACTTGGTAAGAACTCCTGGCTTGGCGATAAAAATACTTTACTTGGGCTTCCTGACACGATACGAGTTTAACGATTGACTACGAAAGAAGGATTATAAGGGGACAATAGTGCCGAACATTGTTTCCAAGAATCGAACTTTGCATTACAAATGACGATGAGGATGTCGGCTGCTCTATGTCGTATTTCTTAAAACACATACAATATCCTTGACTTGGATGACTCTTCTCACCCACGTGACATATTGGTCACTCAGAGACAGGTGGATAAATCTCGTCTTTTTAATTTAAACAAATTCGTACCCGGAATCGAAATTTTCCACTGATTATCTTCCTTAAGAGTAATGATGCGGAATACATTAATCGAAGAGGTAATAGAAGACATTCTATTTTCTGCATTGTTACGAGGTTTCCTTATTCTTTTTTTATTTTAAGAGCTTCGGCATCGTCGAAGGCGAGCAACAATACCTCGGTTTTTTCTTATCGCCTCAACCTGCATTCCTTTGGACTTACGTGAAAGATATCCAAGATGTAGATGTAGATATAGAAGGTTTGACTCTCTTTGGGTTCGGCACCAAAGCCAATTAGGCGCCCGTCGCCGAAAGGTGGTCGACAACGGATTCCTATTCGTTACCCACTGACACTTATTCTTGACATTAATCAGCTCCTATCAGAAACGTCCTCGAATTATTTGATAGCAGGGTGGCCATTGGACTGGGGAGCCGGGAAATGACAGTACATTTATTTATTTAAGATTGGAAGAAACAAGTTTAAACAGAAAGCGTTTGCCAACAATGTAATGATTGTACAATAATGCATAGATTGGAAAAATCAAAATTGTTTAGGTGCAAATAGAAATCCTTCGAAATTGTGCAATTTATGTATGGAAGCCTTTATCTACTTGAACATTACAAAATTTAAGACATTCACAATCGCATAGATTAGAATTTAAATGACAGTGAATTGTTATCTCTGGAATTTTTCAAATTCTTAGTATTAGTAGAAAAAATTGTCCCTTGGTGTGAAACGAAATAATATGTGAAGGAGGTCTACATTTTTAATTGTTTAATTCAGTACGTTCATAATTTGCAAATGTACCATTTTCAATTTGCCTTTTTTACGTTTTGAAGAATCTAAATTTGATTATTTTTAGATTAAATTTGATACCTTAAAATGGAGCTAAGTGAGCCAAAAGACGGAGAAAGCGGGACACATAAAATCTTGAATTTCGCGAATTATATTACTTTTTCGGGTTGAGAAACGAGACTTGATATTGCTTTCTTTGAGTAAAAAGCGGGTGTCCCGCTTTACACCAAAAGTCTCGTTTAGCCCCGTGTTACGATATTAGATTAATAGTTTTTATTTCATTACAAGTTCTAAGTGTTAATTCTTTAATTTAAAAACATTTTAGATTGAAAAATTATAAATTGGAGAATTTTAAATAGAAAACAATTAGAATAATTTTAGATTGAAAATTTCGAAATTGCCATGCTCGAATTTAAATAGCTTAAAATTAAAAAATAATAGCCTATCAATAATTGATTGAATTGCAAATCAGAATATTTAAAATTGAATAGTTTAAGATTGAAACATCTCTCATGAGTAAATAACTTTAAACTGAAATCGATAAATTAATGTTAAATTGAACCATTTAAAACTGCCTGGTTCAAAAATTATATTGTTGAAGATCCTACAATTTCGTATTGAAAGCCAATTTTCAATTAATTCAATTTTAAATTCTTTAAAATGATACAATTCCAATATTTCAAACTGTCGAATTTAAAGCACTTCTAATTTTTGCTTTTCCAATTTTAAGAGTTTTTAGTTTAATATTCAATTTTGCATGTGGAATATTTAAAAATTTAGTATTATTCAGTTTTGAAAGCCAATTTGCAAAATGGTTCATTCTTTACAATCTAAAATAAGAGTTTTTCCATTTTTAAGGTTTGAACTAGGCAATTTTAATTTTTGTAAAATTCTACGCTGTACTGAAATTATTAAATTAGTGACATTTTCAATTTAAAAGTATTTAATAGTTTAAGAGACCTACATGATGAAATTTTCAAATTCAAACCTTGAAAGTAGAACAACGTTTTTAAATTGCAGTCTTATAAGAATAAAAAATTTTCCGGTCAAAATATAAATTCCCAACATTATTTTTTCTCAGTCTAGTGACCTATTGGGACCAAATTTATAGACAATTGGGATTATGAAACCTGCTATTGACTCTTTCTCTTTCTCTAGGCAATAAAGCTGTTTAAATATACATATTTAAGTAGCCTCCTTAAGGAATGGAACTAATTTTTGCAGACAATCAGTAGCACGTTTGCGTACCTAAGACGTTCGGGTCTCACCAAATATTGATTCTCACCAACTCGAAATGGATATGGAAGCCTGAAGAACGTCGGAATTTTCTGACAGGGCTAGTGGTCATGTCCGTCTTATAACACTATTTCATAAAAAGAAACTGTAACCTCAACAACCACATGGAAATGTAGGATGTAGCCTGGTCATCAACTATATCAAGACTGTCTTTTTCTTTTTTAATATTCCGGAAGTCAGCCTTTTCCAGCTTCAAATATCCTCGCAAATATCTTCAGGTTTATAAGCTCAAAGTTGAGGGTTGTAAAGTTTTATGAAACGATTACCAAATGAAAAGTATGTTGAAACTTTGGAAACGTTTCAAAGAATCCAAAGTTAATTGTGTATTATTATAGTTTAATATTAATATGATATTAATGTTAATATTAACATTAATACAATGTTATATAAATTACAGGGTTTTTAATATTTCTATGCAACATGACCAGTTTTCTAAGTTAATGTTTGCAATGTATAAAAATGAATTTTCTGTTTGAAAATTCATCTCTGTTGGTAAAAACTTCATCTTGCTTACTTGCCAATGCAACTTTTTGATTGAAAACGAATCTGTTTTACTTGATGATTCAACCATTTTGTTGAACATTGGTCTTTTTAGATGAATCAACTGTTTCTGATTTAAAATCAAAATATTTTTTGCTTAAGATATCAAATATTACGTCTTTCGTTGAGAATTAATTTATTTTGTTTAAAATTCAACTACTTGGTTAAAAGTTGAACTACTTTGTTACACATTGATTTTTTGGCAGAAAAATAATCTTTTTAGAATATTCATCCATTTGTTTTAAAATTCAACCTCTTGGGTGAAAGTTGAACTATTTCGTTGAAAAAAAATTTTTTTCCTCTAAATATTTCTCTATTACATTCAATTATATTTTTCTTCCTATCGATTGATATTTTGAAGTTCTGCAAATGTAACACTTATAATATTTGACCTGGAGCTTGAACTCTTGGATGCTAAGGTTGAGCAAATATGCCTCGAGATAACCAGCTGCTAACTTTTGAAGACAAATTCCTGGTTTTGAAAGATTAGCCGACGCTTATTGAAAGTGGAAGTCAAAAACGAAAAAAAAAAGAATGCGCCGGCGTTCTTGGCGCATAGAGTGAAGCGTTCGATGCACATGATAGTCGGCCGGTGTAATATTACAGGGCTCGAGGCACTAGGACTCTCTAGAACTCTTGGGTGTCCGTTCCTCGATCACGTACCGGGTGATACCGATTGTTCGTGTCGGCAATTCGTAAAAGGTGAAAACGACGCGAGCGCCACGTGTGGTCTATGCTAAAGAGCGCCTACACCTTTTCCAAAGCAAAACAAGTTCGCACCCACTGCGACAAACTCCACAGGAGTCGTCCCAAAACCGACAAAGTGACGAATCGAAAAATCAATATTGGGTCTCTTTGCTTCTTGCCGAAAGGCGAGTCGAAAGGTCAATCTCTCCATATGTTCAGTCCCCAGTATATCTATCCGAATTTGGTGACAACTGATCAGTGACAGTGAGGAAATATAAAAGAATAGAAGCAGGGAAATTGGGGTCTGGAGGCGGAATTAAAAAGCGACCGAGACATTTGTGAGTTATAGCTCACCAGAGAAAAAAAACTCAGCGGATTCTGATGAAGAGTAGATGAATCAGCATTGTTTTCTGAATCTAAAGGTGTTTTAGGAATTGTTTCGAAAAAATTTGGTTTAGAGTTATTGAAGGAAATACGAAGATTTACGTGAGCCCCACGAACCTGTCCACTAGGGTGTTGTCCTTATTTTTTAAATTCATATTTTTTACTTCTCATCACCCCTAGTTTTGTTCAAATGCCCAAAAAACTTATCTTTTCCAAATTTGAGTGAAATCGGTTAATGTTAACCCATGCCCCAAAGACCATTGAGTTTCCCATTGATTTAACATGGGAAAAAGGCATTTTCTTCCTAATGTGTGATATATAATACATGATCAATATTGGGTCCCTGCTTCTTGCCGAAAGGCGAATCGAAAGGTCAATCTCTCCATATGGCCAGTCCTCAGTATTTCTATCCGAGTTTAGTGACAGCTGATCAGTGACAGTGATCAGTTTGGTGAGTTATAACTCATCAGAGAAAAACCTCAACTGATTCTGATGAAGATTAGATCGATCTGCCAGGCTAGGTATTCTGAATCTAATGGTGCTGTCAACAGTAAGGATCTTGAACAAAAAAGCTTGTGTAAACAAGATCTGTAATATTTTGAAATTTCAAAAACGGTAATACATTCCATGAATAAAGAGCATACTAGAATTTTTTCCATTGCTCAGCCCTGAGCTGAAGTATTAGTGCAGTATTCCGAGTTCCGACTCGGAACTCGGAATACTGTTTCATGTAATAACTCTGAACCAAAATTTTTAAAAACAATTATGAAAACACTTTTGGATTCGGTAAACCTTAGAGTTCCATGTTGTCTTTATCAGAATCCGCTTAGATTTTTTCCTGGTGAGTTATATATAACTCACCACAGTCGTGGGTCGCTAATTTTTTGGTCCTACTTTAGTGTTCTTCGGGAATCGTCTGGTCTTCCGGCTGGAAGTTCTCCTCCACTGCACGTCACCCGATATAACGAGTAGTCGAAAGAGGGAGAAAAAAGCGAGTAACTAAGGGTTTTCAATAAAAAGAGAAGGACGAAGAGAAACTGAAGATGGAAAGAGAGTGTGGTCACCCTTCGTGGTACTATAGGAGCCAAAAGCAGAGGGTGGTTCTGTTCGATGGTAATTCATGGTACTATGAAACACCTGGCTTGTCTCAGTTTATCCACTACTCCCTATTCCCTGTCTTTGATCCTTGTCATATTATCCTAAAGACCTAAATAGTGACGTTTGATCATCAAGAAAAATTAGCTAGCAAATTCTTAAAAAGCTTTCATGAATACTTCTGTGGAATAGCTTGCCTTAATGCAAGCCCCTAATCCGATCAAAATAAAATCGAGGAAAAAGTCAGGGTGTTAAAAAGAGATCTTTCAAGGGTAAATCTTGATTTGACTTGTGCAAACACGTTTGGGTCGTTAGGAGCCACTGTGTCGAATTCAGAATCCACTTTTCCAGTAAAAATCCAAGCCCCCAAATCCATTTATTTTTCCGCACCGCCCCCACATTTTCGAGCTAAGCTCATTTTTTCCTAAGCTCGTCGGCAGTTCGTTACCATTGTGGGGCTACAATGCCAGATCTGACATTTCTCGTAGGACCACCGGCAGAAGCCGACCGCCATGTGAAACCCATGAATTGAAACGACAAATAAGGATTCCGCTTCATTGGCCGGTGAGGTTAATATGGCAATTTGGGAGAAAAGGTCTTCCCTGTCGGCTCGTTTGACGGGCATGCGGATATTCCATCTCTCTCTGTAACGAGCGGGTGTCCCAAGCCCATGGGGGGGGGGGGACCAATGGAGTTTGAAAGTGAACGTGAAATTGGCAAGAGTGCCTTTTTAGAACCGTTTTGATAGCCTAACTATAGCTGTAGAAAAACGTTCCAAACAAGATTTCGCCATTAGAAGTTGAAAGCAATTTTTATTATAACTGTTTGTCTTATATTTAGGGACTGTCTACACTCAACATCATCAAATTTCTCTATCCAGGGTGGCCACTGGCCACTCAAGAATCCAAAAAAACTTCTCTGTCATTACCCGATTATTTACGTTGTCAAATTCAAACCTTCAAAACTACAGAATTTGTAATTAGAAGTGTTCAAAGAATTTAAAAATTCGCAAATCTAATTATACAGAACAACTCTAAATTTGATCCGTTAACATTTTTTTGAACGCAGTAATCATTAAAAGTTTAACAATTTGAACTAAACAATCTTCAACTGAGGACTATATTCAATTTCGATTTACAAATTTAACTATTGAAACTTTCAATTAGAAATTGTACCATTTCAAACCATTAAAAATTAACAATGCTTCAATTAAAAATTGCACAATATAATTTTGAATTTTTCCATTTCAAAATCATTCCAATTTGAGCGCTTTCTATTCAAAATGGCTCCTTCAAATATGGAATAATTTGTTCGTATTAAACATTTGTTATTCTTATTCAGCTTCCATATATCTCGGGAGCAAGTTTTTATTGTTTTAAGTACTTCATATTTAAGATGGGTCAGATTTGAAGACTTCTTAAAATCATAATGACCGAGAAACATGTAAACATTTAGATAATCTTTACGTTTCATTTGAAAATGTAAATCTTTTTTTAATGAATATTAATAGTAAAATAAAGACTATTAGAAGTTTCATTATTTTAAAGGTACATTATAGACATCAAATTTAGAAATTGAACAAGCTGAATAGTGACATTTAGGCCCTTGATTTGTTTCCGAATGTTATCATAGACACATCTGAAAATAAGTGGATAGCCCTGATATGCAAATCACTGCCGTACACTGCAGGTACGTGGACGGTTTACTATTACCGTAACTAGGTCAACGATGTTTGTGCCAATATGATTTATATTCCTCCTGACACAGCTGAAGATTCGATAAGAATTACCTATCGAAAAGAAGCGAAAAAAACCTTTCCCGATTGAATACAAGGTGGCCGTAGCTCAGGAAAGATATGAAAATCAGGGAAAAGATTATGGTCTTTAAATATTAATGAGCAGGGAAAATGAAAAATTGGCCAGGAAAAAATGAGGCAATTTTGAAAATGAAGTTTTGCGACCCCCCTGATATAATATTTTTGTCAGTAATTTATTTATCTCGTATTTCTATTTCTTTTTTTGCAGTTGCTTTCTCCTGACGATTATGTTTTCAGTTAAAAATTTATCTTTTTTTTTGTATAACATTAATTTTTTGTTAAAAATTCGACTATTTGGATGAAAATTCATCTTAGAAGGTAGAAAATTCAAGTATTTTGTTGTAAATTAAAATATGCTGTTGAAAAGTCATCTTTTTTGGTCGAAAATTCAACTGTCATCTAAAAAATTGAATTATTTGGTTGAAAATGCAGTCTGAAATTGTTTTATTCCTTTTATAAAAGATGATATGTTAAAAGTGTCAGGGAAAATAAATATTGGACAGGGAAAAGTGCGGGAATATTCAAAAGGAAGTTTGTTAGCCGCACCCTGTGAATATGAAAATTTTGGCAATATTTAAAATGTATGTTTAAATATCAGAAGAGCATCCATACTTGAAATTCGCTGATGGATTGATTTTTGCCGAAGGTCGTGAAATAGGATGGACTGAACATAAACAGGTGCCTTGTTGGAAAAGTGTTTTCGAAGAGACTCAGAACTTAACGACCTAATCTCTTAAAAACAAGGGGGATTATTCCGCCTCGTTCCACTTGCTGAAGGGTCCAGAAAGGGTTCCCTTTAATTTTCCCGCCGTCCAATTATCCCGCTGCAGTTGCTCCGTTTTGTGATACTGGAACACCGACCGATCGGATATTTGAACGACCTCTTACACAGCTCCCTTACTCGGTTAGTAGACAGGTACTGCAACTCGTTTGCTTATTGAAATCGCTTTTTGCAAACAACACCGAGCCGCCAAAGCCCCTTAATTCCTTATTTCTTCTTATATCATTTTCCACCAAAAATGCATCCTTCCATTTTTCATTTTTATTCGGTCTCGTATGTCATTTATCGGGGTGTCTACCTGCCCGGGAAATCGAAAAAACCGGGATATTACCGGGAATGTGAAATGAATATAATTGTGACTTAGTATATGGACTTTTCTAAAAGAAGTATAGTTCTGAGTTTGGATGGGGAATAAATAAATTAAATATAAATCAAAATTTCTGTAAGGAATTATAATTTCGCCTTTGGATCAGGGAATTTTGTAAAGCATTATAATTTTGGCTTGAAAAAAAAACCCTGTTCCAAGTCAGAATTCGTCTCCATTTGAAACTTCCTTGTTCCAAATCCGAATTTGTTTGAATTAGAACATTATTTTTTTTTCTGCAAATGAAAATAAAAACTTTCCTCTTCCAAATTTTGAGAAAAATGAAGTTATTATGTTTCTGAAGTATAATAAAAAAGGTTGTAAGTGAATATAATCTTGACTTGGAACAGTGCATTTTTGGGAATAAAGGTAATTTTGACTTGGAACATTCAATTTCCGTAAAGAATTATAATTTAGGCTTTAGGACAGGGAATTTTCGTAAAGAAGCATTATTTGACTTAGATCAACAGACTTTTTGACTTTGAAGGGGTTTTTGGAAAATAATATTAATTCTGATTTAGAAGAAAAGAACTTTGAAAAAATCCTCTTCAAAATCAGAATTATAGTTCTTTTACAAAATTCTCTGGTCCAAATCAGAATTGTTATTCTTATGACCAAAAATTACCTGATCTTCCAACACAGAATTATCATTCTTTTCCAGAATTCCCTGTTCCAAATCAGAAATCTTTGAAAATCGTTTGAAATCGTTCAAATCGTTTGAAATCGTTCAAATCGTTTGAAATCGTTCAAATCTTATGAACTCTTTCAAATTGACCGGCAGATAACAGGAAAATGGCCGAGAATTTAAAATCGCCAATCGAGTAGACACTCTGTTTATTGATTTCTCTTTAACCAAGAAATTGAAGATTTGACAATAGGTTTTGGAAGTCCCAAGTATCCCACGCTATTTCTTCAAGAAACCCCAAAGATCAAACACAATTGATTCCTTTCTTCATCCAATCGCGGATCAATCTCGAATATCCTTCCCAAAAAGAAAAAAAATACTTCTGTTCTCGTCCTGCTTTGAAAAGTTCCAATTTTGGGCAAAGGATGACACTCGGGACAACAACCTCGAGTGCCAATTGAGGGCAATTTCGTTCCGTCTTATTTAGGAGGTTTTTCGACCCACCTATTTTACTGATCCTCTTATATTTATTCCATTTCATTTGCCGATTGGGCCCAGTGTGGTGAACACTAAGGACTAAGCGGACAGAAAAGAGAGACGCAAGGGGCGTTTCAGTTCAGGTTCATTATTCCACTTTGTGCACAAACCCTGGTCGTAGTAGTCGAATGGCTTAATTTATTTGCCAGAGACGATGATCATTTTCTCGAGATATACGTCAACGATGGCTGGTCCAATCGACCCCAGACTCGTTTTCGCACAATGCATCGCTCCCCTAATTTGGGGGGCCAAAGGGGGAAACGTCGATACCGAAATCGCGTTACATTGTTCGCCCCCAAAAATCGATGAGGGACCAGCTTGTGATTAGAGGCCAATGGCCATTCCTCTATAATTGTATTGGAGTCTGTTCAGGGAAACGAGAAAAACGGGGAAATAAAAGCCTCGATAAAAGCATGGTTTTGAGTCTGAGGAAGAATTGGGAAATAAGAGAAATAAAATTTCAATAGCAACTGAATTTTTATATTAAAATGCATTTAAAAATGATAACTTTGTCACGTGTTTTAGTATAAGAACAACCGCCCATATTTTTGTATTGTTTTCTTTCAGATTTTCGAGCTACAGATTCAAAATTGCACAAAAAATGAATACTTATGAACTTGGACCTAAAAGCCATTTCCTGTAAATTTAGTGCGGGATTCTTTTTGAAAATTTTTAAAACAATTTCCTTGGTTGTTATTGTTTGGAAATATTTGGGGTTTTATGCTGTAAGTGTACAAACTTTGATTAAAATTCTCTGACCTCCCAAGCTGTTAAACAAGACTAGTTTTGAGATGGCTACCGCTCTAATTAGTGGGCGAGATAATCTCTCAACGACACGCGATTAGCGGACCGACTTTCTCGGACCGAAAAATGACAGTTCGAAATCACTCAGAACCACCTTTTTCCACGGATCCTTGAAATTTTAGTCTTGCTCTTTAGCAGGAGAGATCCTCGCTGACCTGATGTTCCTCAAACTCGACCCAAGCCCATTTAGGCCGTTACGAGTACAGCAACTGTACGATTTTTACGTAATGACCGTAATTACGATCCCGCCTTATATTCAAGTAGAGGGTCTATCCCGTGTTAAGTGATTTACCTTTCTTCTCCGGATGTCTAATGTTTCTCGGGATCAAATTCTTTTTCTTAATTCCTCATTACTAAATATTCCATCTATAGAATCTTACACAGTATAAAAAAATGGTGTTCAACACTTTTATACTGATTTCGGATTTTTTATTTGATCAGCAAATCGCGCATTAGAATGATCCGATTCTCAAGTTCAATTGCCTGTCATGCATTTTTGTGTGATTAGCAAATGTCGAGTACATGCAGGCATGCACTTTGAAAGTTCAAAACTGATTAATGTATTTGGACAAAAATTCAACATTTTCCGTTGCTCCTAATAGGTTCCTAGCAAGTTGCAAATCTTCTATGGACCTTCCATAAACTACAGGGAAATTAGAAAGAGGGGGGGGGAGTCGCTGAAAAAGGGCCTCTTCGTTTATGGAAACCCCCTTAGAAGTGGGAGTCAGAAGTAGTTAAATCTAAAGAAACAATTTCTGAAGTTAAAAATAATAGAGCTTTAAAGATTTATAGCAAAGTATAGAAAATTTGGCATTTTTCTCCAACCCTGAAATTCAAAATTGTCTAAAAAAAACTCCTTGTTCGAGTAATATTATGTCGGCCATGACTAACCTACGATGCAGATATATTAATAAAGTTGTGTAAAAATTAATTTTGGATCCGCAAAAGTGGCTCAATTTTATCTAAAGTTGATAATGAGAATGAAATGCAACAGTTTGATGTCCCGGAGTTTACTGTGAGATTAATGCAATTTCAGGCTGAAAACGATAAACAATCAAAGAGTTAGCAGTGCTTTCAATTGTTTGCAATGTTAAGTGAATTTTTTTTCGCTTATAGAAGATAGGAGGGAGTTTTCGAGGGTTGTTGTGAGTCCAATGAACTTGGCCCTGCGGTAGTGTTTATGGCGAAAAAAATGATCGAAAAGTTACAGAGTACCGCAGACATCGGTCAGGCACGAGCAGGCAAAAAACCATAATCGTGCAAGGAAGAACCATCTGCGGCTTCCTATGTCGATGCAAACCATGTGCTCTCCCTGCCATCGATACTCATATCGCGAGGCCATCGTCATACTTTTTTTTGCGTTATATTTGATACATCATGATACGCAATAACTGATCCTACCCAATATCATAGGCCTAACACAATTAATTTCCAACACTCTGTTTTAGAATTTATCATATCTTAGTCTCAATCTCATTTCCAAATATCCATAGAGAAGTTTTTACTCTTACTGTATTTTTTTTACCCTGTATCAATTTCTTCATCCATGTCACGCGACACTTGGGGATTTCACGCTACCTGCCTTTGACGAAATAATAAAAATTCGCCAATTCACCATGTGGCGAATGCTCCTACCCCAGAAAATTACACACTCTCTTTTTGTCGCAAAAAAAAAAAATAAATGTTTGCAGTTTTACAGGGATCACATTTCGTCCCCCTTTTCACCTAATTCCTCTTTTTCCCGCTTAAATTTGAAAATACCCTAAAACACGTAAAACCGTGAATTTTTACCTTATCCCCCCCCCCCATCGTTTTTTACGAAGTTTTGATTCATTTTTCAAAAATCATAATCAGAAATTCAAGAAATTAGAAAACAAGAGGTTATGAGATTCTTTTTCAAGATACCAATTTCAAATACTTCCTAAACGATTTATTTGCTAATTTGGTAGATTTGACAAAGTCCAAATTAGCTGATTTTTCAACCAAAGAAAATTGTTCAACCAACAAAGAAAAAAAATCAACGAAATTGCAGAATTTTCAAGCCAAAAAGACGAATTTTCTACAAAACAATAGAATTTTCAACAAAAAACATAATTTTTAACTGAATAGTTGGATTTTATACAAACATAATTGATATTTCAACAGATATTTCAATCGAATTGTTGAATTTTCAATGAAAGTGTTAAATCCTCAACCAAACAATTGCAGTTTTAACCAAAAAAAGATTAAAGTTTTACCAAAAGAGATGAATTTTCAAACCACTGAATGAATTTTCAGCAAAATAGATGAATCTTAAACCAAAAAAGTCGGTCAAGAAAGAACAAAAATTCAACAACGTGTTGGAATTTCCAAGTCAAAAGACGAATTTTCTCTCGAATTTTCTATGAAACAGTTTAATTTACAACCCGAAGTTATAATTTGCAATAAAAAAGTTAATTTTCAAACCAAATTGTTCAATTTTTAACAAAATTTCTTATTCTTATCTTCATGATGTTTTTATTTTCGCGAATAACAGTTTTTTTAATTTCACGCCTTTTTTTACTCTAAAATCTTTTTTTAGCTAACATTAAAAAAGGTTGTGGATATCTAATAGCTTTCAGCTGATAAAAATACATTAGAAACCAATTTAAAATCTAAGGTAACAAAAACAGAGAAAGTGGGTTCTTCAAATAGTCATTCTTGTGTTTTATGACAACACAATATTTGTTTGACCTAACTAATTTTTTTGGTTGTTTTAACCGAATATTTTAGTAGATAGAATATTTATTTGATTTAACAAACAAACTTTATTGGGTCTATCAAATATGTTGTTGAATCAACCAAATTTTTATGTACATCCAAGAAAACAGTTTTTTTGGTTCATGAAATTTTGTTTCTGGGTGCTGTATTCACGAGATATCCATATGGTACAAAAAATGTTTAATAATAAATAAAATAACCTTTTAATTCCCTTTTTTACCTAAAATTGAACAACTAAACCGCTGTGATCTCCGGCTTTGTCGTTCATCGTTTTATCAGGACGCTTATCTCAGATTATCACTTTTTGTTCACAAGCACCATTCTGTGCGGTACAGGTGCCATCGAAGCTTATCCAAGATAAGAAACCTTATCACCCTGATTTCACAGTTTTGGGATATATATCTTATAACAACAAAGCAGTCTATTTTCTACTCTCTGGAAGCGCAGATTATAGTTTCTTTTCCTTAATAAGTTACATCTTTTGTAAAGAAATCGTGGTGTGTTCCAATTGGAATTTAAAATGATGGAAATAAAAGGTATCTTTTTCCACTGAAAGTATAGAATTAAACTCTTTAAGGAAACAAGGATTGAATTTATAATTTATCGATGAGATTCTTCGACAATCGTGACTAAAATGAGGAACGCGCATTATCTTCAAAGGCCTACTTGCGGAAAAGAAGTCGAGTACGTCGGCAACTCTCGCTTCATACTGATCATGTTCCATGACGTGTCTGAAACTTTACTAAGAAAATGCCGTGATTCAAGTATTTCGTCCTACTTTCTCATAAGAAAAATTTACAATAATCCGCCTACTAAAATCCCAGCAAGCTGTGCTCCCCAGCCTTCAAATTCTAAATGATTTATTATTATTATTATATATATAATAATCTACCATTCATTCATTCATTCTGTCCACATTGGAGCTCCTATGTTTTCGCTCGCTTTTCGCGAATTTTTTGTCTTGCGACTTTTTTCTATCCTGTCAATATGACAGTTTATTAGTAGGATAAACCAGTATGAGGTGGATAGAAAAAATGTTGAAGTCATAATATTGATAAATGATGAACAAGTGGGAAAAGTTTTACATACCAAGAGGGTGGTCGCTGGATCGGGAAATCGGTTAATGGCAATGCATTTTTTGTTTGACCATAAATTTTACAAATTTTTAGATAAAAAATCTATCCAGTTACTTGAAAAATTACAAATTTCGTATCGCATGATATAATTAAATTTAAAAAGAGTTTGATTTTGTTCCTGTTTTTTATAAGCTAATTTATTAATTTAGAAGAAGACTGAAACAAGTTACAAGTGAAAGCGTTTGGAATTAAAAATTTTCGATAAAAAACGTTTTGAGTTCATCAACTGTAAATGTCAAACAATTAATGATTTTTAAAATTGAACTATAATTGTTTTTGCACGAATTGAATAGTTGAAATAGTTCAATTTTAAACCAGAAATTCCTGGCCACTACCATTTTTTTCAGTTTTAAATGATGTTCTGATTCGTTTAATTTTCAACATTCCGTATAGTAAAATTTCTTTATTTTCAATGTTTCCCATTTAAAACTACTTTTTATTTTTTAAGTTTTTTTAAGAATAATTCAGTTTTAAAGGTAAACGTAAAAAAGGTATAGCTAAACTATAGCGATATTTATCTTTGATCTGGGCACAAATACGAACCAAAGATATTGGTTTAATCTTTAAAACAAGGATTTGCTACAGAATTTCTTGTTAGTATATTATTATTAATGAATCACATTTATAAATCATTTCAACAAATATTTTAATATTACAAAAAGGCTTAACTGAAATAAAAGTAAATGTAATTAATATTAGAACTTGTGTTTAAATTCTTTAATTTTTTCAAAACTTGAATTGTAACTTATATAATTTGTCCTTATTTCTTACAGACCATAAAAATTGAACATGACGTTTTCATTTTGTATGAAATTTGAAATTCACGATAGACAATTCAACGATATGACAATCCATGTATCGGGGATACAGTTGGAATTTTAAAACCAAAAATTAATTTATACAAATATATTTTAGTTTTGTTATTTTAACTTTTCAATTCGGTTTTGTCCGTGAATATAATTGAAAATTTTTTTATTTGAATGGTGTAAGTGATGGTGAATTTACTCTTTGATCTTAGAAAAATGTAGATAAATAGTAATTTAATTTTTTTAAACTTATTTCAACAATTTAAAATTTTAGAGTTTCAGAAGCTTTTACTTTCAAAGATTCAATTGAATGTTTCATTTCAAATTGTTAAATTTTAATCGCTTCGAATTGAAAATGATTTAAATTCAAAAGTTTTCAATGTTAAATTATTCCATTTTTAACGTTTTGAAATTGTCCTGTTTTCTAAATTTTAATGTGAGATCATTCAATTTCGAATTTCTCCGATTCAAAAGACAATTGTTCAATTTGAAACGCTTTGAATTAGAATTGATACCATTTCAACTTCCTTCTAATGAAATTATCCAATTGTAAAAATTGTAGTCTGACATTTTTCAATTTTCAGATCTTCTGATCAAAATTTTTTTAATTTCAAGTTACCCAATTTTAAACGCTTTTATGCCATTCGAAATATTGTCCTTTTTTAATTTTACCCAATCTAAAATGGTTTGATTTTGAACGTTTTCAATTCAAAATTATTCCTTTTTCTTTTAAGTTCAAAGGCTTTCAATTCGGAATTATTGTCTATTGTTTCAGAAAATTTGTGAACTTAATATTTAAAAAATTGGTTTAATAATGGACTTTCAACTTGTTGATATTTTAAATGTTAGGAAATAAAACTCCAAAGACGAGAACGCGCGCGAAACATTTACTGCTAGTCTTAGGTAATTTGTCACAGAAACGGATTTCATCTCATTTATCATCATTAACATTAAAAGATTAAGATCATGAGAACCAACTTATGCTGCAAATATTTTATGGCACTGTCGGTCTCTGTGCATAAGTCCATTTCCACCTACGTGCAAAAAAAGAAAAAAAATGCCATACTATCGGGCAAACATGGTTTCTTAATTTTTCGAGCCAATGCTCATATGAGCGGAATCGTTTGCGAACACATGCCAAAGACGAGGAATGAGGATCGGCACATGTGCCACGTGCGCGTATTCAGTGACTCGCAGCTGCCATACGTGTATAGGTACACGCATCTTTCGTAAACGAATTTTCGGCTCTATTACCTGCCCTTAACTTTTTTCTGCATGGTTCAATATTACTTAATTGAATCAAACGACGCAATATCCCAAATATCGATATATCGGTATTTCTTATGCGATACCCTCGTTTTGAGAGATCCAACTTTTCAATGTTTCATAACTGCTTTGCAATTTTTCACATACTGCGTTTCAGATTGGGGATTAACGTCCCATTGATCGAATTTTTCGTATAGCAAATAATAAATTTTATGAAAAAATATATTAAATTTCGTAATACAGCATTGGGGGAGGGGGGGGTGCAGTTAAAACAATTTGATTTTTTTCACATTTTTTTTGGTTAACAGTGTAACTGTTCGGTTGAAAATTAATCCGTTTTAATTGAGGATTCAAGTATTTTGTTTAAAATGTCGTTTCTATTGGTTCAATTCGTCTTTTTACTTGGAAATTCAACATTTTGGTTAAAATTTCAGATCTTGTTAAAAATTCGTCATTTTGATTTGAAAACTCTCTTTGGTAGAAATTTCATCTTTTTTTGTTAAAAATTCAACTTTTTGGTTTTAAATAAATCTGTTTGGGTTAAAGATTCAGCTATCCTGTTTAAAATTTGTCCTTAGTTCAATTGAACTGTCTTTGATTCAAAATGAAAATCTGGTTTGGTCAAAATATCAACTTTTATTTTTTTTAATGAGAATTCATCTTTTTTGGTTGAAATATCTACTATTACATTACTCGATGAAGATTCATCATTTCAAATGAAAATTCATCTCTTACGTTGAAAATTCATTTTTTTTTACTGAAAATTTAACTACTTCAGTTGAAGATTCACATTTGTGGTGGAAAATTCATCTCTTAGGTTGAAAGTTTACCTATTTTTTTGAAAATGCGTTTTTTTGTTGCTGTTTCAGATTATTTTTTACTGAAAATATAACTTTACCATTTTTTGATGAAGATTTACCTTTTTTAGTTGAAAATTCGCCTTTTTGTTAGAAAACTAATCTTCATGGTTTTAAATTTCCTCTTTTTTGGTTAAAAATACAACTGTTTGCCTAAAAATTAATTTTGTTGTTAAAAATTAAAAATTTCCAGTTGAATAATCGACTGTTTTATAGAAAATTCGTCTTTTTCTTTTTGAAAGCTCAACAATTTGGATGAACTCTTGTTTCTTCTTTGACTTAAAAATCTGTATTCATTGAAAATTCGTCTTTTTGGTTGCAAAATTCATCATTTCAGTTGAAAATGCATCTCTTTTGTTAAAAAATGGAATAGTTTATTCAAAATTTGTTTCTTGACTGAAAATTTAACTTTTCCATTTGTTATTAAAAATGTATCTTTTTAGTTGAAATAATCATTGGTTTGAAAATTCATTCTCTTGGATTGAAAATTCATTTTTCATGGAAATAAATTTGAAATTTCTTAATTTTAATTTGAAATAATTTTGCAATTTCTTAATTTTAATTTGAAATAATTTTATTCCGCTTATACAATTTTTTAATCTGCTCAAAATTAAACTATTTGTAAAATAAAACTTTAATAAATTGTTCAAATATATGATTTTAAGTTGCAATTGCTAAAAAATGTACTATTTTATCATAAAATCTTTAATAGAGGCATTAGTAGTTTCATCATTCTAACTTTTCAAGTCTGGACTTTAAAAAAAAAAGTTAAGTGAAATTTTATAAATTAGACAATTTTAAGCATGAATAAATTCTTCTAAATTAAACATTTTTTATCACAAGATTTTAATTTTGAAAACAAAATTAAAATTATCGCAATTTGAAAAATAAAAGGCACATTAAACAATTATTATGAATTTTAAATAATTTAACTTCACGTTCCTAATTAAAAAATTTGTAAAGTTTAGTACCCTTTAATTTTGAACCTGTTCTAATGTTTATCATCTTTCTAAATTTTTGAAGTCTGAAATGAAATATTTTTCAGTTTCGAAAGTCTAAATTGGAAAATATTACTTGTTAAATCTCTTAATTTTTAAATGCACTATATCCGAAATATTAAAAATTTAAAAGTCTACAGTCTAATGTTTTTTTATCATTTAATTTTACGTGTTGAGTATGTAATTTGTCGAAATAAAAAAAACTTTAAATTAAAAAATATCTGTCTTGAATGTTTAGTATTTAAATTAATTTTGGAATAAAATAACATTTTAAGTGATTCTAATTTAAAAATTGTCAAAGTATTCAGGTTTATTAAAAAAATGTTATGCTTCGAAAAAATTAAGGACAACAAATTAGCTTTGCAACTTTGAATTTATAATTTTATTGCCCGACAAATTTTTTGCAAAGCGAAAAAAAATCGGTAATCTTTTTCTTAGATTTTACTGACCACCCTGGTTCCGCTCTCTTGGTCTCGAGCCAAAAACAAACAACTCCACACTCTCCGTTTCCCCATTCTGGACACCCCGTCGCTTATCCGTTCATTAATTCACCCCTGCCCTAATTTGAATAATTGAAACTCGTCAGATTCTCGAGAGTGATTCCCTCTCACCTAATCTCCGTCTCGGACCTTGAACCTCGGAACAAATCGCTCCCAGCATGACTGTTTGAGCATAACAGAAATTTTGAGCTGAAGGTGGAAAAGGTGCTCCCCCCTGGGGGTTGGGTTAGGTGATCCTAGGGTTTTGCTGATGGAAAGTGCTTCCTCCGAAGGGTTGGATCACTGAATAGTTCAAAATTCTTTAATATCGTTTCACGGATCTCAAAAAATATATATGCAATATGCATATGCTATATATGTGCTTTATTGAATATGAATATATATTGTATTATTGACTATGTATGGATGTGCGAGGGTGTGGCCTACACATATATGGACTGTTGGGGTACGTCTTCTGCTAAATAGGCCCTCCATCGTGCTCGCGCTTATACGCTCATGCTCGCACTCCCAAGAAGAAGGCATCGCACATGTCGTGTGCGTAATGTGTATTCATCGCTCGCAGCTGCCGAATGCACTATAGCGACCATTATTATACCTGTTTTTCGCTGGGTTTAACTTTGCACGCCCCGCAATCCCCGGCCTTCTTCCAAATCCAGGGATTTTCGATACTTTGTGTTTAAATTCCAATTCCAGAACATATAATAGCCGCAACTGTCTCCAAATTCCAGGAATCGGTTCAATTCTTCATCATTGTCAAGTAATGAATGGTTGGTCATAATAACCAGTTTCATCAAATGTTCCAGTCGTTTGCGTTAGAAAAAAGTGTCAGAGAACCGCTCTTCATTACAAAAAAAAAGTATTAACTCCAATCGGCTTGGCAACCCTGCATCACCTCCCCCTCAGTTCCTGGCACACGACCAGTTTTCTTCCCCTTTCTCCCTTAAATTCCGCATCCGGAATACGTAGTCATAGTCTCGGTCTAGTTTCAGCTGGTGGTCGCTAAGGGTTGGGGAATTTCAGCAGGGCACGTGGGTGTATCCAATACTTTGAATTTAGTTTAGTTTATACAGACTCCTCGAGAGTTGACAACTGGGAATATGAGAAAGGTTGTGTTTTCACTTTCGAGTCCTTCGTTGAGAGGCTGATTTTTAAAATGAGGAATAACACTGATTTTCGAGGTGTATAAATGGGTACATATGAATTTCCGTGTTTGGACGAGACGCAGCTGTGAGATATGCCTTCCTTCCTTCCTTGCTTTCCTTCTCCCTCGGGCCCTGGAAAATTTCTAGTTGTGGCGGCTTTTTCAAGGGACACGTGCCGGGCGTGCGCCGAGATCAAGCTGGGTACAACCATCTTCCTGACAATGAACTCAATCCTGAGCGGAAACACTGGTATTTCATGACTCGTTGCACCAGAGTCCGCAAAGGGTTTTAGTGTTGCGCTTTTTTTGCGCAAGGGATTAAAAATCAGGGGAAAAGAGCGAAAATCTTTAAAACACGTAAGCTAATTCTCCATGCTTCCAAACAAGTCTCTAAATATGCTATTTTGGGTTTGACTCTTGATAAACAAATCTCGAGGGGCAGATGGTCCTTAGGGATAGGAATTCAAAAACACTTAAGGATGACAAATCACTTCATCAAGTCTCGCATCAAGCTATCTTACTTTTTCCTTTCCTTTTAATTTAGATCCATGACAAAAAACTTGGACAAAATCTACCCGGAAGCACACATAATGAAGTTTCCTTTTTGATGTTTAATTCACAAAATCTTAATTACAGTTTCTCTTTTGTTATCACAATATCGCCGACTTGAAACGATGATCTGATAATAAAAAAAAGATCCGGAAGGATAGGTTATAATGAAAATATTCTGAGTATAAACAGTCTGAAGCACTCAGAAGATGGGTTGGAAATTAAGTTTAAGGGTCCTTCGAGCCGGATTGATTTACTCTATCAATTTTCAAATTATGAAAACGTAACCCAAAGGTGCCAAGGGGGCAAGTAAAGAGTGTGAGACATCCTTCTAAAGTAGGTGACACAAAGCGGTAATATTCGGCCCACATGCACTCTTAATAATTGGTTATTTCCCTCCTCACTATACGATATAGATATACGGTGTAACAGCTTCTCGGCGAAGCGATCTTAACTCGAATTGCGAACCGCCTCGAATTTAGGTTATTTCATAATTGCGCGCGCTTCAGCGTAACTTCCGTTTCGATGACGACACTTGAGATCCTCGGCCTCCGCGACTTCTATACTTATCAAAACAATTTTCATTCTTCTATTGCGATATTTTAGTATTCACACTTTCATAATTCATAATGAGAAAAGCGACCGTTGATCTGTTTTCTTCTACGAATAGCATGATTCACACCACAACGAGACTATTTTGTAATGAATCCTATACATTGTCTCGAGGTCATATCAGGCGGTATCTCGCCTCTTGAGATACGACCTTTTGTTATCGAAGGGGGAGAGTAACGTAAAGTACATTACATGCTATTCACTCGCAGGGGCTTAATTGCTCTTAAGCCAATGAACGTCACACTCTAGAGGGAATAGTCACACGTCCCATAATGGACATATGGCAGGTTGTCCATATCTATTACTATTACTAGATCCTTTAAGATCGACTTCTTTGGCAAATACATAAAAAACTCATATACATTATTTGATTTGTTGGGAGCATAGTCTTCACACTTTGCACTTTAACTAGTGTCGACACGTAGAACATGATCTCGTAATCGGCATTCTAAATCTGGAACATTCGCTCTCTGTCAACTCTTAATGATAATGATCCAGTTATTTTAATTATTCCTCCAGGATACAACGATACTTATTGATATAGAAAATATGATTCAAGAAGCTATTAATGGACAGTCTTGCCCAAGAATATGACGTAACACCTTTCATTCAGTTTCGTTCGAGTGCAACACACATTGAAAGTTATGTGGCTTATGACACACTGATTACAGGGACAAGGTCGCTATTCGCTATCGAACCAAGAATTTCTCATAAAAAACGAATCCATTTAAGATTCCGACCCGTTACTCGTCAAGCTAACGAGAAACGTGTTGCGACCTGCGTTGAGTATATTCCTTTCGAGTACCAGATGGTCTCCCCACCCATTGATCCAACTGTTACCCCCCTTTCCCCTTTTTCTCCGCGGCTCTTTCGCTTTTTCATTCTTTCCGATCCAGAAATGATATGTAGGTCGTTGAATCCCGACGCTGAAAGTGATTTTAGATTAGTCTTCACCATTAGCGACCTCCCGAAATAGCAAATTGTTACTCGTAATCCGAAATCGGAGGGGAAAATGCATGGAAAGGAATGTCTTGGTAACAAAAAATAAGATTGCACTCGATGTTTGATTCCAGTTAATATCTGCATCCGGCTCGGGATAGTGTTTGTCATAATGAGTAGGCTTACTGATTTGCAACTATCATGTTAGATTTAGAAATTCGCTCCTTATACCATATCTTTTCCTTAACATTTGACAACATCTAATGCTAATTTCGTGATCCAGATCTCACCTCTCATTCAATTAAAAATCCAAGTTTGCTTCCCTTTCTGATATGACCAATTTTGAAGGCTATGAAATGAGCTATGAGTAATATTGATGGTAATGATACGGGGCGGAAGAAAAGACGATACCACCTGCCTAAGAGTATCTCCACTCGAGGATGGGCCACCCCGGGGATCATCATGAAGGGATCGAATCGAATCGTCCCTTCGATCATCGCCGGGGTGGCGAAATTAAAGAGGCCCTTGGCCCATCCAGACAGGCAAGCCAGCCAGCCGAGAGATGGTATAGTTAGTAGACGGGGGTAAAATGGTAGATCGCTGAGGCGCCTCGAAAGATAGAACACACTGTAAACGCGCGTGCGGTCGGATATTTGGTTACAGGGAGGCGGCGGCACGTGCGTCGGAGTTCTGGGCCAGGTGCAGGAGAAGGACGACTGGCGACAGAAGCTGCAGCGGTAGCAGCAGGAGAAACCGAGGGAGCTGGAGAGCGCCACTTGGAAACAGCCATTCCGGGCCTCATTGGATGCTGTGCCGACCTAGAGGAGGTAAATATAACTTTATTTTTTCAAATTTGTCTATCGCAATCTTACCGGAATTTTGTAGTATTCTGACGTCAAGTAGCTAAACCCTTTATTTCGAGGACAATTACCTTTGTAATTCACTATTATTGCTTTTTTTAATTGTATGGAACTTGTTAATAGAATTAGGAAAGTTAAGAATTATGTTCTTATGGATAGATGATAATCTTACAGATAAATATGGTTGGAGAAGGTTAAGGATGATCCTCTTGTTAAGATTGGTGTATGCTATACACTATACATGTTGTTGTTTTAAATGGAATGGAACAAACAAGCATGGATGGTGTTCTTATGAATAGAAGTTAAGGATTGTTAGTTCAGGCACTCTTGTTACAGATCATATTCTTCACAGTGTATGGTATGGATCATGTTGTTGCAAATGTCAAAATGGAATTATTGGCTTCTAGAAACGTTTGCAAATTATGAGGGATTGTTCATTATTTTATCTTCGAGGGTATCTTGTTACAGATAGATGGTTCTACAGGGTCAAAGATTGTTAAGTGCTTTTCTATTGTTTCAGATGATTTGTACTAAGATGTTCAGATATAATGTTAAGATGGTCTCCTTCCTATAAAATAAGAATTCTACTACTACAGTAGCATTGTTCTTGACATCAGTTTTTATTTCCAGGAGGAGATTCACATTAGGAGCGTGAAGCTTGATCGATGGAACCAGAGGAGGCAGGAGCGTCGAAATAGGATCAGCCTCGACGAAGACGTCACCTCCTGTCACAGGGAGCATGGGCAACCCTACCTCTACCACCATCATCCTTCCCAGGAGCAATACCTCCATCATCATCACCATCATCTCCATCATCACCACCACCACCTCCCCCATACGTCCCACCATCCTCAGCAATGTACAAATCAGTCACAATGGCCACGACAAGATTTTGAGTCCAGGGTGCCGTCCTGTGATTCCGAGGACACTTTTTCCCCAACCCCTTACCCCACGTACCCTTCCGTCACAACCATGACGAGAGGATGCAAGATTCCGCCTTACCTCGCCACCCTGCTCATTCTCTCCTACACGCTCTTCGGTATGGCAGGTCAGTATCAAAGAAATATTTTATTTGAAACTTTAAAATTCGTTCTTCTACTTTCCTACTTGTCCTTTCTGATAATGTATTTCCCACGCACAAAGAAAATTCTTTCCCAACTTGTCTCTGAAATTCCAGGAATATTTCACACACGAGTTGTCGGATATAAGTCGGATTACGACAATTTTCGACGTGGACAATAGTGGCGTCGGGTGTATTAAGAAATTCGAGACTGTTATGGAAATATCGGGACTAAAATTCTGAAGCCCAAAAGTCCCGAGGCAGATTCGCATGCGTGCACAAAGAGAACTGTGTACAAATTCCATTTTTAGACTGGAAAAATGTTTTGTCAGACGGCTAAATTGGAACCCCTTTTTTCCGGTACAATGGAATCGAGTCTACGATATTGAAATGCCTTCATTTCGGTTTGTGAAAACCGCTTACGGGATTGTTCGGATTTAGTCAATGGCAAAAGCCCACTAAATCCTGAAACTGAGGCAACGAGATAAATATCTGAGTTTGCGAGTGGCCACTTTCTCGTATTTGAAACATTTTCTAAGCTGAGGAAAGGATTAGAGGCGGCAAGAATAACAGTTTTGTTGATTTTTGTATTTTTATTTTGAATTTTCCAGTTCAAGGTTTAGCGTTTTTTTAGTTCAAGATTTAACGTTTTTTAGTTCAAGATTTACCGTGTATTTTAGTTTTAGTAGCTGCTGTTTTACTTAGTTTTTAAATTTTGTTTTATTTCATTTTTACAGCGAGTAAAAAGCGTGGAAAGCTAATTTGCACGTTTGTCGCGTGGTTGATTTCTTCCTCAAAGCACGCCTTGAAAGCATAACGTTCCTCTGTACTCTGTAGTACCGGCATCTCGAGATAATTGTAAAATTCTTGTGAAATAATGGCCGCGTCGCAAACACTTGATTCGTCGTTCAGCGTACTCGTTAAAGGAAGATATTGTCGCTAATTGTGAAATTTACTTAGTGAGGTCGAGTGCTAACTTCTCGTCAACTTACATCCTACTCTCGGCTTTCTAATTTCAATAATAATTGATAAATGCGTTGATCTAATTTTATATTAATTTTTTCTTAATTCAATTCAAACCTAATAAAGTACCGAATGATTAGTCGAATTTTCTATATATTTCACTTTTGATCATTTACAAAAGCGTCTTTCACTTTTTTATGAAAGTAAAATTTACATAATAATTTAGTTAATTAATGTAGCTTTGGCGAAAGATTTGTTCTTTGAGACGCCATCTTCGAAAATATTGCTTTGAGTGGGAACTGTAGATTTAAATTTAAATTTAATTTTTAAAATATAAAAATTTCAAAATAGATGAAAGCTAGACTAAACATTCTAAATATATCATTTCGATTTAGATAAGAAAAAGACTCGAGACTTTTCGTTTTGAAAATTGCGATTAAATCTAAAATTTGGTAAAATTGTATTGAGTAAAATAATTCTCAAATGAAGAAATTTATGGGATTTTATAATTCAATAGAATTTCTATTTATATTCTCGGGAATTTGTAGAGGCATTGAATAAAAGTCAAAGACGGATTTAAAAGTAACTGGAGCTTAACTTGGAAGATGTTATATCAATATACCCCAGAGTTACTTCATTAAAGTAAATAAAGTTATTCTTTAAATTTTGTTACTGCAATTCAAATTTCTTGTTTGTTAATCTTTGGATTTTTGACCAACAGATACATAATATTTAAAAAAATGGTCCATAAAATATTTCAAACGTAAATGTATGCAGATTAACTTAAAAAACAGACATTCTTTATTAAAGTTGTTGAAATTCATGGACCTTCAAATTTAGACATTTTCAATAAAATGAAAATTCTCAAAATAATATTGGAAAAATGATATTTTTCGCAACATATTTTATTTTTATATCGAAATTGTAATCAATTCTAAATCAAAACAGTCTAAACTTCGAAATTTTAGAAAAAAAATTTAATCGCGAAAATTTTTGTTGTACGATTTCCAAACTTCGAAATTGATAAACCTTTAAATTTGAAACCTTACAATTAACAAAAAATAAACAAATTATAAGGTCTTTGAATAAACAATTCAAAAAGTTCAAGTCCCCCAAATGTAAAACCTTCAATTTAAAAGCGTTTTAAATTCAATTATTAATTTGAAAGCTTTCCAATAAATTGAAAACACTCGATACTTTAACAAACTTCCAGTTCCTAAAATGAAAATCCTAAATCAACAATAAATCCCAATTCCATCTCAGTCTCCTTTATTTTCAATTTAAAATCGATTTCTGGTAATTCGAGCAAGTTTTCCATGGGTTTTGAGTATCGCAGGGGTAATCGATTAAGTTGTTTAACAACTAATGGGTGAACGGTATTTATCCCATTATTGGCACACCGGGGGTGGTTAAAAGAGGGCTCCAAGAGGCAAGAATTAGGGTGAGACGAGGGGTGGGGCGAGTGGGGCCTTAGCCGCTTGCACGGGCCCCTTTAGAATTTTCGACGGCTTCCAGTTTGGTCAAGTACAATAGCTTGGGTATTCTAAACTCGACGGGAGTGCCCTGGCCCTCGTTTCTCGTTTGTGTTTGACTACTCGTGTAGAAGCTAGTGTGTTTGTAGAATATACGCCAGTATATATCTATATACACACATGCGTGTTTGCACGACTATGTATGCATTTTCGTGGGCGCGTTTGCGATTATTGGGGGGGGGGGGGGGCTAGGGCCCCATATATGTTTGTGTGATATCTGCTGTGGCGCGCGTGCAGTCGTTGCCTGTGTTTGCAGAGTCGAGAAGCGTGGGCCTACGGCCCAGGCATGGCGGCGGCTCTCTAACACGCGGAGCCTTGTGCCCAGAACTGCTGCATCGCATCTGCCCGTGATGGGACCGCTATCTGTCACCTGTTGAAATTTTACAATCTGCCGTCCCAAACTTCCTTGATAGAGAATACAGATGCATAGACAGGACACGTGTACCTTTGTACATAAGCCCAAAGAATGCCGCGGTCGAATCAAAACCTTCATGCACGTCGAGATTTCCATTTTTCAAAAAAAGATTACTCATATCTTATAAGGCGATAAAGTACAGCCCTTGAATTTGAATTTCCCGCCGTAATTCACAATGCCACACTTAGAGATAACCTATACTTTTAAGCTCAGTGTGGCGCGAAGTTTGAATTGCAAGATTGTAGATTAAGATACTTGTTCAATTCGAAAGATTTTTAAATTCATAATTTTCCAATTTAGAGTAATCTCAATTTTAAAGGTGTACAATTTAAAAGTGTTCAAATTTGCACAAATAAGTTTCAAGTAAAGGATTTTATTATTCAAATTTCGCGCCAGAATGAGTGGAGGCAAATTCAAGAACGCTTAGAAACCTTCTTTCTGAATTCTCACTGTATTTTATTGGCAATCTATCTAATCTCTCTAGTTTAAACCTATCATAAATATAAGAAGTGTTTTTAAAAAATGTATTATTTTATTTTTCAGACGCGTGTTCGTCGCGGTCAACGCCGAAACCGCGGCCGCCGACGGTGACGCAACGGCCGAACATCACATTCCACATGTACACATGCCCGCCGGATTATGCACAGTGGTACTGTCTAAATGGGGCCACATGCTTCACCGTGAAAATCGTCGAGTCCCTTCTGTACAACTGCCTGTAAGTACAACTTACAAACATTTCGGTCGCATAAAGCCTTTCTTATTGTGCTTTTTTCCCCTTTCTTTTACTTGTCATTGCTCCTTATTCTTTATCGCGGTTGGCGAAACTACCACCTGCCGCATGCTTGGAAGCAGTTAACGCCACTGAGAGGAACAGCAACATTGACTCTTTTCATTAGGAACTGCGATCCCATTCCATGCACGAGCTGTAATCGCAGTTTTGCGGTGATCGCTGCTTTTTTTTTACGCTGGTCTCCACGAACCCTGGCACGTGACACACGCAACTCGTCAGCTCGGATGTAAATTTCACCCCAGGAAACACAGTTGGACTACATTCGAGACTTCTTTATCCTAACATTGAACTAAAGGATGAAATATTGCATTCAGATCAATTCGTTTTGGCAAAAGAGCTTTTTCAAACTAAAAAGAACATTCACGAATTTGAATTTCGCGCCAGAGTTAGTTTCACCGCACTTGAACATAACCTCTAATTGTGAGTTCAGTTTGGGGTAATATTGAATTAGCAAAATGTTATTCTCTCTTTAGGTGAAAGAAAGATTAAAATTTGAGTAGAAACTGTTTATATTTTTTTTAGAGCTGGAATTAATTAATTTATCTTCTTTGCAAGATGGGATAATTTCATTGGTTTAAATGCACACTATTTTATTGTTAATCGATCAGAAGGTCGTGGAATTTAATTAATGCTTCTGATCACGAATCGTCGGCAACCTCGTGGTGGTCGGTGGATCGATAAGCGCGGCTTATATGGGGGGGGGGGGGGGGGAATCTGAGAAAGAGAGACCGTGAAACCGTAGCAGTGCAAAATCGGCCTCTTCGTCTTGACCGTGGAAATTCTTATATTTTTCTTATGAATCGCAACTATTCGAGCATCGAATGTTGAAAGCCGGAACGACTTTGAATTTAGAGGTTATGTCTAAGTGTGGCTTGCGAATCCTGGCGCGAAATTCAAATTGCAAGATTTTCTTTTTTCGTTTTACTTCACTTCGGAAGATAAATCCTGTTCAATCTTAGTCTTGTGATTGTCTATAAAACCGATTTAATCGTTGAGGCAACGATCGAACTCCTGGAAACGATTTGTACGTCGTTAATCGCAGATGACCAGAAACTTCTCGGTGGGTGGTTGATCGAGACCGTGGGGGGATCGGATCGGGAAGTAGCGGTGAAAAATCAGCCTTGGCGTCTTAATCGTGGAAACAAGACCATAAGTTCGATCGAGGCGCAGTGAACTCACTTGGAGCGAGACGAAAAACCTGCGTCCCAGTCTTAAGCCGACAGATCGCGGTCGACAAAGCAAACACCGTGGGAAATAGGAAGCCTGAGCGAACACTGTACCCACCCCCCTCTAACCCCCCAGGGCCTTACCTTGTCTTGCCCCTCTTTTCTGTCACTCTTTGCACGTACCAGCAACGTGTGCCTCGATTAAAGCTTTTATTTACAACGATTGCTTCGTGGAAGGCAAATGAGTCCTTGAAAAGCGAAGAATGGATTTGCGACGAAAAATTAGGGGAAACAATTTCGGGAATGGGGGTTGAAATGATCTAAGGAGGGTTATAACGGTTTTTATTTAAAGCAAATACTACTAGAAAGGTTTTCAACGAAAGAATAATATATTGCAATTTGAATCTCGCGCCAGCATGGGGACAATGAGGGGTTCGTGATGCAGAACTAATAATATGTGATTATTGAAATTCGTATCTCATTGACACCTGCCACCAACGATTATTTTTGCATCGCGAACCTCGTTACAGGTTATGTTTATGAGTGGCGCATCGTGATTCTGGCGCGAAATTCAAATTGTAAGATTTTATTTTCTCGTTGTTAAAGCTAAGTGTATTTTTTTCTAATTGAATAATTTGATCATATTTCATGCTCTATTTTAATTTCAAATGGATTTCTTTTTTTGTGAAAAATTTCTCTTTGGTATTTCTGAGTAATTTAAGGAAAAACTGAACTTTTTGCGATCTTGTCAGGAAATCGGAATTTCTAGGCAATCTTGCTATTAAATCGTAGAGTTAATCTATTCGCAAAAATCGTACCTGTCCAGTATTATGTGAGCTGGGGTTTCGTGACGTGGAGCACTTCTGAAGCGAGTTACGTGGCACTAACACGGAGAAATAGTCCCGAGGAGGTAGACATGGATGTGGTGCACGATCACTAGGTAGAATAAAGGAGGGATAAAAATGTGCGGACACGAAAAGCTCCCGTAAATTCCAGAAAAAAGGGGGTCCCCCTCGGCTACCGGCTAACGTCGAGAACATTAGGAAGAAAGTCACGAGCCGAATTCCTCGGATTTTTCCTTGAAATATGACTGTTTAGTTAGAAATGAGGGCGATATGTCATACTTCTCATTTTATATTGTATTTCAAGAATTTCAATTCACCTGGAATTGAAAGGTTTAAGCTAAATCAGGATTAGCTTGAATTGTTGGGTTTTCTTTATTTCAATTATAAAAATGTGAAATTCAGAGAATTTTGAAAGTTTGAAAAATGACTGCGTCTAGACGTCCCGAAAAATTCGGGGAGTTGGAAAAGGGGATGGACTAGTCGTCTCAAAAATTGTTAATTTTGACTTTTTTACATTTGAAATTGTAAATTTAAATGGTTTTCAGATTTTAGATTAATTATTTTTGGAGTAAAATTGACTAGAGATAGAAATGAAAAAAGAGTTATATAAAGGAGAAAATGTCTTTATTATCATTTTTTGAAAATTCTACGTTCTATATAATTTGAACTTCTTTAATTTCTGAGAACGGAGAACTGATATTTTTGTAATTTATATGGTTCATCTTTTTTTTTCAATCTTTTCATCCAACTCGTGCCTTCTATTTCAAATATTTATAGTTAAAAATTTGTTTTGATCTCCTAATATAAATGCATATAAAGTTGAAACTTTTCCAATTTTCAAAGTTGTTCCATTGAAATTTGCGTACATTTTGAATCAGTCTAATTATTTCCAGTTATACATTTTTCAGATTATTATTTCAACTTGAAAAGAGGGAAAAAGGAAGCTATTAAATTTCCTAGAAGTTAGAATTGTTTTAAAATTATTTTCAATTAAACCCCCGCCTCTAAAATTGGAAAACCTTTCAATAATAATTTAAAAATTAATTTTTCTAATTCCTAAACATATAAAACATTCAAGTTGCCTCCATTCAAAGTAGAAAAATGTTCAATATGGAAATTGTCCTATTTCAAAGTTTTATAAATTTTCAGAATCATCGAAATTTGAAAATTGATGAAAAGAGAAACTTCGAAAATAGAAATTTTGCAAAATTAGACACACAAGATTCTAGGGAATAAGGATTGAAGTATTCAGGTGAAATTTTATCGAGAGCGTCCTTATTTTTTTGCAATATAAAATTGAGTAACAATCATTCTTTATTTGTAAAGGTAGCGTTATGTTACTGTTTTTGAATATTTTGTTGAAAATTCGTTGTTTTTTTAGATGAAATCAATTTTTTTTAAATCAAAATTTAAATATGCCAGTTAAATATTCCATCATTTTATTTGAAAATTCATGTTTTTGGCTGAACATTAATTTTTCAACTAAAAATTTAGCTATTCAATTTTCGGGTAAGAAATTTTTTTTTCCGTTGGAAATTCGTCTTTCTTGGTAGAGATTAATATTCTTAGTTTGGTTGGAAGTAAAACTACTTAGTTAAAAGTTAAACTATTTTGCTAAAAATTCATCTTTTTGGCTTAAAATTCATTCCAGTTAAAGATTTATTATTTTAGTTAAAAATTGATTACTCTGTTTGAAAATAAATATTACTTTTTTTAATTGAAAATTTTACTATTCTATTTTAGGTTGAAAATTGTTCTTTTTTAGTTAAAAATTCAACTATTTCGTTGAAAATTCATGTATTTTGTTGAAAAATCGACGATTTTGGTAGAAAATTAATCTTCTTGTTTGAACTTCCAGATTTTTGGTTGAAAATTCTAGTATTACAGTTAAATATTCATTATATTATTTGAAAATTCATCTTTTCGGTTGAAAATAAAACTACTTACTTGGTTGGAAATTAAACTCTTCTTAGAAATTCTTCCTTTTGGTTTAAAATACATCCTTTCCAGTTTAAGATACATGATTTTAGTTGTAAATTAATCTCTTTGGTTGAGCATTAATTTTTTGAACTGAAATTTTAACTATTCAATTTTTGATTGACAATTTACCTATTTTATTGATCATTTATGTTCTTTGTTGAAAAATCGTCTTTTTTTGTAGAAATTAATCTTCTTGGTTGAAAATTCATCTTTTTGGTTGTAAATTCAACTATTCTAGTTAAAAATGCTTCAGTTTGGTTGAAAATTAATTTTTTTTACGAAAATTCAACTATTCCATTTTAAGTTCCATTTTAATATGACAATTGATCTTTCTTAGTTGAAAATTCCACCAAATATACACTAAATTTTAAATATATTACAAATCCAAGTAACAAATAATTATATTTTTAGTATTATTTAATCATTTAATTAAATGATGATGCTAATTATATTTAAGAATATCTTGTTATTTCATTTGCCAAAGCTTTCTAAATTAAAAATATTAATTGAATCCCTAAAAGCTGAAAAAAAACATAATTTGTAATATACTAGCAAAACTTTATACATATTCCGAATCGATTACCTGGGAAAAACTGGAGATACCTTGAAAAAACCTGGAATTATCCGGGTATTAGAAGGAACTTTATTTCCAATTATATGATTTTCACTCTGTTATTTCAACTTGGAAAGGAAAACAAAAGAAGCTATTAACTATCCGAAAAGATGAAATTTTCCGAAATTTGGAACGGTTCGATGATTTTCTTTTTGCTCTGGAAATTGTGGTGGTCGCGTAAATCGTAAAACACGTCGAAGCACGCACGCAATTGTTCCCAAGGGTGCGTGGTGAATCGTAACGCGAACCCGCAGGAATAATTATCATTGTGCGGAGGGAGCAGGCAATGGGGAATAGGAAATAGAAATAGGGCCGGGGAGTATTTGTTCCTTAATCCTCCACCTTGCCGAGACGACACGTCCACCGAAAGAATTTCAACCATCAAACTCCTCATAGAAACACGGCCATGAGAAAATCGAATCGCTTTCCAGGTCGTGAGAATAGTCCTGGGAAAATAGCGGGAGGTCGTTCAAGACACTTGTTTTTCAATTTTCACGAAAACTTTCGATGTGCAAGGTGGAATTGTCGGATTTAACCAAAATCACGTTTTCGAGATTCCAGCCGAACCGCAATTTCCCAAGAAAATTCCCACGAGAAGAATTAAATTCTTCGTCAATACAGAGCTCGCAGCAGTTCAAGAGTTCAATTTTAGGTAAAACTGGGAATTTTTCCCCGAAATTAAAGGGGATTTCAATTATTATTAAAAACTTTTTATATAATATGGGTATCTCGTGAATATTGAATGCTGTTCTAACAAAACCGCTTTTTCTTCAGCAAGTTTTCTAGTCTTTTTTGTTATTTGAAATTCTTTTTTTTTATAACTTTGACAAATTTGTTGAATAGTTCAACACTTTCTACAAATAAAAATATGCGAGAAAAAAATTCAAGAAGACTGGTAAACAGTTTTCAACCAAAATTATGAATCTTCAACCAAAAAAATGAATTGTTAACAAAGTAGTTCATCGTTTTAGTTAAAAATGTATAGTTTTAGTCTTTTTATAATTTTAGTTTTTTTCTTTCTTGACTGTAAAATCTTTGTTGGTCACAAAGAATCAACTATATTGTATAAAAATCGTATTTTCGAATCGAAAATTCAACAGTTTTGTAGAAAGTTTAACTATTTGTTTGAAAATTTATGTGTTTTGTTCAAAATTCATATTTTTTATAGAAAATAATGTTTTTGTTAAAAATGCAACTGTTTGTTTATAACTAACCAATTGCAGTTGAGGATTGAAGTATTTTGTTGAGAAATAACGTTTTTTGTATGAAAATTAAACTGCTTGGCTAAAAGTTAAACTAATTTGTTAAAAATTCTTTTTTTTTTATTGAAGATTCATCATTTTTGTTGAAAATATAACAATTTTGTTAGAATTTGGTTTAAAGAAAATATGATGTTGTGAAAGATCAGTTTCATTTTAAATAATCAGTGTATAATCGAGAAATCGTGAGAATCTTGCTAATTATATCGTGAACCAATAATTTCACCTTGGCATTCAAGTCTCATTTTTTTTCTTTTCACTCGTTGCTGGAGGATTTAAATTTTAAGTGGAGTATCGGTTATCGATATTATAGAATCTAGATATTTAATGTTATTTTGTATTTAAAATTCGCTTTTTATTTTACCTTACATATTCTATGTATTAATTTCGTATTATTTTTATTGTTATAGATGTGCTAATGGGTTCATTGGGCAGAGGTGCGAGTTCAAAGATTTGGATGGTTCCTATTTACGTAAGTATTGATTTACAATTTATTTAAGGAATAAAAAAAGATTAGAGGTTTACATTAAATTGAACTGGTTAATTGAAGTAATCTTACAAAAAAATCTTTAATCGATCATTGATTAAAATAGAGGCTAAATATGAAAAAATATTCCATCAATATATAATGATTTTTAAAAAAGTACTTGTTACTTCTAAAGAGAAAAAAAAATGTTAGAATTTAAACACCACAATTAAACATTTTATAAATTAAAAATGTTCAATCTTCAAAGCCTTATAATTTTAAAGTTTCCAATTTGAAATAGTGCAAAGTTTCAAAAGATCGTAATAAAAGTTGTTTTTATGTTGATGTGTATATGTTTAAAAACTTATTAATTTTACAAAAAGAGGGTGTTTCTCTTCACGCCACATGTCCTGCTTAGCCTCGTGTTACCAGTCTGTCCATCCTACCTGGGAAGTCTGGAATTGTCAGGGTTTTTTTTTTTAAGTCAGGAAATTTTTTCGAGAGCGTGCTTAATTTTTTTTTAAATTGCAATATGAAATAGAATAACAATGATTCTTAATTTGTAAAAGTAACTTTATATTACTGTATTTAACTATTTTGAAAAAAAAAAAATTTTTTTTTTGAAATTATTTTTTCTTAACTGAAAATTTAACTGTTTTAATTATGGTCGGGAACTGATCGTTTTTAGTTTAAAATTCAAGTGCCTGTATGAAAATTCATGTATTTTGTTAAGAATTCGTTCTTTTTGGTAAAAAATTAATCTTCTTAGTTGAAAAATCATATTTTTACTTGAAAATTCAAAAGTTCGTTTTTGGTTAAAAATTAAAATCTTTTTTGGAATGAAAATTCAATTTGGTGGGTTGCAAATTAATTCCAGTTGAAAATTCGTCATTTTAGTTGAAGATTCAGCATTTCGATTAAAAATGCATCCCCTCAATTGAAAAATAAGCTATTTTGTTGAAAATTTGTTTTTCCCTTTAGCTGAAAGCTAATTTTTTTACTGAAAATTTAACTATTTCAGTTGAAACTTGAACTATTTTGTTGAAAAATTTTCTTTAATTAACTTTTTTAAACTGAAAGTGTAACTATTCCATTTAAACATTCCATCATTTTACTTAAAAATTCATTTATGTGCCTGAATTTATTAAAAGTAAAAATTGAACTATTTAATTTCTGGTTCAAAAATTATTTTTTTTTTAGTTGAGAATTCTTCTTTTTTGGTAGACTCTTTTTCAGACTTTTTTTTCCTCTGATTATTCTTCTTTGTCGGTCTTTGGTCGAAAATTCAATTATTTAAGTTAATGATTCATAATTTTAGTTCAGAATTCATCTTTTTTATTTTGAAAATGTAACTATTTTTTTAAATTTCAAATAATTTTTTTAACTGAAAATTTAACTATTCAATTTTTGGTTGACAATTTATTTATTTTATTTGATAATTCATGTATTTTATTGAAAATTCATCTTTGTTGGTAGAAATTATTCTTCTTGGTTAGAAATTCAACTATTCTAGTCCAAGAATCATCATTTTATTTGAAAATTCATCTTTTTTTATTAATCATTCATTAATCAGTTTACTTGAAAATTCATGACTTTGTATAAAAATGTAACTAATTTTTTAAACTGAAATTTCTCTGTTCCTTTTTTGGTTGAAAACTGATCTTTTTTAGTTCAAAATTCCAACTATTTGGTTCAAAATTGGTATTTTTTGGTTGAAAATTGAACTAAATGTGCACTTAATTTTAAATATAAGAATATAAAATAAAAATTTGTTTGAGTTATTATTCAACTTCATGGACTTTAGAGACATATTTAAGTAATGATTAATTATGTTCATAGTATTATTTAATTCTTTAATTAATCGATGGCGCAACATCATTTGTAATAAATTCCTGAAACTTTATTCAACTAGAATAGTTGAATTTCTAACCAAGAATAATAATTTCTACCAAAAAAGAGGAATTTTCAACAAGAAAAATGAATTATCGTATCCCGAGTAGATTGTTTTTAAATGTGAAATATTTGAACGACTCCGTATACTATCTATAATGAAAAATGATGTCTGGAAAATACTTGAGATACCGGAAAAAACCCTGGAATTGTCAGGGATTTTTTCCAGGATTTGAGTATAGACACCCTGTTTACGGAATATTCAGTTGGATGATTAATTTAATTAATTTTATCGATTAGAGCTATTTAAAGTAGGAAATGCTTCTCTGGATTCTAGATGCGTGAGAATAGAAATTTAGTATCCAGCAAGTAACCGACCTCGATTAATAATTTTTCTTTTTTTGTGAAATTGCAGCTTCTCGGCAGCGGATAATGCTAGAGACTGCTAGCATCGCTGGTGGTGCCACGATAGCAGTATTCCTCGTCGTTATCATTTGCATAGCGGCTTACATTCACTGTAAACGGAAGCAGAAGGAATTACGTTCGAGGTAACTATCACGCTAACTTTATTCTACAATCGTGACTCTCCTTTCCCGGCACGAGTCGCAAATGGTCCTCGACCTCGAAATTGTTTTTGTTTTTTTTTTATAATTTTTTTGTAAAGAATGAAGATTATATTCGGTCTTTCTCTTGTTCCGCAGCAGTAACGTCGATACGGTTGATGGTCCTAGTCGAGATCCGGAGTTGAGGCCGTTTAGCATCCGCAGCCACTCCCTTATGATCAACATGGCCAAGGACCACAAAAACTCGGTAAGGAAGACAATACATCCTTCTAAATTGTATTCAGTGCAGGATTAAACTCGCGGGATTAAGTTGCTTTTAGAAATTCTAAAAAATATAAAAGGCTCGGCCGGCCGTCTAAAAATCCACAGACTTCACACTCTATCCCCTTTTCCCCTCTTTATATTTTTCAAAGAATTCCTCTTTTTTATCCTGTTTTCAAAAAACTTCCCCTTTTTCTCATTTTCCCACTTAAATGCGAACTGAATTAATAGAACCATCTAATATATAATTCATCATTTTCGGTTAAAAATTCCGCTATTTTGATGAAAATTCAATTATTTTGTTGGAAGTTCAACTAGTTTGTTAAATAGTCAAAATTTCGGTGGAAAATTTATTTATTAACTTTCATTGAATCAATTTATTTTGTTGAGTATTTTTTTTTATTGAAAATTCATCTTTCAGTAGAAAATTCATATTTTTTGGTTGAAAATTCATTCTTTTTAACTGAAAAGTCTACTGTTGTATTTTTGGTTCAGAATCCATATCTTTTGGTTAAAAATGATACAGTTTTGTTTAAAATTATTACTGTTTTGTTAAAATTTAATTATTTTCAATGGAAAAGTCTCCGATAATGTTTTTGGTTCAGAATTAATTTCTTTCAGTTGAAAACCTCATTATATTGTTGAAAATTAAACTGTTTTGTTGAAGTCATATTTTTAGTTGAAAATTCAACTGTTTGGTTATAAATTAACTGGTTTTGGTTGAGGATTAAACTATTTCGTTAGAAATTCTTCTTTTTTTTTGTAAAATTCAACTGTTTTTTATTTAAAATTAAATTTTTATGTTGAAGAATACATTTTAATTTTTAATTTTTTAAAGGTTTTTTCTTTATTTTCGTTGAGAATTCATCGTTATTGGTTGAAAATCTTGACTGCCTAGTTGAAAGTTGAACTACTTGGTTGAAAGTTGAGCTACTTTGTTGAAAATTTAACTATCAATCTTCTTGGTTTAAGATTCATATTTTTGGGTTAAAAATTATATTATTCTGGAGTGAAATTCTACTATTTCGGTAGAAAATTCAACCATTTAGTTCAAAGATAATTTTTTGGTTAAAAAGTCAACATTTCAATTCTTTTGAATTCCTTGTGATTCTTTTGAACTCATCATGAATTAATTTGAATTCCCTTGAAGTTCTAAAAGTCCACTTGAATTCCTTTCAATTCTTTTGAATTCTTTTTACACTTTGTGAACTCACCATGAATTCAATTCTTTTCACTCCTTTTTAATTCCTTTCAATTCTAGTAAGTTCTGAAATTCAGTGCATGAAAATGGTTAGTGGTTGACCTCTCGATTTGAGGTAACAGCTCGAAATAAAACTGTTCTAATTTAAACAAATAATTCTTAGGAAAACTAAAATATTTTCTTTTTCATTGCAGTCGATAGAGCAGACGAGAATGCCCGGTTGGAATAACCAGCAACCGGAATCGACGAGGATGGCATCGATCAGCGAAGTGAAGCGTTCGAGTCAATAGCCGAGTCGACGAATACGAAACGAGTCAAGAACCCAGTGACGACGAGACGCGGTCGTGCAAGTCTCTTCAGGGATTCGCCGAGCACAAGAATTTAGAAAGAATTGTTAATCACCTTCCACCAAAAAAATCTCTTCTATAATCCTTGTTACCTTATCGCGAGGCTTGGTGATTCAGCCATCACGAACCGCGAATCCGATGACCAATGTTAATAAAAAAAGAGAGAAAAAAAGAGTGACAACATACATCACAATGGCTACGAAAAGTATTACGCGACGATGAACGCCCGAGGGTTCCTGCCAGGAACGCGAGAGAATTTGGTGACGATTCCCCGAATTCTTTCGAGAAGCGACACTTGGAAAAGCTTTGCGAGAACTTGTATTTTCTGAGCCGAAAATTTACTAGACTTTTTCCAATTCTCCACTGTTGCCTTAAACTTAAACGGAAGCTTTTCCTCCGTTCGCTTCTCTTCTTTCATCAAAACATTCCCGGAGCATTTTATTTAGTTCACACACCAACATTCAATAATTGCATTTAAACTCGACTCTCCTCGCGTTTCCTTCCAAGTTTCGTAAATCCTCAATTTTGCCAGTACTTCCATATATTTTTTTTTATCAATGAAGATTGGAATCTAGAGGATTGAGACGACTCGGAAAACTTTCAGAAGTAAGAGAAAATATTTCTGGAAAAGAGATGTCGTTTGTGTTCTTTTAAACACCGGCGATGTGCAAAAAAAACGCAGGAGATCGAGTTCCGAGATTTCCAGGTTTAATAATAATAAAGCTAGAATGATCGTGAACGGGATTTTTTTAAGGGTCTGCAGTCTCTTGTAAATAGTAAATTATCCGTAGAGGTCTGCATACTTCTGAAGAAAGTTCCGTTTTTGAGAGAATATATAGAAAGAAAGAAGCAAAGCGGGCGATGTCAATCGACAATTTGTACAGTTGTAGATATTCGGTGCGATTGATCTTCCCAGCGCTCCATAACTAAGTTTAGTTAGCAAGGAACGTCACTTTATTTCCGCATTTCGTCGATCCTGTCCACAGTATTTCGTTATCATTTAGCTCCCCATGTCCAGAGTTGACTGGTTTCTTTTTCCAAGATAAAAGAAAAGCGGAGGCGATCGAACGTCATAATCGTACCGTAAAGTTTATAAATAGTCCTAGCTAACGAAAATAGCCTATTTCTAATTTAATTTCTCGTAATATTTTATATTGTAATTGGTTCCTAATTTATTGCTATACTATTATTATTATTATTATATTATTATTATTATTATTATTGATCATTATGATTAATTGCGCTAAATATTATTCGTAACGGTAACATCCCTCTGTAAGGACACGTTCGTAATTCGTAGGCGCGTGTGTGAATCAAAACTCTTTTCCTCCTCGCGACACTTTTCATTTTCAACTTTTTTTTTTTGCTAGAATTTCTTTTAAATAAGCTGGAAATTGTCGCGAGGAGGAAAAGGAGTGAGAGTAATTGTTTGTGCGTTTGTGTGTGTGTGAGTGCGTGCCTTAGTCTCGTGTGTACGAGTGACATGCAGAGCCAGCGGTGGCCTTTGTTTTCTAATCTAACGCTTTCCTTAACTCGTCTAACAATCCGATTTTTATCTGAAAAATCGGATATCTACCCTTCACATAACCAATCGGAATTTAAAAGAGAGTATCCGAAACTGACTAATTTATGTAGACAGTGGTGGCATTTTTATACATCAGACAGCGCCGTTCCTAACTTGATCATGAGAAAAGAGATTTTTCAGTAATATATATACATACATATATATGTTCATATTCATTTAAAGATTCATTTATCAGAGAGCATTGCAAAAAAAACCCTTTTGTTGAAACTTTTTTTAATTTGCGCTTTCACCGAGAAAGAGAGGACTTTCTTGTAAAGAAAAAAATCTATATTTATGCCACATATGACGGCGGATGGTTGGTACCCCGTCCGACATAACGAAACGAAAACAAGGAAAAGAGGGAAAAGAAAAAATATGCGGAACGCTGTCCGTTGTAAATGTACCAAAGACAACGATAAATAAACAAAATAGTAACGAAATCAATCCAAAGGAAGCTGCTATAAAACTAGCTAGAAGAATCACCGATCGGCAATGTTACATCGAACATTGTTAATTATTTTTGTAAAGAAGAAGAAGAAAAAATAGAACACTATGTACACATGTATTATGTTTAGCGTGCTCTGCCCATGGAAGGTTACGAATATGTTGAATATTATTAATTATTATTATTATCGTCATTAAAGAGACCGAGAAAAAAAAGAATCCTGTATTCTTGTTTCGCCAATGTTTAGTAGCTTAAATACTGGAATTTCACCTTTTACTTTCTCACCTCCTCTCTTTCCTTGATTTGGATTGGACCCCGGAAATTTTTTAATTTTGAGCAAATTAGAACTTGATGAGAAAATACTCAAGTGCCAGCAAATTCATGTATTTCTCGTAAACTTTCATTAGCAATCTTCACTGCCTTCTTCTGGAGTACATTATCGACTGAAAGAGCCTATCTGAACGAATAAATAAATTTACATAAAGACAAAGGTTTACTTATTTTAAGTAGGTTTTATTTATTTAGAGCCAATTCATTTTTTTCGCGGTTACTTGATCCAGACCCTCAATTCCGAGCGCTTCAAAAAACTTTAATTTTAAATTTGAACTTTGAAGCCTGCGATTTAAAAAAATATTTCCTAAAGCTTTTAGTTTGTATAATTGTACCATTTAGGACGCTTACATTTTTTTTACAAATTTAAGCTTAAAAATTAAAATGTCTTCATTTTTTAAGCATGAATTTTAAATGCTTTAATTTATGACAATGGAACAATAATTACGGGTGATTGGTAAATTTATAAGTTTTAAGACTTCCTAATTTGAATATGTCCTTTTTTATGAGCATACATTTAAAGTTGATGGATTTTTCAATTTGAAAACTTTGAAGATTGCAATTTTAAACGTATCAATGACATACACTTAAAATTATTTCATATTGCAAAGTTTACTTGATTATTTAATTTCGAAAGACACTTTAGTTAAAAGTTTATTGACTTTTAAATGACTAATGTTTAATACATGGTGATAAAAAAAAACATTTGTTCTTTCTATAATTGAAAATCCTATGGAAATAATTCCCAAAAATTCATTTATATTCGAATATTTCGAAAACTGTGTAACATAATGAAAAAAGGAAAAATTAAATGAACAGGAACTTTTTGCAAACGCTCAAATAGAAACAAATTTAGTATTTTTCAAATCTCGCGTATTTAAAAATATATAAATGATTGTTTCCAGAAAAAGGGCAGCCATTTTGTTAACTCTGAATATTTTTTAATTTTTCTATTGAAAAGTTAAACAAAAAACGTTATTTCAACCATTCCCATTCAAATACCTGCGATGTTTTAAATTTACTTTTAATTTATAAACTGCCAATTTTACTGACAACTTTATCAATTAAAATCCAAAGAGGAAAATTATGCAATTTATCAACATTTTAATTCAAAAGTGGCTGAATCGTAAAATTATACAATTTAAATTATTCACATTTTTTTTAAATTTATCATTTGAAGATATTCAATTTAGCAAATTGAAGGTTTCCAAATTTAAAATTAGTTTGCAATATTGTTCCAATTAAAAGGCTTAAATTTGATTACAAATTTAACTTGAAAATTGAAATTTCTTCATTTTAAGGCTTCAAATTTGAAAGTGATGAATTTGAAATGCTTGCATTTATGACAATGGAACAAAAAATACGGGTGATTAACAATTTTTTTAATTTTAAGACATAAATTTAAAGTTTACGAATTTTTCAATTTGAAAACTTCGAAGCTTGCAATTTTAAACTTTTGATTAATATATACATAATTGAAATTATTTCATGTTGAAAAGTTTGTGATATTCGAATCCTACATTTTTAGATTCATTATTTAATTTCGAAAGACTAACGTTTATAATTATTTAATTTTCAAAAAATTTAATTGTTTAATCATTCTATAAGCACTTTAGTTTGCAGTTTATTAATTTTTATATTTTAATTAAATTATGATAAAAGTCTTTTTTATAGTTAAAAATATTATGAAAACAATACCCAAAAAGTCATATAATTATATGCAAATATTTCGAAAAATGTGCAAAATATTGATAAATGGAAAAATTAAATGAACTTTTTGTAGACGTCGCTTAGATAGAAAGAAAAATTTCGTCTTTTTCGTATATCGCATATTTAACAGAAATAGAAATAACTATTTTTCAGAAAAACGATCGCCATTTAGTTAATTCTGAATATTTTTGCACTTTTTCAGTGAAAAGTTAAAAAAACGTTCTTTCAAACAAATTTATAAGCTGCCATATTGAAATAATAATCAGACGTCTAAATTATTCATTTAAAAACTTTTAGTTTATGAGTAACTAAAAAATTTGAGTCTAAACCAATTTTAATTCTTGAATTTAAAAGCTTTCAAATTTGAAACTGTTGAAACTCGAACCATTTCAAACTAAAAAATTGCTAAGTTTCAAACTTTGCTTTATAAATTTCTCGGAATTTTAACAAGGAAGCACCACAAGAACTTATCAACAACGTAACTTGAAACTTAAAATCCTAAAAATCTAAATATTTAAAATTAATAACTAAAATGGAGAATTTTGAATTTGAAAGCTAAATTTAATTATGGTTATAAAAAAACAGATTAAAAAAATATATATCATGAACAAATTTGTTAAATAAAAAAATTGTGTATGTAAAAAACTAGGTTTTGACTAGTCCAAACCCCTTTCCAAATCTGCCAATTTTGATAATTTGTTCGGGTTGCATAAATAAATTTCGTAAATAAATAATATTTTTAGGTTTCAAATTTTTCACGAAAAATAGTATTTTATACTTTAAACGAGGCCATCAGTGATAATATAGAAAATTTTAAAAAGTATGATTAGATATTTTTTCTCAGTATAACTTTACAAATTTCAAAAGTTTTTGATTTAAAAAAGGTTTAAATTTGTAATAAAATGCATAAAATCCGACTAAAATGCTGATTATGAAAAATTCAGGAACTTCAATAGACACAAGTGTAAATAAATAAATAATCCTTTTTTTATTTAAAAATTGTAGTACACAAAAAAAAGGAACACGAGGAAAATTAATGTAAGTTCCCTCTTAAAAAATGTGAAGCGTATCAATGAAATGAAACACTATCGAAGACTCTTTATCCGGATTCTTAAAATATTTTGGCTTATTTACACATCTGGATTAGTGCTAGTCATTAACTAATATCACAATAAGAAAATCCTTACGAATTCGAAGGGACTTTCGCTGAGGTATTTGCTTTTTTCGTCCGGCGTCTATTATTTTTATTCTTCTTTGTTTGAACTTGCGAATTATTTAACTGAGGCTTCTTATTATGAACATTATTATTTGGCCAAGGTTCAGGAAGATTCTTGTAATCGTTCACAATGAAGTCACGCCACGCGCCTATAGTACGCGATTGGAAGAAAAACTTAAATTTAACTATCGTCTCAGGTCGAAGAGTCTGATTGGGTTTCCAAAGTAGAAGACATTTTGCTACTTTATCCAAGTGATTAGTGAATTTCGAGAGACTCAGCAAAGCAGTTGCAACTCCCTCGAGATGATCTTCCGCACCTAAAAAATCATAAGAGTAAATATTTCCATTTCTAACACATACTCGGAAGAAATTTAAATTGAGGTACAAATAAGGAGGAGGAGGAGATGAACTGGCGCAAAAGGAGCTCGAAAAGAGAGAAACAATCTTTTTATAAGAAATTGTATACTTGTTAAATAATGTTACATGATTTTTGCGATTAAAGAATTTAATTTTTTTAATTGAATATACTTCGGTCATTGGAAATCCATTTACGTTGATATTAAAGTTCGAGGAAAATCAAGTTTGTTGAACAAACCATTTTTGTATGTTTTAAAAAATGTAAGGAACAAATTTTTGGGTTGATATCTTTTTTTTTTTATTAAAAAATTGAAAATTTTGAGAATTTAAACCAAGTTTTCTATTAGTTCAAAAATTATTACGAATTTTTTGGACTACAGTTTTTGCTGTTAAACAATAATAAAAAATTAAGAAAACGTGTTTTACCTATTTTAGAATTTTTTGAAAGTTTACAAAAAAATGTTGTTTTTTCGGAATGAGTTAAATGCACACTTTTTTGGAAAAAGTTGAATATGTCAAATTTGAAATTTCTTTAGCTCAAACCAAAGAAACAGGTAATTATTTTTCTTTCATGAAAAAACATTTTTTGTGTTTTAAATTTTCCGAACTCGCAAAAAAATCTAAACCACCAAAATTCTTAAATCACGAAAAAAAAATTTTCCGAAAAAAAACGTTTCTTTGACCCTCCGTAGCTAAAAAATCATAAGATTAAATATTTCCATTTGTAACACATATGAAAGGAAAAAAAATCTTTTTATAAGAAATTCTATAAATACCAAATAATGTTAAATGATTTCTGCGATTAGAATATTTAATTTTTTAAATTTAATTTAGTTAGGTCGTTGGAAATCCATTCACGGCGATATAGAAATTTGAGAAAAAATCAAGTTTGTTGAATAAACCATTTTTACCTGTTTTAAATCCTTCTCATAATCAAGAATATTTCCTCTTCTACAAATTTCTTCATTATTAATTAAATCGTAATACTTGTAAGTTTAATATTAAATATTTCTCTCCGAACTTTGTTATTTCATCCTTATTATAATTAATACTTTGAATGAAAACTTGAAACTACACTCTCCAATGAAAACAAACTATTTAAAAATACATAATAACAAATTTTTTAATATTAAGAGTTCCAAATATTTTTGAGGCGAAAATTTGAAACTCATTGAAATCTTTCAAAATATAACTTACAATTTTTTAATCCCTGACATTTTTATAATTTCTTCATATCCCACGAAATTGTTTAAATCCGTAGAAATTACGGCGGAGTAAAAATGCTACAATTAATCAAATCGTTTGACTGTAAGAAAAAAATTGGTGGGTTTATTCCCGAAAAAAGAGAAATTTTTGTTGAAATTGGTAAATATCTTCTGTTCTCTTATTTGACTTAAAATCTAAAATTTTTTAGAATTTAAGCCAATTTTTCTATTTAAAAATTATAATGAATTTTTTATATGTGCAGTTTTTAAAATTGAACAATTATAAAAAATAAAAAATAAATAAAAAACGTATTTTGCCTAATTTTTAATTTTTTGACAGTGTGCACAATTTTTTAATTTTTTTTTATTGAATTAAATGACCATGTTTTTGAAAAAAGTTGAATATGTCAAACTTGAAATTTATTTAGCTTAAACCAAAGAAATGGGTCATACCTTTTCCTTTCCGAAATCGAGAAAAAAATCTAAACCACTAAAATTCCTAAATCATGTAACAAATTTGTTTCCGATAAAGCAAAATGATACAGGTTTATTTGGTTCAAGCTGAAAAAATTTTAGGTTCGACATATCAAACTTTTTCTAAAATGTGTGCATATGACTCGATCTAAAAAAAAAACAACATATATTGTATTATTGTTTACTATCAAAAACTGTACATTCAAAAAGTTAGCCATAATTTTTGAACCAATAAAATGTTATAATGTTATATAATGTTAGTTATTTAATGACGGACTGGCGTGGGGTAGCGAAAGGATCACATTGAATCGTGTCACAGTCGACGAACAAGATCCCAGAACATGTATCACCATGGTTATGAAAACACCTCCAAATACCTGTTGTCGAACTTATCCAAAAACTAAGAGTTTCACTGGAAGCCGGATCCCAGCAAGCACTCCTGTTGAACCCAAAAAAGGTTTTGGGTTTTTGTAGAAAATTAGAACAGATGTAACCTCCGGAAGCTACGACCACGATCGTTCACCGAACGATCGATCCCGACGCAACCGGAGGTGATACGTCGTCCGACTCGTCACTCCCCACAACACCAGGAGTCGATCGAGTCGGGAAATCACAAAACAAACACTCAACCACTGAAGGTGACGTTAACTTTAACTTTAACTCCATTAACTGTCCGAACCGTCCACAAGAAACACTTGACCCCGAGTCAACACAACACACGCAACCGGCCACACTCGTCTACACCTAGATAAATACTGAAAAGCCAGAAAGAAGGGGGTACAAGTCTCAACAGGGGAGCTTCACATCACCACCCGACTCCCCACTCCCACTAAAGGGAAGGAGCCTGAAACTCAAAGAATAGAGAGAGAGACTCTCAAGGAGAAAGAGCACTGGGCGAAAACCATTTTACTAACAATGAAACCTTGAAGGTCGCTAAAACAAGAATTACAACATCAAATAAATTATTAACATTCCGCCCGCCTCGTTCGCTGAACGAAACAAATTCCTATCATAAAGGTGAAGAGTTAAGTGCCGCCCGCCATGACGCACACAATAAATGTCCAGGTGTAAGTAAAAATTCAGGTCCGCCCGCCATGGAACACAATGAGCAGCATGAAATCAGCGCACGACTGGCAACCAGCACCATTTGACGATCTAGTGATTGAAAGTCCTAAAAAAAGGGTTAATAGTGGCAGATCACATGAGTCCATCCTGTCCGAGACTAAGAATCCTTACTCGTCCTTAACGGCCATGTTTCACGTCGGAGTAGAGAAGGGATGATAATCAACACGATGTCTCCAAGTTAAGGATTACGCCTCGGCACAGTTAATTTTTCTGGAATTTCTTGCACCTGTGGAGTGAATGATTAGTAAGTGGAGTCTCTGAACCAACTTGAGCCTCCCGAGATCCTGCATCAGGAACTTCGCGACGATAGTGATTAGACTCAGCCAGTCACCTGGATCAAAGAGCCAGGAAATAGCAGCAAGAACCTTCCTCTTAGTGATCGGGCGTTCACTCTCGATTACTGGTGCTCTCAATCGGAATTCGTCAGATACAGGATCCCAGGCGGCTCCCGAAGATTAAACAGCTGAATCAGTTGATCTCCAAGATTAATGGTGGAAGCTTTATCACTCACGCTGGAGAATATGTCGTCAACATGAATATTTTTCTGGATCGAATTACCAGATATAGAAAGCAGGACATGCCCTAGGTTGGAGTCCAAAGTTGACAGTGACCATCTCCGTCCACTCCTGGTTCCCTCCAAACGGCACCTCGAAGGTCGACATCTCCTTCATCAACTCTAATCTGGCAATACATCAGTTCAACATTAGCAAAGAAAACAAGTCAAGGAAATCCCCATTGTATCAAGATGGCATCAAGGTCATTTTGCGGTTTCCGACCTGCGGAAAAACTAATTATTCAAGAAGAGATCCTGGGGAAGTCCCTCACGGTATATTGAAGACAATGCGAAGTAAAGGGCTACCATCTGTATCTCGCCAAACTGCATGATGTGTTTCTGTAGGAGGAATAATACGCATGTGCCCCAACCTGTCATAGTCAGACATAAAGGGCGCATAATCCTCGTCAGCAAGGTGTCCTTCTCCAATCTTTGACATACGGAAACGAGTATCTGTTGAGCTCCTTGCAGAGATTCTCCTGAGGTCTGAATACAGGATTGTCGAAGACGTAAAAGCTTGGGTAGAGTCGAACTGATACTCAGTGAAATATAGGTCCCTGGCAATGGCATCTTTTTCTACAAGCACGAATGATGGGATCTGCGTATCTAGAAATAAGCTCAAGAACTGAATCTGGCTGCGGAGCAATCCAGGAATGATTCTTTGTCGCTCAGCCAAAAAAACACATTTCTTTTGATATTGGTAATCGAAGTTATCAGGGATAATTGACTCTTCAGAAGTTCCATAGCTCTCATATCGACAATTATTCAGTAGGCTGCTGATCTATAACAAGTTTGATAACAAGACATAATCCTAAAGTTCCCATTTTGTGATATGAACGAGGAAGTCGAAATATATTAAAAGTCAAGAAACAGAAGAACTTGGAATGTGCAACCTTCAGATCTTGGATACCGTTATTGCTAAGATAAGTTTCATAAAACGAAATTTGCAAGGAACTCCGTAAGAAGTTGATGTCAATCAGTATGAATTGCCGCTCGGACGAATGTCGGTTCAGTCGAAACTGCTTAATGTCATAGTCATGCCCTATACGGCGCACTCACATAGCACCTGAACGCGTCCATTCAGGTACATGCTACACATAACATTTGGCCGCGTCCGGCCAGATGCATGCCAGTCAAAGTCACAGTCCTGGCCTTGGTCGGCGCTCTCACATGGCATCCGGCTGTGTCAAGTCGGATGCATGCTTCTACATCGTCACAGTCATGGCCTTGGTCGGCGCTCTCACATGGCATCCGGCTGTGTCAAGTCGGATGCATGCTTCTACATCGTCACAGTCATGGCCTTGGTTGGCGCTCTCACATGGCATCCGACTGTGTCAAGTCGGATGCATGCTTCTACATCGTCACAGTCATGGCCTTGGTCGGCGCTCTCACATGGAATCCGGCTGTGTCAAGCCGGATGCATGCTTCTACATAGTCACAGTCATGGCCTGGTCGGCGCTCTCACATGACATCCGGCTGTGTCAAGCCGGATGCATGCTTCTACATCGTCACAGTCATGGCCTTGGTCGGCGCTCTCACATGGCATCCGGATGTGTCAAGTCGGATGCATGCTTCTACATAGTCACAGTCATGGCCTGGTCGGCGCTCTCACATGGCATCCGGCTGTGTCAAGTCGGATGCATGCTTCTACATAGTCACAGTCATGGCCTTGGTCGGCGCTCTCACATGGCATCCGGCTGTGTCAAGTCGGATGCATGCTTCTACATAGTCACAGTCATGGCCTGGTCGGCGCTCTCACATTACATCCGGCTGTGGCAAGCCGGATGCATGCTTCTACATCGTCACATTCGTGTCAGAATTTATTGATATGAATTCATGGTTCCAAGCACCTTAAAGCATTTATGTGAGAGGACATTATCACAGCAATCAACTAGTCATAGTAAGTGTGAAGTCTGTTATCACCATACAATCCTAGCACCGGAAATAAATAATAAACAACAAGCTTAGCAGGGGGCATTACCATACAATCCTAGCAAGTCAGTAAGTAGGTTTGTCCTGCCTGAGCCTTTCTCGAGGCGTTTGCAATGTTATAAACAATCACATAGTCAGTAAGTAAGTTTGTCCTGCCTGGGAGCCTGTCTGCAAGCGTTCGCAATTACGTTACTCAAACCCTAAACAGAACCTGCGTATTGATCGATAACACATTGTTTTGAGATCACAATGATTTGGATATACTATAGGCGCCTTAATCGAAAGGAAGAACATAAGAAAAGAAGCAAATGAAACCATTGATTCAGAAAATAGGAAGAAGCCGAGAAATTGCCCCCAAATAAACAACGAAACTTTCGAGTGCAAATCTTTTCTATAAAACAACATACAATTCGTTTTGTAATACAAGGAAACTTTTATTAAACGCATAATATAATGAATTTACGAACGAACAAAAGGAAAACTAGTTTACAGGAAGGGCAAACAATTTTAGGGATTAGATAAGACACATCAGGTCATAGCACTTTTGACCAACCGTCGCGACATGGCCGTCGACAAATGAAAACAAGCTTTTGTGAACCACCCTACTATACATATCAAGTTGACGTGTCAAAAAAGAAAAATACATGGAAATCATTGAATTTTATAGATCAGATCGCATATTAATCAATTCATATATAAGATCACAAGTACACATGTAAATTTAAAATAGCATAAACATTGGATGTGGGAAACACGCTATTCATATGTGTCAGAATTAATGTCATGTCAAATTCAGGCAGTCGACATAAGGCATAATGATCAATCAGCATGCAATATTCTATGTAAGTCAAGAGTTCGACAGTGAGTCGGAAATAGAGTTTAAGCTTGAGAATTGTAAGTTTGTCATGCTTTACGTCCATGCTCTTCTCGCTAACCCACTATCCGGCTCGAAGGACCAAAAAATGTTAGTTATTTAATGACGGACTGGCGTGGGGTAGCGAAAGGATCACATTGAATCGTGTCACAGTCGACGAACAAGATCCCAGAACATGTATCACCATGGTTATGAAAACACCTGTATCTTTATATAAAAAAAAGAGAATATAAGATAATAACCGAATTCAATGTTTTTTTTTCGGTCGCCAAACCACACATTTTTTCCCTCCACTCACACGATTCAATTAATTTAAGTATTTTCTCTCCGCCCTGGTGGAAAATCCTTAAAATAAAATTTAATGTATTTCCTACAGTTCTCTAGAGATTCATTAAAATTCCTTAAAATCAAATAAAATAAGTAGAAATCATTTGAAATTCCTTGGACATAAATTAAACTCACGTCCCTAGATCTTTAAATCCTTTAAAAAAAAATCGTATCCCTTCATATCCCTTAAAATTGTTGAAATCCTTAAAATCGTAAAAACTCATTCAAATAAGTAGAAGTTATTTGAAATTGCTTGGATATAAATTAGGTTTAAATTATTCATTGAATTCGTCTAAAAAAAAACGTGTAAATAAAATGCACGCATGCAAAGCGTGTGTTCACGTTCCTGAATTTTTATTTTCCAATATTAAAAAAATACACTATTTAAAAATCCATATACAAAATTTTTAAATAGTAAGAGTTAAAAAAAACATTGTAGAATGAGTTAAATAATTTAAGAAATGATCAATTCTAGTTAGTGAGATATATGTTTGAAAAAATTCTTACTTTCGTAATTCTAACATATTTATGGAATCCATTTTTTTACGTATCTGGAGATCTTAACTGTATCCATAAATATTGTTTTCACATATTATTACATTTAAAATAGTAATATTGTTTAAATCTTCAGTTCAAAATTGTTCGTATTCGAATTATTCATATATGTTTGTTACACAACAAAACCACCAATTATTAAAACAATGGTGGCTTCGG
>CAKNXH010000116.1:229090-240903 GCA_932178445.1 Andricus quercusramuli
CGTAGGATCGGAGAACGTTCAGATTTCATTGAATCGGGTCTCTTCTCGCGATCCTCATCGTAGGATCGGAGAATATGGAATTTAGCTAAACTCAACCACCCTCACGATCCTCACCGCAGGATCGGAGTTCATTAACTTGCGCATTTAGTATCGCTATTCCTTCTCTCGATCCTCATCGTAGGATCGGAGAACGGTCAAATTAAATTAAATCTGATCTCTCCTCGCGATCCTCTTCGTAGGATCGGAGAACGGTCATATTTCATTGAATCGGGTCTCTTCTCGCGATCCTCCTCGTAGGATCGGAGAATATGGAATTTAACTAAACTCAGCCTCACTCACGATCCTCGCCGAAGGATCGGAGTTCACTCAAATTACCCCTTTACCGTCGTTACCCTTTCTCACGATCCTCATCGTAGGATCGGAAAACGATTCAATTAAAGTAAACCAACCCTTCCTCACGATCCTCTCCGTAGGATCGGAGACCGCTGTAGATACAGTCAACTTGACCCCCTCCCTCGCGATCCTCACCGTAGGATCGGTGGCCCTGCTTTTGACGGCACTCGCCCTTCACCGGCGACACTCCCTTTCCCCTTTGCTGAGACTGACCTCGAGCGTTCCTCTCGGTCCTCTCCGTAGGATCGGAGGGCAAGGCGACTCCAGCAGTCTGAACGCTCTTCGCGATCCTCCCCGTAGGATCGGAGGCTGCTACCCCCCGCGGTCCTGACACCATATCAGCGACGTCCCCCTTCTTTTGTTGGGTAAACTTAATGTGATATAACTTCTTATTATTTTTTACCTTATCATGTTCAATAATGATAATCCAAATTTTGTTGAATTTCAAACTGCTACAAATGTTCTAATATTACAAAATCAAGTTTGTTTAATTTCAAACGATATTAATTTGAAGTTTTCTAAGCATTACAAACAGTTTTCAACAAATAGAAAACCTACTTTAAAGTTTTTAAACGTACGATGTAAAGTTAGGAACAAATTTCAAATTAAACCCCGAGGGATAAAACAATTTTAAGTAAAAAATTGTTTTATTTAAAAATTTTAAAATGAAAAAGACCATTTTTTGATTTTTTTTGGTCTCAACGAAAAGTTCAGGTTTCTTCATTTAAGTAAAAGTACGAGAAAGATGTTCGTTTAAATTTTCATTGGAATTTTTATTTAAAGAAAAAATATTTAAAATCTACAGAAGCCTACGCTTACATTTCCCAAACTTTTAAAAGCTGGTTTTTGGTAGTTTTTGGAAATTGTTTAAATTCTAGAACTTATTAAATTTGTGTTGTAAATCTTGTAATTTTTGTTTGAATTTTGTTCTAATCGAAAATTGCATTAATTTTTTGTAGAAATAATGAATCTTCAGCCGATAAAATGAAATGTAAAAAAAATATTTTTAAATTAACTATAGTTGAATTTTCAACCAAAAAAGATTTTAATTAAAAATTTTTAAACCATGAAATCAACTCAAAAAACGAATTTTCAATCAATAATATTAACAACAATAATAAATTTCAACCAAAGAAATGAATTTCAAACTAAAATGGTGAATCTTCAACAAGAAAAATGAATTTTTAACGACGTAATTAAATTTTCAACAAAAAAGTTAATTCTTTAAAAAAAAATTGCAATAAAATAGTTCATTTTTCAACCAGAGATAAATTTTCAACTGAAATTATAAAGCTTCAAACAGCAAAAATGAATCTTTAATAAAGCAGTTCAACTTTCAACAAAATATAGATGAATTCTCAACCAAAAAGATGAATTTTCAACCAAGAAGATTATTTTTCTGCCACAAGAGATGAATTTACAACAAAAGAACAGATATATGCTGAATATTTCCGGGAATAATAATACATTGGAATATCCCAGAAATATAAAAAACTCGAAAAAAATGTAATACCAGGTAATACATAGTTGATATTTCAACCAAAAAATACGAATTGTCAACAAAATTGTTGATCTTCAATGAAAACAGATAATCTTTCAATAAAGTAGTTGAATTTTTAACCAAGAACATTAATTTTTAACAAAGGAGTGTAATTTTCAAGCTAAAAAGTCGAACGTTTAAGAAAACAAGTTGACTTTTAAACCAGAAAATATCAATTTTAAACGAAACAGGTCACTTTTAATAAAAAGCGGCAAATTTGCAACAAAATAGTTAATTTGTAACCAAATAGTTGAATTTTCAAACTAAAAATACAAATTTTCAACCAAATGATCGAATTTTAAACAATAATAATTAAACTTCAATCAAAAAAACTTGCAGAATTTTTATCCAAAAGGACGAATATTCCATACAAAAAAACGAATGTGCAATAACACAGTTGAATTTTTCACCAAAAAGATACATTTTCAAGAAAATTTCATCAAATTTCTAACTAAAAAGAGAAATTCAGAGTCAAAAATAGGGTAGTAGACTTTTCAACCAAAAATAGTTGTATTTTCTTATTGAGGTCTATTAATTTAGTTCGCGCTTATGTGAAAAAACGAGAAAAAGGGGAAGTTTCTTGACAACATGGCAAAAAGAGGACATCTTTTTGGAAAGGGAAAAAGAGGGGAATAGAGGAAAGAGTAAATAATAAAAATATATACCTTGACTTGAGTCCAGCAGGTCACACAACTGTTGGACGGTTTTACCAATATAATTCTCTTTATCTTCTTTCGGGAAGGTTCGCATTAAATTACCTGAAAAATTGTATCCGGAAAACAAAATTAAAAATCCTTCACGTTAATATATATACAAATATATTGAATTTAATACTTAATAATAATTACCAAGTAAACTAAACGCATCATAAACGGAAGGATGAGTCTTTTCAACAATCATCTGCAGTAATCCGCCTTGAATAATATTTTTGTAAGTCCAATCAGGTCCTTCTTTCTTTGCCAACAAAATTATCGCCATATCGGTGCTATTTTCATGTTTCTCTAAAAAACGGCACAATTCCTTAAAAATTAGAAAAACTCCCAATGCAAGCCTCGGACTCATCTTAATGAAGGAAATTAGTGTAAATAGTGTTAAAATTTTTTTTTTAGTATCAAAATAATGTTTATTTGAAATTTTATTCTTTAGTCTGTAAATTATCAAAATTCCTATTTACTTACCACAGGTCTTTCCCCTTTTTCTCATTTCCACTTTAATGCGAACTGAATTAATAGATCCCCATAAGAAAATCTAACTACATATTTTTACTTGAAAATTCATTCTTTTCGGTTGAAAAGCATACTATTTCATTTTTCATTAAAAATTCATAATTTTTAATTGAAAATATAATTTCTTTTAAAATTGAATTACTTTATTAAAAATTCAACAACTTCGTAAAAAGTCATGCTTCTTGATTGAAAATTCGTCTTTTTGGTTTGAAAATCTAACACTTTGATTGAAATTTTGTTTGTTTCTTGACTAACAAATTTGTTTATTGAAAATTTAACTATTTTGATGAACATTTACCTTTTTTGTTTAAAAAATGTATCTCTTTCTGTAGAAATTTAATCTTTTTTGTTTAAAGATGCTACTTGTCTGGTTAAAAATAAATCTTTTTCGGTCAAAAATTAAATTTTTTGTTGAAAATTCACACTTTAGGGTTGAAAATTCAACTGTTTTGTAGAAAATTCGTATCTGCGGATTGAAAATTAAATACTTTGGTAGAAAATTGAACTATTTGGTGGAAAACTTGAGTATTTTGTTGAAAATTCGTCATTTATTGTAGAAAATCATTTTTTGTGTGTTAAAAATGCAACTGTTTTATTGAAAATTTATCTTTTTAGATTATAAATTCAACTACTTGGTCAAAAGTTGAACTACTTCATTAAAATTTTACTTTATAAATTGAAAATTCGTTTTTTTAGTTTTTTTTTTAAACTGAAAATTCCTCTGTTTTGTAGAAAATTTGTTTTTTGGGCTTGAGAATTACATATTTTATTATAAAATTCAAGCATATGTCACAAAATTAAACTGTTCTTGTAGAAAATTCGTTTTTTTATTTTAAAAGTAATTATCCTACATCGAAATTTAACTACTACATTTTTTGTTAAAATTTGATCCTTTTTAGTTTAAACATTCTACTATTTAGTTGAAAATGATTAGCGTCGAAAAAAAATATCATCACATCGACTGTTTAATCTATTTAGTTGAAAATTTATGTAATTTGTTGAAAATTCGTCTTTTTTGGTAGAAAATTCCACTATTTGAGTAAAAATTGATGAATTTTGTTGAAATTTGTCTTTTCAGACATATAATTAATCTTTTTGGTTGAAAATTCAACTATTTGATAAAAAGATATGTATTTTGTTGATAATTCGTCTTTTATGGTGAAAAATCAATTTTTGTTGTTGAAAATGCAACTGTACGGTTAAAAATTATTCTATTTTAGAAATATTCAACTGATTTTTTTATTTTTAATAATAATATTTTTTGGTTGAATATCAACTATGAGATTTATTGGGAAAATTAGTATTTTCAGGTCGAAAATTCGACTGTTTTGTCGAGAATTCATAGGTTTGGCATGAAAATACAACAAATCGTAAAAAAAATTTTTAAATATTTTGTAGAAAATTCGTTGCCTGTTTATTGAAAATTATTTTTTTACATGCAAATTTAGATATTCCATTCTTGGTTAAAAATTGATCTTTTCTAGTTTAAAAATGTTTGGTTGACAATTTATGCAATTTGTTTAGAATTCATATTTCTCGGCAGAAAAATTCATCTTCTAACTCAAAAATTCATATTTTGGTTGGAAATGTAACTATTTGGTTAAAAATTCTGCTGTTTTGATGAAAGTTCATCTTTTTGTCTTGAAACTTTAACATTTCAGACGACCCCCAATCAGCCACTGAGACCATTTTTAGCCAATCAGCGGAGAAGTTAATAACTATTTTTTAAGGAAAAATAAAGACATAGTTTTTCGAAATGGTATAAAAATAGTGTCATCGCTCGAAAAAAGTGTCAAATAGTGTCAATAGTGTGGTCAGTCCAAGACTTGCCAAAACCATATTTAAGAAACTTCAAATAAATACTTACGTTTCAAAGCAGACAAAAATTCGACAGCAAGTTGCTTGGAGAAATATTCCGCCTTCGGATATTGATAGTAGGCTGAGATTAAATTTTTGAGAGCACCAACTTTTGGATATTTGGTTCCACATCCCTCAGTCGTTAGAATTATATGTGCCATGCACTTTGGGAGGATTTCTGTAACGCATTAAATTGCTGAATTTTCAGACAATTCAACAATTTAATATCTAATACTTATTTCTAGTGAATCTAACAATGATAATTTATTTATAATCGTACCTGGATTTGTGTCGCAGATAGGAAAAACTTCAGGCCAGCAAGTTAGAACGACGTAAATGACGGTTACGGCATTATTACGTAAGCAATAAAGAGCATCGCAGCAAAATAATCTCGCCTTCTCTCTGTCTTTTTTCAGACGGGCCAAAACTATGTAGACTCGGGCAAACCCTTCAATTACATTTCTCTGAAATTTTGACAAAAAATAGAAATTAGAAATGAGCGAGGGTTTTTTTTAAATATTGGTTGTACCTCAGGGTGGCCCTTATTTTTCAATTTTCAAATTTCTTCCCCCCCCCCCCCCCAAAGTTTTGTTCAAATTCACAAAAAAATGTCCTCCAAATTGGAGGGAAATCGGTTAATATTTAGGGGTTGTGCAAAGACCATGAAGTTTTCCATTGATTTAACATCGGAATGAGTCAGTTTTTGTAAATCTAATATTTAGACACGATAATATGTTACAAATGATTCCGTATTTCAGTATGCTGTTCAGAATTTGTTAAAAAATAAGAACCTATCATAAATGTTGAGAATGAATGACTTTAGGCCACTCTTACGGGTTCCCAAAGAAAATCCCATGAGTGACAAATTTTAACTTAACTTAATATTACGGTTTATTAACACTTTTTAACCGTTTTTTTTTCATAAATAATCATTAATCGGTCATTCAAGAAACCCCAGTAACCTGCACACTAATTTTTAATTCTTTAAACAATTTTAATTTTTTTAAACGTTTGTTTTTCAGGTAAGTCGCGAAATGAACGTATTTTTTAGACGTTATGAGTTCTTCAATCAATTATACCAATAACATATTTTGTTTGAATAATTTTCCAATTATATTTATATTATATGATATTATATTTAAACAACATGAAATTGTTTAAACAATTTTAATTTGTTTAAAACTTTACGAATATTCGCAGAAAAAAAATTAGTGCTTAAAAATATTAAAATCTATCAAAAATTTGGTGAGATATGCTTTTTGTAGATAAACGATATACTTAAACATATACTATTTAAATAATTGTAAAATTATCTAAACAAATTATTGTGTTGTTATCATTGATTAAAGAAGTCATAACATCTAGAAAATACGTTAAATTCGCGACTTACCTGAAAAAGCAAATGTTTAAACAAATTAAAATTGCTTAAACTATTGAAAATTAGTTAAAAGATAACTGCGTATTCTTAAATTTCCAATTAATGATTATTTATGAAGGAAAACTTTTAAAAAGTGTTATAAGCCGCAATATTACGTAAAATTCAAATTTGGCATTTATGGGGTTTTCTTTGGGGACCCATAAGAGTAGCTTAAAGTCATTCAGCCTCAAAATTGATGGTTGATTCTTATTCTCTGACGAATTCTGAACAATATACTGAAATACGGAATTATTTGTAACATATCGTTGCGTTTAAATATTATATTAGCAAAAAGCTGCCTTTTTCCTATTTTAAATCAATCGGAAACTTCATTGTCTTTGCTCGACCCCTCAATATTAACCGATTCCGCTCAAATTTGAAGATTTTTTTCGGAAATTCGAACAAAACTGGGGGGGGGATGAGCGCAAAGAAATTCTGACAAAAATTCCACCAAGTACATATACATAAGAACCACCCTATTGTACCTACACCACATTTCAAGATTTCACAAAGATTTCAATGATTTCAGGGTTGCTACAGGTCAGGGAATTCTGGAAAGTCAGTTTTTTTGGGTTCAAAATTGTAACTATTTTGGTAAAAAATTCAACTATTTGGTCGAAAATTAACATTTTGTTAAACATTCATATTTACGGTTTAAAAATAAGACTTTTTTATGAAAAATTCTCCTTTTTGGCATGAGAATTCCATTTTCTGGATGACATTTTTTATCTATTGACTGGAAAATCATTCTTGGTTGAAAATAAAAATCTTTTGTAGAAAATGCGAGTTTTTGATTTTAAAATGTATCTTTTAGGGTAGAAGATTCATCTTTTATGATTAAAAATGCAACTGTTTGGTTGAAAATTCCTTTTTTTAACTGAAAATTTAACTATTCTATCTTTGATTGAAAATTTATCTTCTTTAGTTGAAAGTTCAACTGCTAAGTTGAACATTCACGTATTTTTTTTGCAAATTCGACTTTTCTGGTAGGAATTAATCTTTTTTGGTAGAAAATTAATCTTCTTGGTTGAAAATTTAGTCTTTTGTTTGAAAATGATTGTCTTTGGTTGAAAATTAACCTTTTTGGTTAAAACTAAATCTCTTTTGTTATAAAATTAATCTTGTTGAAAATTAATCTTTTCGTTTGAAAATTCATTTCTTTCGTTTAAAATGTACTTATTTGGTCAAAAATTCATTTTTTTGTAGAAAAGTAATCTCATTAGTTGAAACTCCATATTCTTCGTTAAAACATTATTTCTTTGGTAAAAAATTGACCTGTTTTATTGAAAATTCGTTTCTTTTTTTGAGGAATAATTTTTTCAATACGTAATTTGACGATTTCAATTTTGGGTGAAAGTTAACCATTTTTTAGTAGAAAATTCATGTACTTTGTTAAAAATTTGTCTCTCATTATTTAAAACTACATCTTTTTGTTTAAAAATGCATTTCTTTGGTTAAAAATTGACGTATTTTGTTAAAAATATGTTTCCTTTTATTGAGAATTAATTTTTTAACTGAAAAATTAACTATTCTATTTTTGGGTAAAAATTTATATTTTTTAGTTGAAAATTCATGTTTTTTTTAATTTGTCTTTTTTTGTTGAATATTCAAATATTTGGTTGCAAATTCATGTATTTTGTTAAAAATTCGACTTTTTTGTTAGAAAATTAAACTATCTCTCCAAAAATTAAGTTTTTTGTTTGAAGATTCATCATTTTAGTTAAAAAAATATTTGTTTGGTTGACCGAAAATTAATTTTTGAACCTGAAAATGTAATTATCCCATTTTTGCTTGAAAATTTGCCGTCTTAGTTGAAAATTCATTTATTTTGTTAGAAATTCATCTTAAAATTTAATTTTTTTAATGAAAATTTAACTATTACATTTTTCGTTGGAAATTAATATTTTTCAGTTTAAAATTCATGTATTTTGTTGAAAATTGCTCTTTTTGGTAGAAAATTAAACTATTTGGTTAAAAATTAATTTATTTTGCTGAAAAATCGTCTTTTTGATTTTGAAAATCAATCTGTTTTGGTTGAAGATGCAACTAGTTTGTTGAGGATTCCTATTCTTTGGTTGAATTCAACTGTTTTTGATTGAAAATTAAAATATTTGTTGATAAAAATATCATCTGTTACACTTTTCATTGAGAACCATTAAATTTTTTGTTAGAATGTTGTCTTTTTGAGTTAAAAACTGAAATATTTGGTTGAAAATTCACGTATTTTCTTGAAATTTGTATTTTTTGTTAGAAAAATCTTCTGGGTTGAAAATTCATCTTTTTGGTTAAAAATCTAACTATTTTGCTGAAAATTCGTTTTTTTTTTTTGGTTCAGAGTCAATTTTTAAACCTAAATACCTTACGCAATTTGTGGATGATCCATTATAAAATTCTGTATGACTGTTGCCACTAAAAGTCTTTAGGATAAATTTTGAAACATTTTTTTTGCATTAACATTATTGATCTCCTAGGTATAAGGTTGTTTTCATACCTGAAAGAAAAATTTAAAAGGATCAGGGAAAAGTCAGGAAATTTTGAAATTGGGATTTTGTAGCAACCCTATTTTACGAAGATTTTCAAGATTTTAATGATTTTACCAATTTGTCACAAGTATTTTAAAGATTTCACAGAGATTTCAAAGATGTCAAAATATTTCAAAGATGTCATCAATATTTTAAAGATTTCAAAAGATTTCAAAGATTTCTCAAGGTCTACTTTAGGGAAAAAATACATACATCCTTGTGTTCTTCGTTGAGTCGAAAAAGCGAATAATCAATACCGGCGGAAACGAGATCAATAATATTTGGCATTATCTTCTCTAAACTGGCGATCAAAGTAACAATTTTTTGTTGTGTTCTCGACATCATTGGTGCGGGTGGTGTGTTGCTTTTATCTAATGGTTCCTCGTCCTCCTGAAATGTTTTCTGGAGAAAACTCACTATGCACCTGCAAAAGGAACAGATTAACAATATCACATTTGGATTTCAAATTTGGAAAACCACTATTGAATACTAACTTTGCTGCGGTAGATGTTTGACACAGTTCAGTCATGTTTTTTATTACATCCAAGTGTAATTCCATCGTCCAGGTATCGCTCACCACCAATCTACTTAGTTGCAGCTTAACGTTCTTTTCTGTGAAAAAATTAAATTAAAATTATAAATTAAAAAGATTTTTGAAAAGCAAAACTTCATTTTTACTCACCAAGAGTGGCCTGTGATATCTTAGATTTTTGACGCAAATCCACAAACGGCGTTTCTTCAAAAGTCTCATTAAGTAATTTAATCACATAATGAGTCTTAAGGATCGGATTTCGAGGATGCACTGGTAGAAATTTAGGTTTACCGCCCTTCTTCCCAATTCCCGGTTTTTCCCAATTTTCCTCGGCTGCAACTTCAACCTGTCTTGAACGAAGTTCTCTAACAGAAGCTTCACTATCTTTTTCCGTCTCTTTAATACTCTCAAGAACTTTTTTTGCCTTTTCCCAGTATTCGTTCTTCACGACAATGCGACTTGCAAGCACATCATCTTCGTCAGATGAAGTACTATTTGTTAAGTTCGAATTTTCCTGCACGGAACTATTTATTACATCTTCACTCTGACTTTTATCCGAACATAAATTCAAAGCTTTCACATCTATTCGCAAATCTTCCCTTCTTTCTGCTTTTATTGGCAAATTAACTGAATTTACTTCCGGCAGTTTCACTTTCTTCGGTCTACCTTTTTTCCTAACCGGCAATTTCTCTTCCTTCTCCTCTGGCGATTTAATCCTCTTATTCTTTCCTGGCGATTTTAACGCAGATCTGAGCGATTTTCTTATCGGAACTTCAAGCGGAAAATCTTCGAAGGAAGTTATACTCCCAGATTCACTTTCTGCTTTCGGCGTATGAGCAATTCTTCGTTTTTTAGGCTGTACAAGAGAATTCGAGGCTACACTCTCAACATCGTTCTCAACTTCAGGTTTTGGCTCTATTTTTACCTCCTGTTTTTCTTCTAATTTCTTAACGATAGGATGCAAACCCACTTTATTCGTACGCCTCTTTAAAGTTCTTATCTTCGTTAGAAGATTTCCTCGATTTCCCGGTTTCGAATTCTTCACATCAACTTTCTTCATCTTCTTTGCCTGATTCACCGGACTTATCACTGTGAGAAGAAGAGCCGAAGACCTTTTCCCTTGGATAAAATTCTTCGAGTCGTTCCTATTCGAATTGGAAATAAAAATATGAGAAGTATCTTCCAAAGAAGAATTTGATTTCATTTTGATTTCCTCCGGAGGTTCGTCATCTGACAAAGCGAGTTCGTCCAATAAATCAGATGTTCTCTTTTCATCAAAAGAATTTGCCAGTTCTTGTGAAATCTTTTTTGTAGATTCGAGTTCTTCGTTAATTTCAAAAGAAGGAACTGTATCCATAATTTGTACTTGATCAGTAATACTGCTTTCATCCACCTCTGAAATTTCTTCTGGCATTTCGTTACCTTCTCCTTTTTCCGGATTCATGACTAGATTCGTGCAAATCTTTTCTGAATGCACACCTTGGAAATCGAAGGAGTTTCTTCTCGGTTCAACGTCAAGAGAATCGGAAAAATAATGAGAGGATAATCTTCTGCGAACCATTTTTCGAGAAGGTTCTCCCAAAACTGGTGAATTATTAATATGATCGAGACTCTCCTGAGGTGAGGAGCATTTCTTTCTCTTCACACTTTGAATTCTGCTTTCGAGGATTTTTCTGCTTCCTTCTGACGTCGAAGGTTTATTTAAAACATTTTCCTGATCTTTCTGATTCCCTGAAATGTTCGGTGTTCCGATGAAATTTGGAGGACTTGCAGAAATCGAGTTTGGAAGATTCTGTTTCGACTTTTCTAGAATCAATACTGACTCTTCTGCTTTTGGAATTTTCAGTGAAGCGGGAGACTCTTTTTCTTGAATCAGTGTCTCAATATTTGGAGAACTTGCAGAAATTTTATCGTGACTCACATCCAGAGTTTCGAAATCGTTTGTAGAGTTTGTTTCTTTTTCTTGATTCAAAAGTGAGGATTTGTTTCCCTTCACGCTTGGAATTCTGTTTTCGAGGATTTTTCTGCTTTCTTCTGAAGAAGAAGGTTTATTTAAAACATTTTCCTGATCTTTCTGACTCTCCAAAATTTGCGGGGTTTCGATGATATTTGGAGAACTTGCAGAAATCAATTTTGGAAGATTCTGTTTTGATTTTTCTAGAATCAATACTGACTCTTCTGCTTTTGGAATTTGCAGTGAAGCGGGAGACTCTTTTTCTTGAATCAGTGTCTCAGTATTTGGAGAACTTGTAGAAATTTTATCGTGACTCACATCCAGCGATTCGAAATCGTTTGTAGAGTTTGTTTCTTTTTCTTGATTCAAGAG
>CAKNXH010000116.1:240913-279421 GCA_932178445.1 Andricus quercusramuli
GATTCTGTTTTGACTTTTCTAGAATCAATACTGACTCTTCTGCTTCTGGAATTTTCAGTGAAGCGGGTGACTCTTTTTCTAGAATCGGTGTCTCAATATTTGGAGAACTTTCAGAAATTTTATCGCGGCTCACCTCTAGCGATTCGAAGTCGTTTGTAGAGTTTATTTGTTTTTCTTGATTTGAAAGTGATTCTGGAATTATTTTGGGTGAAGTGGGAGATTCTTTTGGAAGTAAAACTTTTTCTTGAACCGCTGTCACAATATTTGCAGACCTTGCAGAAATGCTATCGTGATTCACTTCCAGCATTTCGAAATCACTTTGTTTTGCAGCGTTTGTTTGTCTGTCTTGATTTAAAATTGATTCTACTTCACCTGGAACTTCTTTCCGTAAATTGGAAGGCTCTCTTGAAAATGCATCTCTTTCTTGAATCGCTGTCTCGGCATTTGGAGTACTTGTAGAAATTTGATCGTGATTCACTTGCATCATTTCGAAATTATTTTCTTTTGTAACGCTTATTTGTTTTTCTTGATTTAAAATTGATTGCATTGAATCTGGGATTTCTTTCTGAAAAATGGAAGCTTCTTTTGAAACTATATCGGTTTGTTGAATTTTCGGTGGCTCAATATTTGTTGAACTTTTAGAAATTGTATCGCGATTCACTTCCAGCATTTCGACATTTTCTTTTCTAGTATTTATTTGTTTTTCTTGATTTAAAATTGATTCCTTTGGATTTAAAATTTCTTTCCGTAAAGTGGGAGCTTCTTTTAAAATTAAATCTGTTTCTTGAATTTTCGGTGGCTCGCTATTTGGAGAACTTGCCGAAATTTTGCCATAACTCACTTCCAGCATTTCGAAATTATTTTCTTCTGTAATGTTCGCTTGTTTGTCATCTTTCGACTTTTCTACGATTAAAACCGATTCTTGTTCTAGAATTACTTGCGGTAAACTGTAAGGTTTTCTTGAAACATCGTTCTCGAAATCTGCATTTTCTTTTCTAGCCATTCGTTTTTCATATTTATTTCCTAAGAATAAAGTTGAGTGTTTTGATTCGTTTGAAACTGGAAAAGAAATCAATTCTTTTTTTTTACTCGGACCTGGAAACTCCCTGCTCTCTTCTAAAGAATTCTCTCCAATTTGAAGCTCTGAATTCTTTTTCCTTGAAACAATCATTTCCGAATTTTCTTGTATCAGATTATCCGATTCGATTGAAGATTCCACGGACCAATTTTGTAAACTTTTTCTCTTGTCCTTCTTTTTGGAAATGACCTTTCTTTTATTTTTACATCGCTTAAGCTTCTTTTTACACTTGCGTTTATGGGCAGGCTTATCCTTATCAAGCAGTTTCTTCCACACCTCCAGCATAATATCCTGATTCATAGGATTCGGAAAATAGGAATTAGAACTGGAATGGCAGCATCGTTTCTTATCCTCGACTTTGTTTTGCTTTTTTATCTTACGCTCTAAATTCTTTAGTCTTTTTTCTAGGGCTTTAATTGTCTCTGATTCGAGATTTATTTCTTTGGGAGGATCAGTCAAATATTCGGGTTCCACTTCTTCTCTGCCTCTCATTGGACTGTAGATTGGATCTATGAGACTTTGGACTTCGTTAGAGTAGAATGGCGGATCTGGAAAATAAGAAATCATTAAGAGTTTAATTAATTTGCAACTCATTGCAATTAATGGCAAAAGATTAAAGAAAAATGTCTCGTTGATTTATTTGTAAATTATTTCTTTCAAACTATAAAAATATTCTTACCTGGTGATGAAATAGGCGTAACTAAAGGTTCAGGTGGTACAAAAGAGTGGATAAGTTTTTCAAATGCAGCATCACACCTTACACAAAGTATAGAGGAATTTTCCTCCTTAACATCAACACTCTCATTAAATTCACTTCCCCGAAGACGATCTTCCAAAAGATTTGCCTCTGCGTTTAGACTAGAATCTGAAAAAAATCAAATTATAAATTTCTCCGAATTTATTCCGATACTTTAATATCTATTTTAAAATTTCTAATATTCTATTACCGAAATCGACAATTTGAACTTGTTCTGTATTCACTCCTTTATGTTTTCTCGATGTCTTCTTATCAGGGCGAGGTTTTTTGAGAGTTTTGATTTCCTGCTCCAAGCTCTTTATCTTCTCTGTAAATAACATATATTTCAAATCGAGAGAAATATTAAATAATTCGCAGGGTATCTAGCGAAATTTCGTTTTCATATTCCCGGAAAATTCTCGGATCGAAATTAGCATTTTGTTCTGGGTTTCTCTTGTTATATGTGTTTGAATTTCGCATCTAATTATTAGTTCAAAAAGTACTAAAAGATACTAGAAAAGTTTGAAAATAAATCATCTTTTATCAGGATCGGTATAAAAAAATCAGCACAGTTTTCTCAAAACATCAATTATATTCGATGGAATATAAGCCCAAGAAAATTGAATTACATAATCTTTTTTCTCAATATTTCTGAAAAAGTGGTCAAAATATTTCAACCTAGTATCATAAATGACCAAACATCTCGAATACCTGATTGATTGCGAAATTGCGTCAATATGACTTTTAGTGGCTGTTTTCAGTTTGTTTATCTATTAAAAAATACTACGAATTTCTGCACTATCAATTTTGTCAATCAAAACTTTTGCAAACGTTTTTAATGATTCAAGTTCTATTTAAAAAGATTAATTTTAAGGTTTGGTGATTTCAAAATATGTCGAAGAAGAATCTAAAAACTTTTAAGACAACTTTTTTAATTTTGTAGGATTTTACAAATTTGAGGAAAACTAAATTTTTCGAAACTTATTGTAGAGTTTTAGACGTTCTGAGAAGATTCGAAAATAATTACTCAAATCTTGAAAAGATTTGAATTTTTTTGTAACAAAATGTAGATTTTTGAAGATTTTCCAACAAAATTTAGAAGATTTTTAAAATTTTTGAAAGGCTTCAAGAAAATAATACAATTTTCTTAAGATTCAGAGAAAAATTTTGTATGATTTTTTGTGTTGAAAAATGAATGCTAAGAGAAAATAAAAAAAGATTTCAAAACATTTCCTAAAATTTCAAAAAAGAATGTAGAAGATATTAAGGCAAAATGTTGCAATTTTGCAAAATTACTAAATTTTAGACAAAATTCGACTGAATTTAAGAGATATTTAAAATTTTTGAAACTATTCAAAAATAATAAAAAATTTTTCCGAATTTTTTGAATTGTAGGTAGATTTTTTATGATTTTGGAAAAAGAAGCTTTTCAAGCATTTTAAAGGTTTTAAGTTAATGAAAAAATGCTCTTTAGGTTCCTAAGAAAAATTTTAATGTTTTTTTTTTATTTTGAACAATTAATTTAAAGAGAGTACTTCTCAAAAAGAATTTTAGAACATTTCAAAAGATTCCAAAATTTTCGAAAAAGAATCTAGAATGATTTAAAAAGATATTTAATAAGTTTGAAATTTTTGAGAAAATCAATAAGAAATTAATTAGAAGATTTCAAAAAAATTCTTTAAAATGTTGTAAAAGAATGTAGAAGATTTTAAAGCAACATTTTTCAACTTTGCAAGATCACAAAATGTTATACAAAATTTCAGTTTGCTTAAGAGATATTTAGAAATTTTGAAACTAATCAAAAATAATTCAAAATTTGTGAACAGTAAAATTTTTTCAAACTGTAGATTATTAAAGATTTCGACAAAAGAAGCTTTTTAAGAATTTTAAAGGTTAAGATTTTGTAGCAAAAATTTTCAATTTTGCTAAATTATAAAATTTTAAAAATAATTCAAGTAAGTTTAAGAGATACTTAGAAATTACAAAAATATTTAAAACGAAGTGTCTCGTCGTCCCGAAATTCAGTATGAGTAGCCAAATATTTCTTAAAGGATTGGATGGTCGTCCCGAAATTTCGGGACAACTAGTCTGTCCCCTTTTTCAACTCCCCCAATTTTCCGGGACGACTAGACGCCGCCTTTATAAAAATAATGATAAACTTGACAAAATTTGATAATTTTTCTTAATGTCGACTTATAAAATTAAGAAAAAAAAAGAATTTTACAGTTTTTAAGAAAATCAAAACATTTTCTCTAGATCCATATGAAAATTGTTTATGATTTTTTATTTGGAAAAATTAATGTAAGGAGTATATTTAAAAAGATTTCAAAAAATATCAAAAAAGAATTTGGCAGATTTTAAAGCAATCTTTTTAATTTTGAAGAATTTAAAACAATTTGAGTCATTTTAAAAGATATTTAGGCATTTTAGAAGTTTTCAAGAGACTAAAAATATTTTAAAACTTGAAAAAATGTCCGAAAATACATATATAAAAAACTTTTCTTACAAACTTGTGAAAGACCTCAATATATCTTAAATTAACTCTAACTATTCCTAATAGATTGTAAAATCTCGTAAAATTAAAGAATTGTCTTGGGTCTGTTTCAAGTCATCTGAAATCTTCAAAAACCTTTTTGAATTTTCTCAAGAATCATAGGAAAATTATATTTATATAACTATAAATACAAATTGATCATACTTATTTCATTGTTCTCAGATCTCAGCATATCATTTTAGCTCGAATTTACGTGTTGAAAAACTTGTAACAAATAATAAGTTATTCGAAATTTGTATTTTATATTAAAAATTATTTTTCTCTTCAAATCGAAAAACTACACGCGCACGTAGCACGCGATTGATGATGCTGTTATTCTTAAAAATTACCTTCAAGTTTCAATTTATTTAAATCAGCATCCATCAGTTTATCAGCATTTTTCTCGTCGTTATCTTCAATTTTACAAGTAAGTTGCTGAATGAGTCGCTGATCTCCTGCAGTCTTGGTTTCAAGATTGACGATCTTGTTTTTGGAGTCTTCAAGTGATTTTCGAAGGTTAGTACTTTGCTATAAAGCAAGAATTAAAGAAAATTAATTTAGGAATTCAAATAGCATTTGTACAAGCCTCGGACTCATTTGAGAGATCGAAAATAGTGTCACAAGCTTTAGAAAATAGTGACAAAATATTGTCATACAATGTTTCAAGTATTAAAAATTAACTTCAATGTTTATTTAAAATGTTATTCTTTAGTCTATAACTAATCATCTAAATGTGAACTGAATTAATAGAACCCAATAAGAAAATCCAACTAGTTGAAAGTTTATTTTTGTCGGTTGAAAATTCTGCTATTAAATTTGTTGTTGAGAATTCATATTTTTTATTTAAAAATTGTATTATTTGGTTTAAATTGAATAACTTTGTTGAAAATTTCATTTTTTTATATAAAAATGCAGCTTTCTGGTTGAAAATTAATCTATTTCAGATGAGAATGAACTTTTTTGTTGAAAGTTCACATTTTCGGGTTGAAAATTCAACTGCTTTATAGAAATTTTGTATTTTTGGCTCAAAAATTTAACTAATTGGTTGAAAATTTGTCTTTTTTCGTTTAATCCAACAGTTTTCATATTTTAAATTAAAATCTTTTTCTGTTGAAATATCAACTCCTTGGTTGAACCACTTTATTAAAAGTTACTTTTGCTGTTGACGATTCACGATTTTAATTGAAAAACTGTTTTATTGAAAATTCGTCTTTTTGGCTTGAAAATTCAACAAATTGGTATAAAATTCAACTATTTGATACAAAAATAAATTTTTTTGTAGGAAATTTGTCTTTTTATAGCATATTAATTCATTGCAATGAAAATGTAGCTACTCCACTCTTGGTTAAAAATTGATATTTTTCAGTTTCATAATTCAACTATTAGTTACAAATGATTAGAAACGTCATAATATGAACTAAAAACTAACCAAATGAAATTGGGACTAATATCACATACATTTTTCAAACTATTTAGTTGAAAATGTATGTAATTTGTTCAAAATTCGTCTTTTTCGTGGAAAATTAAACGATTTAATTAAAAATTTCAGTACTTTGTTGGGAATTCATCCTTTTTGGTAGAAAATTATTCTTCTTGGTCGATAATTCATATTTTGGTTAAAAATTCAACTATTTGGTAAAAAATTTAAATGTTTTGTTAAAAGCTGATATTTTTGGCTTACAAATTCCAAACTTTGGGTGCACTTTTTTTTCTTTATTCACTAAAGTCTTTCTTGGTTGAAAATTCGTTTTTTGTAAGTTTTTAAATTGATCTATTTTGGTAGAAAGTTAATCTCTTTTGATTAAAAATGCAACTGTTTTCCATTGAAGTTTGAATTTGTTGTTTTTTCATTGATAAAAATATAACTATTTGATTGAAAATTAATATGATCTGGTTGAGGATTCAACTATTTTGTTGGAAATACGTTCTTTTTGGTTCAATTCAACTGTTTTTTTATTTAAAATGTAAATATTTTCTTGCTTAAAATATGAACTATTATATTTTTTGGCGAGAAATTCATTATTCATCTTTTTTAGTTTCAAAATTCATCTATTTAGTTACAAATTTTTAGAAACGTTAAAATATAAACTAAAAACTAATAAAATTTTTACTGATATCACATACACTGTTCAAACTATTTAGTTGGAAATTTATGTAATGTGTTCAAAATTCGTTCTTTTGGTAGAAAATTAAACAATTCAGTTGAAAACTTTGGTACTTTGCTGGGAATTCAACCCTTTTGATAGAAAATAAATCTTCTTAGTCAAAAATTCATATTTTGGTTGAAAATTTAACTATTGGGTAGACAATTTTAATATTCTGTTAGAAGCTGATCTTTTTGGGTTGAAAGTTCGACATTTTGGATGCTTTTTTTCTCTTTCATTGACTAAAAAGTCTTTCTTGGTTGAAAATTCGTTTTTTTTTTAAATTTGAAAATTCATCTCTTTTGGTAGAAAGTTAATTTTTGTTGGTGAAAATTTCAACTGTTTTCGATTGAAGTTTAAATTCTTTATTTGAAAATTCGACCATTTGGTTGAAAATTCATCTCCTAGGTTGAAAATTCATTTCTTTTTTCGTTGGTAATCAATGTTTTTAACTAAAAATTTTATTATTCAAAATGAAGATTCATCATTATAGTTGAACATTCAACTATTTTGGTTGAAAATTAAACTATTTTTTTTTAACTCATCTTTTTAGTTCAAAAATTTATCTGTTTTAGTAGGAATTTCATCTTTTTTTTTAATATAACTGTTTTGTTGAAAATAAATGTTCTTCGGTTGAGGATTCAAGTTGAAAACTCTTTCTTTTTGGTTCAACTCAACTGTTTTTGAATTAAAACTTTTAAATGTTTTATTGGTTAAAATATTAATTATCAGATTTTTTGTTGAGAAATTCCTTATTCAGCTTTTTTGGTTGAAAATTCAACTACTTGATTCAAAGTTGAACTACTTTGACAATTCATTAGAAACAGCGAATCATAATTAGCGAAGAAATGGAAAAACATTTTTAAGGAAAAGTAAAGAAATTTGTGGTAATAGTAGCAAAATAGTTTCATCGCTCAAAAAAAGTGTCAAATAGTGTGAGTCCGAAGCCTGTTTGTAGGATATTCAATCATTTTTAATTGCTAGACTGCGAGGGAGATTCCAAGCGTAATCAATTGAAAAAATGACTTGATGACCGAGTTGACGTAGATAATATTAAATGGATATGAATGACACTTACAAGTTCTACATTTATTAATTTTTGGAGCGTTGTCATGTATTTGGTCTCCATGTTCTTTGCTTTATGTTGTGCTTGCTCCAGCGAAGTTTTTAGATTCATACATTCTTTTAACTTATCATTATAGTTCATAATCAAATCGCTGAAAAAAATCAGGTGTAAAAATGATTATAATGATTATATTTTAAAACGTAATAATAATGTTTAATTCGACTCACTGTGATTTACACATTTTCATTTTCAGAAGCTCCAGGGGCTTCAGTTTTTCTATTTTTTGCGGCTCATCCTAAAAAAATATAATTAACAAAATTATGAACAATGCACATATTAATTTTCGCTTCTCGCTTCAATAAAATAAATATTTAAATCACGTAAAAGGGTCGCAAAATGTAACAACCAGGATCAAGTTTAAAAAATAGCATTATTGAAATAATAAAAATGTGGAAATTGTCCGCAAATTGCCCTTTATTAGAGCAGAAATGAAAATTTTGAAAATGCCAAATTTTGCCATAATAAGGCATAATGTTTCCTACGTTTCAAGATCATTAAATAAATATTTCAAGACAAATTTTTAAACTGTATACTTTTTTTTAACCCGCCCATCATTTTTTAAACGTCTGTATACGTTTAAAGCCACAAAAAAGGCATGCGACAAAAATTAAATTAAATTTGATTAAATCGTTAAAAACTCTCCGACAATTTGAAAAATAATTGCAAGGGAAAATAGGAAATAATACAAAAAAGAATGACGATCCAAAAAAGTTTGTATTGTGATCCGTTATATATAGCAAATGATTTTTAAACAAACGTGACCTGAGAATCTTAACCTCAAAATTATTGACGAAAAACGCTACAGAGAGGTTATATTTGAAACACTTACATTCAACGTCGAAAGCGATGGTTCAATTAAATTTGGGCTATCTACCACCTCCATCTCAACACTTTTTACACCAACAGTTACAATATTATTGATTAAAATCCACTTTTCGAAAAGTAGAATGAGTACAATCGTGCATGCATGTTTCTAATAAAATAAAACAAATGTGGTGCACTTCACATTACACGCATGCGTATTGGATTCGGGCCCATTTACACGAGAACGAAAAGTTGTAAAAGAACCTGATTATTAATTAATCGTATGCATACAACATTAATTAGTTAAAATAGCGTGGGAAAAATAACCTTCTTCATGTGAATTAAGCAGCAATCTTCATTTTTTTCAATTAATTTTGTTATTCTTATTGTCTGTTTGAAATACTCGCGCCAACCAAGATAGCTCGACGCATGCGCGATGTGGAGAGTGCTTGCTCAAGCCCGTTTACATTTCGGAGTTATTTTCTGAAATTTACCCCAAATACATTTACTCTTCGTGATTTTGGGCTTATTCTTGATCTCATTATTATAATCTGCTAGTGAGAATTGTTCCTGCAAAATTTCGGTGTAGAGATTTAAACAAGTGAACGCATTGTACTGAATTCTGTTGATATACGCTAACATAACCTCAAAAGTGATGAGTTTCTCGGACATTTCGGAGTAAAGTTTTGTGTTTTGTAGATCGAGTGGAGTATTATGTCAGGAAAAGGAAAACAAAACTCAAAAAAAGCTGTGGTTAAGGTACGAGAAAGTGGAAAATCAGCGCAAGCAACTTTAAATAATCCAGAAGCGAGTCCCGAAGCAGAAGACATGTCGGCCTTTTTGTTAAGTTTAAAAACAATTGACAAGAACAAACACTTGCCAAAGTACTCCGCTATTCTTCAGGTATTATTATTTATGTTCATTTTTTATACACTTCAATTCCTTTCAAACAATTCTTAAATATACCATTTGGAAATTTCTGTCTTGTCCAAGTCGTGCCAGACACAAAATTGAACTTTGTGATTATTAAAGTTATCAGCTAATTTAGAAACTATTTAATGTTTTTATATTTAATTTGCTCTTAAATGTGAATTTAAGTCTGCAGTGGGAAAGAAAATTGAACGTTTACGTTAATTGAAATGCCCAGATTTGTCAAAAAGATGCAAAATTCCTTGAGTTTATGAATATCCATGTTTTCCATTAAAAGAACTTGGTCAATAAACTATACATTACCAATTTTGACCTATTTTTACATAACGTCGCCGTTAGATAAATACGGATTTCTCGTTTAATCTGCTTTTTTCAATCCAAAAGCGCAAATTTTCTAAGAAACAATTGAACTTTCGACCAAAAAATATGATTTTAACCAAATAAATTAAACTTTCAACAAAATAGTTGAATTTTCAACCAAATAGAAAATTTTTTTAACATAAGAATTAATTTTTCAAGCCTAAAGCTCGAATATTTCCAAAAACAGTTGAGTTTTCATGCAAAAACAAGTATTCAATAAAAAATAATTTTTAACCGAAAAAACGATTTTTCAACAAACAAGATTAATTCTCTACAAAAAATACGAGCTTCCAACAAAATACATTCCATTTTCTACCAAATAATTTAATTTTCAACCAAAAATATCAATTTTGAACAAAAAAGTTATTTTCTAAGCCTAAAGGCGAATTTTCTACAAAACATTTAAATCCTCAACCAAACAGTTGCATTTCCGACTAAAAAATATCAATTTTCAACCAAATAGTATAATTTTTAAACCTAAAAAAATCAATTTTCAACTAAAAATGAAATACTCAAATTTTCAGTCAGCATTTTTAGTCAAAAAGATGATTATTTTAACGAAGGAGAATAATTTTCTACCAAAAAAGTAATTTTCAACGAAATACATGAATTTTCAACAAAATAGTTGAATTTTCAACTTAAAAGAGTGAATTTTCAACAAAATAGTTCCATTTTCAACAAAATAATAAAGTTTCCTACTAAATAGTGCAATGTTCAATTAAACAAGATGAATTCCACACCAAATAGAATTAACTTTTAATAGAAAATATTTTGATTTTCTTATTGGGTTCTATTAAATTAGTTCCCATTTAAACGAAAAAAACGAGAACGAGGATAAAAAAAGATTTATGTCAGAAATTTCAGGAAAAAGCATTAAGTATTTTTTTAACGGTCCAAAGTGGTTTTTGAATTTTTTCATGAAATTACGTCTGACGTTTGAGGTTTGTTTAAAGTGACGGTTAAGTACCTCCCCACCAACAAAGACCTACTTTGCTTCTCCAAACACATACCAAAAAGTTAGGAAACCATACTCGTGTTACATAAATTAGATTGCATAAAATCGCTAAAGATGTCATGATTTTATAGGTATTGCATATGATGGCATGGTCTTTACGAAAAAATATGTTAGGAAAATTAATGTAGGCTTATAATGATTTTCTTATAATATTTACGCAATTATAGGAAATTCATTATAGAAAATCATTAATAGAACCCAATAAGAAAATCCAAATCTTTTTAGTTGAAAGTTCATTCTTTTTAATTGAAAAGTCTACTACTATTATATTTTTGGTTCAGAATTCATCTGTTTTGGTGAAAAATGCTACTATTTTGTTGAAAATTCTATTTTTTTGGTTGAAAATTAAAATTTTTGATTGAAAATTTAACTCCTTAGTTGAAAGCTGAACTACTTTGTTACAAATTCATTTGACTTGTTGAAGATCTATCTGTTGGGTTGAAAAATTACCTATGTTGTTGAAAATTCGTTTTTTGTTGTTGAAAATACATCTCCTTAATTAAAAATTCATTCCATTAGTTGAAGATCCATCTCTTTGATTGAAAATTTAACTGTTTTGTTAAATATTTCTTGTCTTTTTTTCTGTTAAAAATCAATTTTTGCAACTGTTTCGGAGGAAATTCGTTTTTTGTCTTAAAAAATTCAACTGTTTTGTTGAAAACTCATCTTTTTGGGTTGAAAACTCTATTATTTCCGTAGAAAATTCAGCTATTTGATCATGCATTTTTTATTAAAATAAATTTTTTAAGGGCATTTGAACCAGGACGCAACCTCTTTTTGGATCTTCTCGGGTTGTAAATTTAACGATTTTGGTAGAAAATTCAATTAACTATTCGAAAATTAACTCTTTTTAGAAAATTCGCCTTTTTTGCTTCAAATTTCAACAATTTGGTTGAATGTTTTTCTCTCTTGACTAAAAAATCTTTCCTGTTTGAAATTAATTAAAATACAAATATTTTTGTGTTCAAACATCAAATATTCCTTTTTTTAATTCATCTCTTTGTTTGCAAGATTATTTCTTTTGTTGAAAATTGATGTTTTTAAATTGGAAATTCAACTACACGGGTAAAAATTAATCTTCTTTGTTAAAAAATTTTTTTTTTAAGATTAATCATTTTAGTTGAATATTTATTTAATCATATTTTTGTTGAATATTTAAGTGTTTTGTTAAAAATGTAACAATTTTGTGGAAATTGTAATTATTTTGTATTAAATTTCATTATTTTGTTGAAAATTCATCTGCTTCGTTGAAAATTCGTCTTTTTTATTGAAAATTCAACTTTTGTGGTAGAAAAGTTCTTGATTGAAAATTAAACTTTCTTCTAAAAAGTTCGTATTTTTGGTTTGAAGATTCGACTGTTTGATTACAAACGGAAGGGTTGCAAATACAACTATTTGGTTGAAGATTCGTCTATTTTACTTGGAAGTTCAACTATTTGGTTATAAATGCATAATGAATTTGTTTGTTTGTTGAAAATTGAACTATTTGGTTGAAAAATCATCTTTCTTAGTTGAAAATGCATCTTTATGGGTTTGAAAATCAAATGTTTCTAAAACATTCGACTTTTTAGCTTTAAAGCTCACCACTTTCGTTGAAATTTAATCTCTTTTGGCAGAAAATTCAACTATATTGTTAAAAATGCAACATCTTTCGAATTGAAATCTTCAGCATTTTATATTGAACTTCATATGATACCTATTGTATATTTATTTTATTTTAAAAAATTGATTCCCTTATTTTCGTGAAAATCATTTCCCCTGTTTTCAGAGCATTTGGACTATGAAGTCGGTTAAAATATTACATTTGTATGTTTTTTGTTTTATTTTAGGCTTTTATCAAATGAAATCGAAGAATAAGTTTGGTCTTAAAGGGGTTGGAGGGTCTTCGTATTTGTGGCGTAGTTTTTGAATGGGCCCCCATGCTGAATTTTCCATAATATTTTTTCATAATGAGGGATTACGAGGGATTGCACTAGATTGCATTAGGAGTGTACGCCAGATTGCAGGACTAATCAGCTCCACGATTATATCTCATTTAATAACAAAATTTTCTTTTCCATAGCGAACGCCAGAAGAAGGAGTAGGAATGGAAGACCTGGACGCTCTACAACTGGAACTAGAAATGCTTCTTTCCTCCGTAGTCGTTCGACGTCGAATGCTCGACGAAGAAGGAGCCGCGCTCTCACCAACAGAAGAACGACGAGACAGAAGATCAAAAAGTGGAAAGGGTCTCAACGTCCTCGACAAGAAAATGAGGGACGACAAATCCAGAGCCAAGGAACTCAACGCGAAAACTCACTCTCCTTTGCCCAGCAAACTTTTCAAACAGCGAACTCCCGGAAGTTCTCTAAATCAAATCGTTCCCAATCCACACGAATTAGTTCGTATCGAGGGCAAAGATGTCCCAAAACTGATGCCCAAGAATGACACTCCCAATAAATTTTGGGCATCAGTAGATCCATTTTGCACTGATATTATGGCTGATGATATCAAATTATTGGAGGAACTTATCGCCACACATGGAGATATTTCCGAGTTTAAAAAAATTCCACCCTTGGGACGACACTACAGTTTACTCTGGGCTCATAATGATTTATTGCAAGAAGAAGACGCTTCGAATTCGAACAGGGATAAGAAGAAAAGTCGGTCTGATGTTTCACTTTTGATGACGAAAGCGGATAAAAAAGTGAATGGCATCGCTGGTTAGTATATTTTAATTTTAAATAGCAGTTCATTTCAATAATTTATTTTATTTGATGTGTCTTAAAGTTGACACATCTGAGGTGATTTAATATTTGTTGCACATTTTGTGAAGTTTGCAACATTGGACGTGCATAAACTACGTTACCAATTTGAGGCGCGAGGGGGAAAGTTTTTTCTCTCTACATGGTCTTGAATCAATATTTTTAAAAATATTGATTTAAGACCATGTAGTGAGAAAAAACTAACATCAGTTATAATTTTAGTTGAAAATTCATCTCTTTAGTGGAAAAGAATGTAACTATTCCATTTTCAGTGAAAAATTTGATATTTTTAATTGAAAATTGATCTTTTCAAGTTCAAAATTAATTTTCTTTATTCAAAATTAATGCTATTTGGTTAAAAATGCAACTGTTAAGTTAAAAATGCATGCATTTTGTTGAAAAATCGTCTTTTTGGGTAAAAAATTAATTTTTCTAGTGGAGTATTCATCCTTTTTGATTAAAAACGCAACTGTTTGGTCAAAAAATAATATGTTTTAGTTGAGGATTTAATGATTTTGCTGAAAATTATTTTTTTTTTGTGGTTGAATTCAACTATTTTTCATTTCAAATAAAAATCTTTTTTGATTGAAATATCAACTATTTAATTGAGAATTCATCTTTTCAGGCTGAAAATTTAACTGTTTTGTAGAAAATTCGTCTTTTTGGCTTGCAAATTCAACACTTATAAAAAATTAAACAATTTCGTAAAAAATTAAACCATATAGTTGAAATAAAGTTTTGTGTTAAAAATTCATATTTTCGGGTTGAAAATTAAATTTCTTTTAAATACCTCTTTTTCGTTGAAAATTCATCTTTCCTAATTAAAAATTAATATTATTATTTAAAATTCATCTAAATAGGTTAAAAGAACAACTATTTTGTTGGGTCACCATTTTTGGTCGAAAATTCGACTATTTTGTTAAAAATTCATTTTAATTTTTTTTAAATTATGTTTCTTTCTTTTAGATTTAAAATTAAAAGCTTGTTCCTCTATTTTTCTCTTTTTGGATAGAAAATTAATCTTCTTTCATAAGTTTGTTCTTTCATCTTTTTGGTTGAGGATTGTATTATTTTGTTACAAAAAAAAAATCTTTTTTTTTAATTAATTTTTTGAACTGAAAATGTAAGTATTCTATATAAAAATTCAACTATTTTGTTAAAAATTCATTTTTCTTGAATAAAAATTAATTTTCTTGTTTAAAATTTATCTTTGTAGGTTGAAAATTCAACTATTTCGTGAAGTCATCCTTTTTGGTCGATAATTCATTCTTTTGTATTGAAAATGTATCCTTCATGGTTGGCAAAGTCATCTTTCTTGATTGGAAATTCATCTTTCTTTCTTTTTGATTTAAAATTAAAATCTTGTTCTGTTGATTTAGGAGTGGGTCAAAATCCATGTTTGGGGTTTTTGTTTGTAAAGTGATTTTATATTTTTGCCTGTTCTTTCACCATTCAATAGAGCTAAGTAATAGCTCAGAAGTACTTTTTTGTTTTTTCATTACTTCAAAAAATAAAAAAGTTATGCAACTCTTTGTGTGTCCACATTTTCGTTTTTGGGGACAAACCGCACCATTGCTAAGGGGTTTTCTCGGACGTGACTGCTTCTATTAGGATGTTCATTTCGCGGTTTGATAGAGTTAAGTAATAGCTCAAAAGTACTTTCTTGTTTTTTTTTTTGTAATGCAAAAATAAAACAGTTACGCAACTTTTTAGGTGTCAAAATTTGATTTTTTAGGGATGCGCCGTTCCTTTGACAAAGGTTTTCTCGGAGATGGTTAGTTTCACGAATCGATAAAGCCTAACAGTACCTCGAACTGTTTTCGCATTTCTTCGTTTAAAATTAATTGCGTGAAAGTTCTACAGTTTTTTTTTCTCCTGTAAAATTCGGTTTTTGGCACTTACGCCCGTATGCAGTGTGACCCTTCAATTCATCTGTTTTTTTTTCGTTTTTTTTTTTATTGAGAACTCAACATTGTTAAAAATTCAACTATTTTGTTAAAAATTCAACTGTTTTGTTAAAAATTCAACTATTTTGTTGAAAATTTCATTATTTTGTAGAAAATTCATTTATTTTGTTCAACATTAATTTTTTGAATTGAGAATGTAATTTTTCTATTTTTGATTGAAAATCTAACTTCACTTGTTGAAAATTCAACTATTTGATTGAAAATTCATCTTACTAGGTTAAGAATTCAACTATTGTGGTAAGTCATCCTTTTGGTCAAAAGTTCATATATTTTGTTGAAGATTCATCCTTTACGATAGAAAAGACATCTTTCTTGCTTGGAAATTGATCTTTTTTTCTTTCTTTTTTTAAATTAAAATCTTGTTTAGTTGACATATGAGCTATTACATTTTTTGTTCAGAATTCATCTGTTTTGTTTGAGAACTCAACTTTTTTTAAATTTAATTATTTTGTAGAAAATTAATTTTTTGAACTGAAAATGTAACTATTCTATTTTTGGTTGAAAACTTATCTTTTCTATTTGAAATTTCAATTATTTTGTTGAAGATTCATCCTTCAAAAGTCATCTTTCTTAGTTGAAAATTCATCCTGTTTCTTTCTATTTTTAAATTAAAATCTTGTTTGTTTGACATATCTACTATTAAATTTTTCGTTGAGAATTCATCTTTTTTTGTTTGGGTAGCCCAAGATTGGTACCTTAGTTTTTGGACGGTCTTTTACCTTCAGAATTAATTTCATTGTCATAATTTATTTACTAAAAACTAAAGATTTAATTTTTCTTTACAGGACCATTGACACAGAGACTGGTCTCCGCTCTTCTAGAAGAGAATGTGTACGTTGCAAATAATAATACAGACAAACTCTTCCGCGACGGAGATCCGCCAGTTTTGAGAGACCTGACGATCCAGAATTCGATGAACCTGGAGCTCCGAATGCACAAGGAACTCGTTGAGCAGGGAATCCTAGAGCCGGATTCTCAGAAGAAAAACCAAGAAGACGATGAAATTCTCGCGGAAATTAAACGGTGCCAACAGGAGCTTTCGGCACTTTCTGGTCACAATGTTTCACAGCTGAAAAGGCTCTTGACACTTGCACAGGAGGAGAGCAAGCGCCAAACATTAAAACGAAAAATCAGCACTGTCGACAATGAGGTGGTCGAGCATTATAATAAATTAGCTGTTTCCAAACAAAGGAAAATCCCACTTTCGAGAAAGGAACAGGAAAAGGCGTGGGGCTGTCTTAAGGAAAGGGAAAATCTTTTACAGCAGCTTGATATGCTGCCTTCAAATAGTATTGGAGAACCGACCAGACTCCCGAATGTGAGCAGCGTTCCTACGTAGGATTTAGTTTTTATTGTGATTAGATGATATTAGAGATTGGAATTGTATGAATTAACTTAAAATTTAAGCGTGTTTCTGTCAGTGGATCCAGATTCGTTTTTAATTGTAAAACAACGTTAGGGTAAGGTAGTCAGTCGAAATAAAGTTAAATTGCGAATGTCTATTTGAGTAAGCTTATTTTCTGGTCAGTATTTTTCTAAAATTTTAAGGATCTTGTCATTTTTTAAGATTATACAATTGGTTATTTTAGGGTGATTCTTAGTTATACATGGAAAAAGGCAGCTTTTTGTTAATACCTGGTTCAGAATTAGTCAGAGAATAAGAACCAATCATAACTTTTAAATTTGAATGATTTTAAGGCACTGGTATAAGTCCCCAAAGAATATACCGATGAGCAAAGATATTCCATAGTGACAAATTTTAATTTTACGTTCGAGGTTTATTAACACTTTTTGAAATTGTTTTTTTTTCCGTAATTTACAGGCCTCGAACTCACCACACTATTGACACTATTTTACACTTTTTTTGAGCGGTTGAGTTTTCAAACAAATAATATAAATTCTCAACAAAAAATTGTTGAAAAAAAAAGTTGATATTTTAACCAAGAAATGATTTGCATTTTCTACAAAAAAAATGAATTCTCAACAAAATATATACATTTTTAACCAAGAATATTAATTTCCTATCAAAAAGATGCATTCTTAACAAATTACGTAAATTTTCAACAAAAAATACAATACTTAAATTTTCATCAAAAACAATTTTAAATTAAAAAAAAATTAATTTTTTACAAAACAGTTAATTTTAATTAAAAAATATGAAATTACAACAAAATACTTGATTATTAACCCAAAAAAATTTATTTTTTTTTGCCATAAAATACGAATTTTCATGAAATACATTTCAACAAAATAGTTAAATTTTTTACCTAATTGTTGAATTTTCGAGTCGAAACTACGAATGTTCGACAAAAAAGTTAAAATTTCAATTACTAAGATGAATTTTCAACAAAAAAATTAATTTTCTACTAAAAAATATGCATTCTTAACAAAATACATACATTTTGAACCAAATAGCATTTCTACCAGTGAAGACTGATTTTCATAAAAATACGTAATTAATAAAAAAATATTTTTAACCAAATAGTTGAATTTCCAACGAAGAAGATTAATTATATACCAAAACGAGAAATTTTCAACAAATTACATACATTTTCAACTAAATAGATTGAATGAATGTGATGTTGTCAAGTTTTTATTTTATTAATTTTTAACGAAGAATAGAGTAATTAAATTTTCAACTAAAAAAGAAACTAATTTTCTCCAAAACAGTTTAATTTTGTAACAAATAGTTGAATTTAATAACGAATTTGATGAATTTTCAAGCCAAAAGGACGAATTTTCCATAAAACAGTTGAATTTTCAACAACAAAAATGAAATTTTAAGGAAGTAGTTCAACTTTTAACCAAGGAGTTGAATTTTCATCGATTCTAATAGTTGATGATAAATTTGCTTAAAGCATTAAGAGCATTAAAAAATTAATTACTACCTAAAAATAATAAAATCTGTCGAAAATTTGGCAAAATAAAATGTTTCTCCTCATGCTTTTTCCGTGTCAACTATAAATTATACATCAGGGTGATAAAAAAAAAAGTTCGAATTTCTTTTGGGATAACTTCTTAAAATCACTTCACGGAATGTGACGTATTCATTGATTTTTTATTTTAAATATTAAATTTGTGTATGCTTTTTAACACACATCATTTTTAAAGTTCAAATTAATAACTCTAATGTATTTTTATATTAATTATTCATTGTTCAAACAATACTTTTTTCACAAATTATCGGTACCGTTACAACGAGATAAACTAATTAAGCAATATAAAAAATCAGTACGGTCGATTCAATTTGTTTTTAATTGTTTAAATATAACTTTTGATTGGAATAAGGCCGAAAAGACCAGTTTTTTTGGAAATTTCTAGAAATTATTCCTTACGAAGTGACTAAACTTTACTTTACAAAAAGTTAATAACAAGTACTTCTTTTAATTTGTTCGAAAAACGAGCTTTTCTCATTAAAATCCCATGTTAATTAAAAAAGCTGAGGAGCACGGGTTAAAAAAACCGATTTGGAAAAAAGCAAAGAATTTATTTTTCCAGGAAACAAAACAAATGGGGGGGTCGATCACCAAAAATCGGATTTTTGGACCACCCTGCTGCTTTGCGGCTAGTTTAAATCATGTGTTGAGGATTGAAATATTTAAATCAGAAACGCTTTAAAATGCAACTCTCGAAATTTTATTGCATTTTTCGAATTGAAACTTTTTAAACCTAAATTATGAAAGTAAAATAATACATGAGAGCCTTCAAATTAAATTGTGAAAAATCTACGATTTTATAATAAATTAGCATGGTAAAAATTATGTAACTTGAATAAAATTTCAAATTGGAACATTTAAAAATTAAACTATTTAAAATAAAGTCGCAAATTTGAAAATTATAATTTGGCAACCAGCCACTTTCGCATTGAAAATAATGATCACAATTTCACATAGAACTCAATACTCTTTTTACACATTTTTATTTATTTGTCAAAAAATGACAAATGAAAAGCTGTGTGCAGCAACCAGACGCACAATATTGCACATGGGTAGCCGCACACAGCTTTTAATTCTTGATGTGTAAACATCTTAGACCTCGATATGGGGAGTCGCGCTTAATTCAAATGAAACCACGACTAGAAGTGTAACGCAGGCCTCTAACACACGCGCTGTGTCTCATGTCACAGAACGGAGGCTTATCTCTTTCTCTCTCTCAAACGAATGATAATTGTTTAAAAAATTGTAAATTATTTACAGACAGGAGGAAAATATGCTGTGTCTAATTTGAAAGAAAAGAAACAGTTTTCAATATTTTTCTTATAAGTTTTGAGTACTTAGATGTCTAATAATAATGATAAGTGTCATAATAATGAATTTTTCATAATGAAATTTCAATTTTTAATATTCTTCTTCAATGTAAATTTTCAAGCTTGCATTTAGAACTCTGAAATTTCAATGATTCGAGGCCTATTTTATTTGGAATAATTCAATTTTAATTTGTTTATTTTTTTAAATATTTCATTTTTACTCTCTTATTTTAAATTTATTATAACAGATATAGCGAACCTCAAAGCGTGTCCAGAGTTCTTTCAGAGAAATTTGTAAGTGTTCAAAATTATATCATTTTGAAACTATTTTAACTTAAAAGCAGTACAATTCAGTGATGATATGTTGTTTCTTGAAAAATTAAAAATATCATTCACAAATTAAAAATTTTAAAAATGAAACAATGCAAATTTTGAAGTTTACATTCAGCACCCTGAAATTCGAACGATTCGAGGTTTATTTTATTTTAAATAATTCAATTTTATTCAGTTTCATTTTGAATGTTTGATTTATAATTTCCTATTTTAAATAAACAGTCAAATATTGTTAAATATTGAAAGAAAAAATTTTTTATTAAAAATTTTCAAACTGAATGGAGTATTTTAGAATGCAATAATATTTGAATCGGATTTGAAATTGAATAAAAGCATTTAATTATGAATATATTAATCATCAAACATTTCATTAATTACTAAGGCTTTCGAATTAAAATAGTTCAATTTTTAACCTGAAAAACTATAAATTATTTAAATATGAACAGATTCATAATCGTCTTATAAAATCAATTTTATTATTATTCTATTATTAAGAGTCGAACTATAATTCAATTTTAAAAATAAATACTTGATTTATATTTACAGTTTATCAACTCAACATTTTTCTTGTTTTCTTTTTTTGTCAAAGTTAACCCGTGCCCTCGAGCCCTTAAAACTAACATGGGGTTTTAAAAGGGAAAAGGTTGATTTCCAAAAAAATGGGAAAATGAGCTACTTGTTATAAACTTTTCATTACAAACTCCACCCAGTAAGTTGTAATTATAACAATTATTATTTCTTATAATCGTGAGAAATTATTGTTTTCGGGATATAAGTGATAGATTCTAATTTTTAAAAAATATTCAACATTAAATTCACTCACAATGACTACACGAAACCTGATAAAATTATGCGCCTCATGGTCTTAAATTAAAAGCAATATATTAATTTTATTAGAAGTTATTAAAAAAATACAAATTTTAATGTTTCCGAAAAATGGTAATAAATCAAAAAGCAATTAATATTTTTTAATCTCTTTGCACTAGTTTTAAAGATAATTTTCATAATTATTTTAGTGACTTGATAAAACATTTCTAGAATTTTTCCTTTGATGCAATCAAAACCTAATTTAGAGAACTCATAAATATTGATATAAAGTCAGGTTTTCATAACTGTATTAAAACAAAATTAATAGAACAGTATTCTAACAGACTTACAGAAAATTATCTTCAAAATTAGCCCAAAAACAATACAAAATTGGTTATTTCCGAATTTATTGATATTTTCCGGAAACATTAACATTTGACGTTTTTTCAAACAACTTCTAATAAAATTAACACATACTGGCTACCATTTATGCCCACAAAACGGTTACTTTTATCACCTTTTATGCAATAATTGAGAGAAAATCTACAGTTTACTATTATTAAAATTACTTAGGGTGCTTGTTCAACCTATTGGAAAATAGATGTCCAGAAACTTTTGCACGACATTACATATATAAGAGAAAATACATTTTTATACTCCTACATGCGCGTGAGTTATTATTTGGTTTGTGTAAGATTTCAATTTCAGTTAACGTTTACACAAATCTGTTTTGGGTCGTAGTTTAGGACGCACGTGATATTTTTAACACAAGAATAAATATAAATGTGTAAAAAGAGTGTCAAGTTCTACGTGAAATTGTGGATAAATGTGAAAAAGATATGAAAATATGTCCTGGCGGGCCCAGTGAACGGGGAGGTCACTTTACGGTCACGCAATTGCATGACCATTCCGTTCACGCGGTCCGTTGGGGTAAATGTTTTTTAATTAGTCGAACCTTGGTTAATTTTCCTTTTTAAATAGTCTCTAATAATCTTATAAGCGCTGAGTATCTCGCGGACAAAGAAAGAGTTCATTATTGCAGAAAAAAAACTAAAAAATCTCACGACAAAAATGTTTATTCGTTATCACTGTACAGATTCCTCTCAAAGGGTTACTTCAACAACGACACAAGGATTAATCGTTCCGAGTAACAATAGTTAATGACAGTACAACTCGCAACAATACCGAGAGTTTTAGCACGTTAGCCCTAGCGGACCTCGTGAACGGAACGGTTTTGCAATTGCGTGACCGTTCTGTTCACTGGGCCCGCTAGGGCATGTTTTCACCATTTTCCACATTTATTCACAATTTCACATAGAATTCACCACTCTTTATGTTTGTTCATATTTATTTACCTCATTGAAAATTTGAGACCACGTATAAGAAACGGCATTTGCAGCCGCATTTTTAAATATTATAAACCGATAAAAAATTTGCATTGACTTAATTTTTGTCTGTGGTCATCGCAAATTTTTTAGTGGATTATAATATTTCAAAATGCGGCCGCAACTTTTGAGTAGGGTATTCATGTGTTAAAAAATTTAGAATTAAAAGCTGTGTGCGGCAACGCAACGAACAATATTGCCACATACAGCTTTTAATTCTTATAAGAACAAATTATAATTTTTTAACAAATGAATAAATGCATACACTGCCGGTCAAAAGTTTAAGGACACCTCTTTTTTAATGACTGATTAAGTTATCTCTTAAAATTCTATATAAAATGTGCCCAAGATGAAGCCAAGTTGTCTATTTTTTAAGTAGATTTTGCAAAAATAGTGTAAATTTCAATGTTTTCTTAAATGTTCAATAACTTCTGAAATAATTTACAATTTTTGATGTTCTTGGGCTGATTTTCAAGCTATTTTTCCACCGTATCGCAACAGCTTATGAGTATAAGTCTAAAATAAAATTTAAACACACTGAAAGAACTTAAAGTTGTAACTAAAAAGTTGGGAAAATTAGAAAACATTATGTGTAAGCAATTAAAAATAAAAATAAATATATATTTTGAGGGACTTTCATAGAAACTTTATAATTATATGTTTCATATATTTTACAAAAATATTGTTCTTAATACAAAGAATATTGAAATTTTTCCAACTTTCTAGTTACAACTTTAAGTTCTTGCAGTGTGAATACATTTTCTTTTAGACTTATACTCATAAGCTGTTGCGATTCGGTGGAAAAAAAGCTTTAAAATCAGCCCAAGAACATTAAAAAATGTTAATTATTTCAGAAGTTATTGAACATTTAAGAAAACATTGAAATTTACACTATTTTTTCAAAATCTACTTAAAAAATAGACAAATTAGCTTCATCCTGGGCTCATTTTATACAGAATTTTAAGAGCATTGAACCCTTTAAAGAACATTTTTTTAGCTCTGACATAATTAAAATTAAGATAACTTAATCAGTCATTAAAAAAGAGGTGTCCTTAAACTTGTGACCGGCAGTGTATATGTAAATATAAATGTATGAAAAGATGAAAAGAGTGTTGAGTTGTATGCGAAATTGTGAATAAATGCAAAAATTGACAGTGAACGGGATGGTCACTATGACCGTCGCTAGGGTAGCGACATCAGTGATGTACTAAAACTATCGGTATCTGATTGTGGAGGTTTAATTAATAGCGAGATTAATAGCTTAAAATGCAAATAAGAGCAGGAATGCCATCATAAGACAGAAAAGACCCATGGCCTCGGACAGGGCGAAGCCTAAAATAGCGTACGAGAACAACTGCTGTTTCAGGGATGGGTTCCTCGAGTAGCCAATGATTAACGAACCGAATACCGACCCGATTCCAGCACCTGGAAAGAGAAAATTTACATTTACTAAAAACCAAACGTGATTGGCATCTTAATTTCAAGGATTCTGCCATTTTTTTAGAATATAAAGTCGGCAGCACTGACTGAACATCATTGCTGCTATACTTACACGGTTTGATGATAATAATCTAAATTTCCTATTGAAAATTAAATAGGGAAAGACTAAAGGAACTGGACATCTTCGACTCACATGGATCTCAGAGGATAGGGGGCCGTGAAAAAACTACGTTACCAATTTGAGGCTATTTTTGAACCCTCGTAACCTAGCCCAAAAATTATCTTAAAACATCGGAAATAGGGTGATTTTTCAAACAAAAAAAATTTTCTACCAAAAGAGATGAATTTTCAACAAAAAATTAAATTTTAACCAAACGGTTGAATTTTCAATAAAATTATAAATTTATTTTAAAAAAATAGTTAAATTCTTACCCAGATAGTTCAATTTAATCCTACAAAAATGATATTTCCACAAACAGTTTAAAAAATTACTTTTTAACAAAACAAAATAGTTGAATCCTCGACCAAATAGATGATCTTTCAATCCAAAAGGACGAATTTTTAACAAACAAAAAAAACTAAATTTTTTACCAAAAAGATGACTTTATCAAAATAGTTTAAGTTTTAAACAAAAAAGATTTCCATTCAACCAAAAACGGTTGAATATTTAAGCCAAAAAGACCAATTTTTCAGAAGCGAATTGAATTTCTAACAACAAAAAATATGCATTTTCCACCAAGAAGCATTTTTTTTTAAATAGTTGAATCCACAACCAATAACTGAATTTTTAATCAAGCAAAATAAGTGTTAAATCAAATACATAGTCGAATTTTCAACTAAAAAATATATTTTTCTAACCAAAAGTAGAAGCTTAAAATTTTCAGTTGAAAAAATTACTTTTTAACAAAATAAAAAAGTGAATTTCCACCAGTTCAATTTAACGAAAAAATAAGAATTTTTAACAAAATAGTGAATCATCCACCAATAAGAATTATTTTCAATGAAGAAAAATAAAAAAAAAGTCTTAAAACTAAATAGTTATATTTTCAACGAAAAACGATGTTTTTGATCCAAAATTGGAATAGACAAATTATCAGTTTAAAAACTAATTTTCAACCACCAAAAAAAAAAACGAATTTTTAATTAGTCGAATTCAACCAAAAAATACCAATTTTTATCCGAAAGATGATATTTCAACAAAAAGTTCAATTTTCTAGCCAAAAATATGATTTTTTAACAAAAAAGGTAATTTTCAACCGAAAAGTTCAATTATTTATCACACTGCTGAATTTTCAAGCCAAAAAGACGAACTTTCTACACAACAGTTGAATTTACGATCCGAAAATATGAATTTTCAACTAAAATGATGAATCCTCAAAGAAAAGGAAGTTCCTAAAAATTAGTTCAACTTTAAACCAAGTAGTTGATTTTTCAACTAAAAAATATGCGTTCACAGCGAAAAAGGCAGTAGTTGACATTTCAAAACAAAAAAAAATTCAATTTGAAATAAAACCATTGTGGTAAATTAAAAGACAAATTTTTAGCAAAATAGTTGTATGCCCAACCAAAACAGATTAATTCACAACCAGTTTTATTTTCATCCGAAAACATTAATTTCCAACAAAATGTATGAATCTTCAACTAAATAGTTAAATTGTTTAGAAATGGGAAAAATTATAACTTTTTTTCTATCGTAAGTGCAAAATATCAATTTTCAACCAAAAATAGAAGTTACCCTTTTGTCAAAAAAATTAATTTCAATTTAAAAAAAAAAGAAAGGATTTTCAACAAAATAGTTGCAATTTCAACCAGAGATTAATTTTCAACTGAAGTAATAAAACTTATAAACGAATTTGAACAAGATTTTAACATTCAAACTAAATAGTATATTATGCAACATGTGCGTAAAATGCGGTTTTACACCCGTTATCACCACGACTGAATAAATCGTACGCACATGTTGCAGACGATATTTTTCGACAGTGTGCATAAAAATGCGTTTTTACACACACACATATGAGTGCGTAAAACGTGCATATGAATGCGTAAAAATAACCCGTTTAGGCACTCGATATGGGTGTGTAAATACTCATTTTACGCACACTGTGTCAAAAAGATAATTTTATATCCAGGAGTATTTTTCTAAAAATGGAAGCTAGATTTTCAAACTAAAAGATTAATCAACCAAAAACATGAATTTTTAACAGAGTAGCTGAATTTTCAACGCAAACAGATAAATTCACAAACAATTGCATTTTTAACCAAAAAAGATTATTTTCAACAAAATACATGAATTTTCAAATAGAAAATACAAATTCTCAATTTTAAATGAAAAAGATTTTCAAGAAAATAGTTATATTTATCACTAAAATGATAAATCTTATTTAAAAAATTAATTTTCAACAAAAGAGTTCAACATTCAACCAAAGTCTGAGATTAATCAACGAAAAAGTATTTTCAACAATGAAGTTCAACTTTCAAAAAAGTAGCTGAATTTTCAACTAAAATTATGAATCTTCAACCAAACAAGAGGAATTTTTTGAAAAGTAGTTGATTTTTCAACCAAAAGGATGAATTCGCAACGAAAGACATAATAACTGATAGCTATTCATAATGCAAAAATAGGGAAAATTATGCTTACGTAATACTTGAACAACCCCTAATTGAACCAAAAAAGATTTTAATTTAAAATAAAAAACAGTTAAATTAAACCAAACAAGTTGAATCTTAAGCCAAAACAGATTAATTTACAACCAAACATACAAATACATAATTGTCAACAAAAAAAGATGATTTTCAACAAAGATCAAATTTCAACACAATACATTAATTTTCAATTCAAAGGATTTTCAACAAATTAGTTATATTTCCCACTAAAATGATAAATCTTCTGAAAAAAATGAATTTTCAACAAAAGTTCACCATTTGACCCAAAATATAATTTTTGAACAAAGGAGATAAATTTTCTAAAAATGGAAGTTAAATTTCCAACCAAAGAGATGAATCCTAAAAAAATTAATTGTAAATAAGTTGTTCAAAATTAAGCAAGTAGCTGAATTTTTGACAATGTAAGGTCCTTCTTAAAAACAGGGGGGAAAAAGAATTCTTTAAAAAATGGAAAAAGAGGGCAATCTTTCGCAAAGTTTATTAAAATTTATCATCAGGAAACGTGGGAAATATTATGTGATTCCGTAACGTTACTTCCACTGACCCCTCCCCCCAACCCTCTCAAATTGGTAACGTAGTTTATCGATGCCTCCTTACTTATAGAATCAAAAACTACAAAATCTCACGACAAAGATGTTTATTCGATATCACTGTACAGATTCCTCTCAAAGAGTTACCTCAACAACGTGCGTACTCTACGGCACAACAATGATGAATCGTTCGAGTAACAAAAGAGTTCAAATTAGTACTACTCGCAACGTCAATGTTTAGTGCGCCAGTGCCGAAACAGCGACGCACTAAAACTATCGATATTTGGTTATGGAGGTATGATAACTTAGAAGGCGAAAAGGAGCAAGAAGGCCATCATAAGACAGAAAAGACCCATGGCCTCAGACAGGGCGAATCCCAAAATGGCGTACGAGAACAACTGTTGTTTCAAGGATGGATTCCTCGCGTAGCCGATGATCAAAGAACCGAATACCGATCCGATTCCAGCACCTGGAAAGATAAAGAATTCACATTTAGTCACACAAATCATCAAATACTCTAATGGTAGTTGAAAAAAAAAACAAATCTTGCAATTTGAACTTCGCGTCAAAAAAGAACACTTGGAGGTTATGTTTAACTGTGACACGAAATTTAAATTCAATAAGTGTAATTCTCTTCTAAGTTGCAGGGTGGCCGTTTTAATAGAGGAAAAAATACCCAATCACTTCCTGGTTCGCAAAAATTGGTCACGGTCATCGAAATTAAAGAATTGGAACTCTTAAAGCTGAAAGTTTTTCATTTGAAGTAATCAAACTGGACTGCAAATTAAAGCACTTAGAGTGGAACTCCTTTACATTTTGAATTTTAAATATTCATGCTTAAAGTTTTTAAATGCAAACGCTCAATAAGTTATATTTATCAAATTTTAGAACAATTTTTAATTAAATTCCCGTATTTCTCAAATTACAAGTTTAATTATTTAAATTCGCTTCAAATTAATAACTGCTTTATTGATATTTATAGACCAATAATGGTTTTGATATATTTTTTAGCATTCTTTTTGGTAATTTTGGAAATATTAAAAAATGTTGTAAAATTAATTGTTCAACTAATGTTTTTTCTAAATTTCCCCAGAAATATTAAGAACATTTTTTTATTATCTCGAAAGCTTTGGAAATATTTTGAAAAGTTCTGAAATCTTTTTAAATATTCGCTTAAAAACCTTACAAAATCCTTAAGAACCTTCTAAATTTTTTGTTCGAAATGTTCAAATTGCACATCATGTGATTTTTCTTCTAAAAATTTATAAAATTCACGGTCAAAAAATAAATTCACTGTCATTTCCCGATTTCCTGGTCCAGCAGCCACCCTGAAGTTGTAATTTTTTTTGTTTAGATATGATAATAAAATTACTTATAAACTATCGATTTTTATAAAAAGTGGAATTATAAGTTACTTTTTCTTGCACGGAATCCACCAATCAGGAACACATGAAAAGGATGCAGGAAGGGATTAAAGGGCGGACATCATCATTCCTTTTGAATGATCGAGACAAACACTGATCTCACTTCCAAGGAGCCAGAATGCCAACTCCCAATTTGGGAGACCAACTCCACAGTCAATTGAGTCTTTCTTTCAAAACAGGGACATCAATGAGACAATAATCGGTAAGTGAAGCGGGCGACAACCCGCACACCACAAAGCCCCCCACCCCCTTAATTTTCAGTTTTTTTCGGAAGCAAATTTTTGTCAAAGTCCTAACATTTTTTTTCGAAGGGTACTGCTGAACTATTACTTCAAACAAAATCTCAGGTTCTTCCGGATTGACAAACAACTGAGATTATAAAGGTTTTGCCTACAAAACTGTAAAAAAAGGTCTAATAGCAACACCTGCAATCAATTTTATAAAAAAGGAAGGACCTATTGAAATGATAAGGATTGGATAATTTGGAACGTGACTTCTCCATTCGGTACACCATTTTATCATAACAGAAATGAGAATATGCCCGATTTTTATATGCTTTGAGAATTAGATTAGCTTTTACGGCGGATTTAAAAATTCACGTTTCCGATCTTTGTGAACGTTCAAATAAAAAATTTCTTCCTGTACAAAAATCAATAAAATAATAATTAAAGCATTTAAATTTCGCGCGAGAATGTATCGCCTTAAACTGAAAAGGGCGCTGAATTCTAATTATAAAAGAAGTTGAATTAATAGAAAACATATTAGTCGCATTAAACAGTATACATATATTTAAAACAAGTATATATTATTAGGTCTACCAAGTTAATTCGGTGCCTTTATTTTGATTTCTTGTAACTTTTGGTCAAATTTGAATTATTTTTCTGTCATAAGGTAGTTTTAAAAGGCGAACCTTGAAATTCAAAGCACAATCTATTAGGTAGCGGCCCTGCGGACTGAACCTCAAAAATAATTAGTACATAAATACAATGGCGCCCGACAAGGAGCATTTCACATACTGCACTCTTTTTGCATTCCAATTCAAAAATCAACATTGTGAAATCTCTGGAACTACTTTTTGTACGTTTTATGTGTCACCGCACCTCCTCCTACGGCTGAACAAATTATTTCGTCCGCCTCAGCTGCATTTTTTTCAAATAGAATGCAAAAAGAATACAATATCTCAAATATTCCTTATCGGCCACCATTGTATTCTCTAATGATTTTTTAGGTTCAGTCAGCAGGGCCGCCAGCTATTATATTGTGTTTTAAAGCTTATGATTCACCCTTTAAAACTACCTTAGGACGGGAAAAAATTCAAGTTCGACCAAGAATTACAAGACATCAAAGTCAAGGCACCGAATTAATTTGTAGACCTAATATATAAATATTTAAACAATAAATGCTTTAAATTCTCTGTTCGAGCTTAAATGCTGATCATATTCTCAAGAGAATTTTCTCAACATAAATTCGTGGGCATATAAAAACTATAATTTTTACCTGATCCTGCAACACCGACGGTGGCAGCACCTGCCCCGATGAATTTGGCGGCAGAATCAATGTCGCGGCTGATGGTGGAGGTTTGGAAATTGCGCACGATTGGCGACTAGAAAAAGATTGTTTCATTAGATTTTTCGTTTTTATTTTTAATTTAGATTTTGAATGTAGAAAATATTCTTACCAAGGCGACGGTGGATGGAACCAGCCTCTGGTTCTCCTGGAGAGACTGGCTTTGGCCGAGTGCTGCACTGCTCAGCGGTCGGAGGTAGCTCTTGGTTCCAGCGACCAACTGAAAAATAAAGAAATTTATATTATAAATAACAGTAAGAGGACAACTGAAATCGTGTGGAATCCAAAGTTTGAATTAATTTTAATCTTTGTAATGATTATTTAATAACGTGGTCCAAAAAAATTTTTCCTAATTTTTTTAGAGTAAAAAAATGTTTAGCGGTAGGGCACGATCCTGAAAGTGTACCAAAGTGTTTATAATCCAACAGATCCTATGATTTAAAAAAATGGTGAGAGCTTCACAGAGGTGACGTAGAACTATCGTGTGAATAACACCAAGGATAAAAATGTCCTTTTATAAATAAATTCATTTTCAAATTCGCCAAAACTAACCCATTAAGACACTGTAACGTAATTTTAAAGGGTCTTTTCTGAATTTGATGAAATTGAAATGAAAATTGTAGGCGTAAATTATATTTAAAAATTTGGCACGGAAAAGAATGTTCTCAAGCTAAACGTTTTCCCCCTTTTCACCCTTAAATAATTCATAACAAATTACATTATCTTTCTTCAAAGTTTTTTATTTCAATAAACTTACATACTATATATATTGAAATAAAGAGCTTTGAAGAAAAAATGTAAGTTTTTATGAATTATTGAGGGTGAAAGGGGAATGCTCATTTTAATGTCATTATTTTCCATACTCTTATATCCAAAATCGTTATATAATTTACGCTTAAAATTTTCATTTCCATTTCATAAAATTTAGAAGACACTTACAAATTACGTTATAGCGTCTTAGAAGGGAGAGTTCTGAAAAATTAATTTGTTAAATGAAATGTTTAGCCTTCGTGTTGTTCACATAATAGTTTTTATCGCCTCTGTGAAGATTTTACCACTACTTTTTTAAATTGAATAATTTATTGAATTTTTAGCACGTGGGATATTTATTGGTCGTGCCCTACCTAACATGCTTGTAAAAGTCTAAAAAAATTAGGAAAATGGTTTTTCACAAAATGACATAAAATAAGGGAGGTGAGACTTTAAAACGTCGAAAAAAATCATTTTTCTGGATCACCCTATTATACAATTTTTAGAGTGTACAGGTTTTAAATTATTCAAATTTAAAATCTTTCAAAGAAAAAGTTGTTTTCAAACTACGACAGGTTGGAAGTATTCAATTTTGGGCTGTTTAAATTTAAAATAGCTCAACTATTAATAAGTTTTCGTAGAAATGTACCATTTTAATTTGGAACATAACCTGAAAGTTTTTTTATTTTAAAATAAACCCTTCAATGGTTCAATTACATTCAATACCTAAGGAAAATGTTGATTTTTGAAGATTTCGAAAAAGCTGTTCAACGTTTTAAGAGAATAAAACATTTTAACAAAATAATTTCAAGAGAAAAATGAAAAAGATTTTAAATCATTTAAAATTATTTCCTCAAATTTCGAAATAGAATGCAGAACATTTTAACGCAAACTTTTGCAATTTTGTAAGATTACGATATTTTAGGAAAAATGTGTTGAAACTCTGGAAGATTCTAAAGCATTTTGTTTTAAATTTGCAGTATTTAAAAAAAATTTAGGATAAATTTCAGTCATTTCAAATTATATAAAACATAATGTTATAAATAAATAATAAAATAATAACCTTGTTTATCTAATAGAAGTACTTTATTTTATTTATTATATTATTTGAGAATTTTTTAATTATTAAAATTCGGAAATTTAACAATTAGGGGATTTCCATGTATTGGAAATGTTACAATGTCGGACATTTTGTAATATAAAAAATAGTAGATTTCATGGCTTTTTTAATTTTGTAAGATTATTCAAAATTTAGGAATAATTCAAGTCAACTTAAAACATATTTAGGAATTTTTGAAGGGACCAAAAATATTTTGAAACTTTGAAATATTGCAGAAAATGTATAAAATATTTCTAAATTTTGTGCAGGATTAAGAGGTCCTAAATATCTTTTAAACTGAACGGACTTTTCCCTCAAATTTGGTAAAATCCTGTAAAATGAAAAAAATTACTTCAATTTTTTTCAGATTCTGTTTCGTCACATCTCAAATCTTCAAAAATCTTGTTGAGTTATCCCAAAAACCTTAGAAATATTATATTTATATAACCTTTAAAACAAACTGATAATACTTTCCTAAAATTTAAGTTCGAATAATTTTTAACAAATATTTAGTATAAATTTTTATTTTGCATTCAAAATTGTTTTTCCCCTCAAACCGGAAAACTAAACGCGCGGGATTGATGACGCTGGTTGATTAAATAAAAGCTAAGGATTACATAATTAGTTAATCAATCTCGAAATTCGACATAATTAACGAATTTTTTTATTTTAAATAGAGATTAACTAGAAGTAAAACAAAAAAATTCCTCACAATGACAGTTTTTCACTTACAAAGTTTCGTAAATAACCTCAAAGGGCAGTAATTCATTACATAAGATCCATAAAACGAATGAGAGTATAAGAGAATATTACCTTCCTACAAATGAAAAAAAAATCAACAATCCGTCTATTAAATAACAATCAATAAAGTTAAAGGTAATTCGTAATTCATCATTGTGTTGGAAATTGATTATGTTCCTAAAGAGGTCAAACATTCCTAAACAGATTCAAGCAGAAAATCGTGAAAGAAAATTTTCTTAATAAATAAATAAAAAATCAATTAACAAATTATTTTAAATAATATCAATAGAGTAACATTTTAAAAATTAATGAAGTAGGAATCCCAACTGAGATTACATAAGACATATCGAAAGAATCACCATACGAGAATTGGTAATTATTTATTAAAAATAACTTACTAGTAAATTATAATAGTTTCTGAGGGTCAAGTTTATCATTTCTGAAAACTCCTTATTTATAACAATTTATGTAAGTCCATTTTCTCTCTATTTTTCGAAGAGGGCAGTTACATAAGAATCAATAAAACGTGATCTTCACCTCTGAAGATTTAAATCTACCTATTTTCTCACCTGAAAATCCTTTCAGTAAAACTTAACTAGATTTAGCAATAAATTAAATTAATAAATGCACAAAACAAAATTAATTAAGACATAAAGGTTTGAAATATAAATAAATTCTGAATTTTTAAATAATTCGATTTAATAAAAAAAAAAAAACTAGGCCAAGAGTTTAAATACCCGAAGCCTCTATAATCAAATCAGAATCTAGACCTAACCGCTATTCTCAGTTTCTAATGACATTTCGCACTGTTTCCTTCGATTTTTTCTGATTTAAATACAAATTTTCACTGACGAAAATGAATGTTGTAAAGTACTCACGGTGGACCTGGCGACTGGTGCGATAAATCGTGTGCAGTACATATTGACGTTTGTGGAGTAGGTCGTTCACTTCAAGAACCTGGAATGAAGACACTAGTTTTTCAAAAAGTCAAGAAACCCTTTTAATTTCCTACTTTTCAAATCCTTCTCCCTCTTTTACATTCGATAAATTGATTTGGCTCATGGAAACGAGGAACGTGAAGTTACGTAACAAGAAGAGCAGACCGAATATTCACACGACTTCCAACAACTTAAAAAATCTAAGGTTAAAAGTCACCCGGGTACGAAAAAAATCGAAACTTCGACCCGAATTTGATTTTCGTTTAACACACCCTGTAAAGTCCCGGAAGATGAGAAATTTGGAGGCCAGGACGTAACGAGCACACTTAGGAAAATGGCCGAGAGACAAGTTCCTCGGCGCGCGTCACTGGATTCAGATTTCTGCTGATAATGGAAAACCTGGAGATTTTTCAAAGAGGGGGATGAAGGAGCGCGCACTTTCCGGTAAAATAGTGATGTTTTGAGTCCGAATTTGAGTTGATTTTACTCACGTTTCCGGGGATTGAGAAGGCAGGAGGTCGGACTTACCAAAGAGCAGTGTCGACGGGGAAGCAAGGCTGGTAAAGTGACCCGGCCTTTGGAATGTTGGATCGGCGAGTGGACGACGAACGGAGAGATGAGAAGGCCTATCACGAGAGTCGTCGCGAACGGAACAGAACGGAACGGCGCAACTTCCGTGGGGACCCGAATCACGGCTTCCCACGCCTTGGCTCACGTTATCGACCAACCGAATTTACCCGAAAGAGCACGAGGATGAGCTTTTCGTCTGCAACTCAGTAGTTATTGAATTCTAGCCGCGCAGTGTCGCCACTTGTGTGGTGGCCCGGAAATTTTAATTTTTAGGCGGGAACGGTCAAAATTTGGAATATAGTATGTAGTTTGAATGTGGATTTCTTTTGAAGTTAAGCAATTGCAATTTCATGTTTTCAAAGATACCAAATTTTCATTTCTGGAGAATGAACGAAATTAGAATAAAGCTTATGTTTAACACTTGATTTCACTTAATAAAAAAATAAAACACAAAACATACAAACGTAATATTTTAACAGACTTTATACTTTTATTATAACAATTTTTTTTTATCAAATTAGTATATAGATACCATATTTAATTCAATATAAATTGCTTTAAATTCCTAAGATTATTTGATTTTTCAACAAAATAATTGTATTTGTAGCCCCATTATTATCAACTTACAAAGATCAATTTTCAACAAAATAGTTGAATTAAAGAAAAACATTATCTACCAAGCAGTTGCATTTACAACCAAAAAGTTGAACTTTCAAGCAAAAGGGATGACTTTTCAAAAAATAGATGAATTTTTACCATATAATTGAATTTTCATCTTACAAAGATGAATTTTCAACAAAATGGTCAAATTTTTAAACAAAAAAGATTAAACTTTAACCAAAAATAGTTGCATTTTCAACCAAGTAGTGAAGGATTCAAGCCAGAAATACAAATTTTTTAGAAGACAATTGAATTATTTTAAACAAAATAATTAAATTTTAAACAAAATAGTTGAATTTTTAACAAAATAATTAGATTTTCAATTCAAAAGTTTAAATCTCAACCAAGTAATCGAATTTTTAATCAATAACAGGAATCAACGAAAAATATGATAGTTGAAATTTAAGAGTTTAATTTCAAATCAAAGACATTCGAATTTAACAAAATATGAATTATAAAAAAATGTAATAGTTGATATTCCAGCCAAAAAAATATTTTCATTTCAACCGAAAAAAAAACGAATTTTCCTCAAAATAGTTTTGAATCCTTGAACGAAACAGATTATTTTTAACCAAAAAGTTCCATTTTTAACAACAACAAAATAACGAAAATAATAGAATTTTCAACCCAAAGAGACAATAATTTTCCAACAAAAGAGTTGAATTTTAATGCAAAAAAGAGGATTTTTCTACAAAACAGTTGAATTTGGAACTCGAAAACATCAATTTTCAACGAAAAATTTAATTTTCAACCTATAAGGATGAAGTTTCAACCACACTGTCGAATTTTCAAAAGAAATGGATTAAACTTCATCTAAAAACAGTTAGATTGTTTAAAAACAGTTAAATTTTGAAGCCAAGACAATCGATATACAGTAATACCAGATAGTTGCGGTTTTTCCGAAATTCTTCACTTTTGGGCAACATTTTACATGTAATTTTACAGGTAATAATTAATTCAATTTAACAAACATAATTGTTTAAACAAATTATAATTGTCTATAACTATCTTCTCCTGTATAGTAATGCTGAATAGTTGCGGTTTAAAAATTTTTTGTCAACTTTTCACGTAGAGTGAGGTATTAATTAATAATATTTAACAAACATAATTGTTCAAACATATTATTATTGTTTATAACTTCTTCTACCGTATAATGCTGTACAGTCGCGGTTTTTTTCTTTAATTTTTAACTTTTTGTCCACTTTTTACTTAATTAGATAATGATTAATGCAAGTTGACAAACATAATTGTTTGAACAATTTGTTATTGTAAATAACCATTTTCTCTTAGAGTAATGCTAGAAAGTTGTGGGCTTTTCTGAAAATTTACGTTTAATATGGTACATATAGAAAATATATGTTTTATTTCAGGCAAGTATATTCACAAAAAAGAGATTGCTTAAAAAATAATTATCTCTAATATTTATTAATTATTTTTTTATAACTAAAAAGCCAAAGCAAATCAAAATTTGTAGACAAAATCGCAACGCTATAGCAATTATTGTCACAGCTATCTACGAGAAGATAGTTATAAGCAATAATAATTTATTCAAACAATTATATTTGCTAAATATTATTAGTTATTACATCACTCTGAGTGAAAAGTGGACAAAAAGTTGAGAATTTCAGAAAAATCCGCAAATTTTCAATATTATTCAAACAGAATATTATTATGGTAAATATAATAATAAATTGTTTGAACAATATTCCCTGGTGAAAGTATCGGATAGGAATTCCTTCCGAACCAATCCGAAATCATCCGAATCATTCCGGAATCTGTATTCGAACCGATACGAGTTAATTCGAACCAATCCGAAAAAATCCACATTTCGTTCGATCCATATTGGTCAAAAATTAATCCGACTCAATCCGGTTCAATTCGAACTTCCAATCCGAATAAATCCGAATTCAGATTTATTCGGATTCATTTAAATTGAAACTTTGATTTGGATTGATTCGGATTTTGGTTCGTTTTGGAGTTGATAAGTTTCAATTTTTTTCCTCATGGGAAATATGTGTTAAACTTCATGGGGCTTATGGAACATACATTTTTGATGTGTAAACATCTTAGACCTCGATATGGGTAGTCGCGCCTGATTCGAATGAAACCACGACTGCATAGTGTAACGCTACATGTAACGCAGGCTTGTCACGCACACGTTGTGTCTTATGGCACAGACCGGAGGCTCGCTTTTCTTCACCCACAGACAGGAGCCCTTCAGTCTCTCTTTGCCCATCTCTCTCTCCTTTCCCATATCTCTCTCTCTCTCTCCTTCTCCATCTCTCCTTCTCCACCCCCTCTCTCTCACGCATTTTGAATTCATATTAAATTCTGTAGAGTTCAATTTAGTGTACGATAAAATATACCGGAAAAGAAAATTGAAATCCGGCATATTTTGCCGGACTAGAATACTTGATCTTATATTATCTTAAAATCGTGGAAAATTATTGTTTTCTGGATATAAGTGATAGAATTTAATTATCTTCTTCATGAAATATAATTAGCCTAATTCTAAATGTAGATGCGTAATATAAATGCCACACAATGTATTCTTTCAGAGAACTCATATCGGTCCGCACCGGTATTTTATAAACAAAGCTTGACTAAGCAGGCAAAGGAGAAAATGCGTTTTAGGAAAGGGGCCGTACGTAAATTACGTAACGGATAATCGCCCCTCTCCACCCCCCCCCCCCCTCTCCATGTAACGAACCGTAACAAAATGTTTCTACCCCCCTATTGCTGTACGTAATTTATGGTTTCCAGAAATAATAAGATATGGGACTTGAAACTAGTGGAAATTAGTTGTATTTAAGATAATGCGTGCTGTGCAGGGAGAAAACTTCATTTTCAAAATTCTATGATTTTTCTTCGACCAATTTTTTTTCTTTAACCATTAACATTCAAATCCCATTAACATGCATATACAAATAAAAAATTTTGAAATTTATTTCTTTTAAACAAAAAAAGTGACTTTTCTACGATAAGAGATGACTTCTTAAGAAAATACTTCATTTTTCTACAAAATAATTCAATTCTCTACAAAACAATTGACTTTTCAAAGAAATAGTTCAATTTTCAACCTTAAAAGAAAATTCGTAACAAAAAGTTTAATAGTTGATAGTTCAACCTAGAAGGATGAAATGTAATTGAAAAAAAATTAATTTCAAAATCAAAAAGACGAATGTTCAACAAATAAAAAGATTTCTCAGTGATGAAAGAAAAAAAAGTTCACCTGAATTGTTGATCCTGAAAACCAAAAGACGAATTTTCTGTACAAACATTGAATTTTCAACAAGTAAAATAGGAATTTTCAGAAAAAAAATTAATTTTCAACAAAATAGTTAAATTTTTAACCAAAGAGGTAAAGCTTCATTAAAAACAAATTCAACAGAATAGTTCAACTTTTACCCACGCAGTTAAATTTTCAATTATAATAAATCAGTTCTCAACTAAATAGTCAAACTTTAACCAAAGAGACGAATTTTCAAATAAAAATATGAATCTTCAACGAAATAATTATTTTTTAACAAAGTGGTTCAAAAAAAATTTTCAAACAAAAAACTGTTTAAATCAATTTTATTATAATTCTATTGTTAAGAGTCGTACTACAGTTCAATTTTAAAAATAAATACTTAATTTATATTTACAGTTTATCAACTTAACATTTTTCTTGTTTTCTTTTTTTTTTGTCGAAGTTAACCCGTACCACCGAGCCTCTGAAATTAACATGGGGTTTTAAAAGGGAAAAGCTTGATTTAGAAAAAAATGGGGAAAAGAGCTACTTGTTATAAAATTTTTGTGAATTGTTATTATGCTTAGAAAGTGACCCCAAAAAATGCAAAATAGCAGTTCTCTATTAAATTCATACTGTTCAGTCGCAACCCCTAAGTTATTTTCGTTTATATATTTGTTGTC
>CAKNXH010000116.1:299421-344779 GCA_932178445.1 Andricus quercusramuli
TTATAATAGAAAATGTTGTAAATTTATATAATTATGATTTGGAAAATGGAAGTTGTGAAAGTTAAGAATTTTGATTTTACGATCACTTTAGAATAGGAAATTTGTTTAAATTTATTCATATTCCTTGTTTCTTAGGAGAATTTAAATAAATAAATATAATTTGGCCGTGGAAGAAATAATTTGCAAAAATAATTAGAATTCTAAGTTGCGACACGAGTTTCAGAAAACAAAAATATAATTTTGATTTTGGGACAGGGCATTTTTCTGAAGAATTAAAATTTTTACTTTGAAACGGGGAATTTTAGTAAAGAATTATAATTTACATTTTAGCTTCATTTTAGAACAAGAAATTAATTTAAGAAATGTAATTTTTACTTTAATATAAATAGTTTCCGTAAAGAATTATAATTTGACTTGGAACACAACATTTTGACATGAAAGTAGAATTTTGGAAAAGATTTTTCATTTTAATTTATAACAAAAATCTCTTAAATATTCTGTTTTTTGTTTACAAATAAAAATTTTCCAGAATTTTAACTTCCCTCTTCCAAGTTTAAAAAAAAAGTGTTACTATATTTCTGAATTATAATAGAAAATGTAAATAAGTATAATTATCACTTGGAACAGGACATTTTTGGAAATAAATTTAATTGTGCCTTTGAACAGGGAATTTCCGTAAAGAACTATAATGTAAACTCTAACACAGGGATTTTCCTTAAAGAATTATAATTTTGACTTTCAAACAGGGAATTTTTTTAAAGAATTTTTTTGTTCACTTGGGACAGAGAATTTTCGACATGGGACATGAATTTTGGAAAATAATTTTAATTCTGATTTAGAAGGAAATTGAAGAAAGTCCCTGTTGAAATTCAGGATTAAATTTATTTCCAAAAATTCCTTCTTCCAAGTGATAATTATATTTATATACAACATTTTATATTATAATTCAGAAATATAGTAACTGCCTTTTTATAAAATTTGGAAGAGGGAACTTTCAATTTCAGGCCAGTTTTTATTCGTAAAAAAAAAAGAATTCTTAATTTCAAACGAATTACGGTTTGGAACAAGGAATATACAAAATCTAAGGAATTCTGACTTGGAACAAGGATTGTTTTTATAAATTCCCTTTTTATAAGTTAGAATTAAAATTCCCGTTTCATATAAAATTATGATTCCTTATGGAAACTGCTGTCCTAAAGTAAAATTATATTTCTTAACGAAATTTCCTATTCTAAAGTGAACCTAAAATGAAAATTATATAATAAAAATATGATAAAATTACAATTCTTTACTAAAATTCACAGTCCTAAAGTAAAAATTACAATTCTTCACGGAAACTCCCTGTCCCAAATTCAAAATTATATTTCTTTACTAAAATTCTGTGTAGCAAATATGAATTATAATTCTTTTCGCAACTTCCCAGTTCCGAGTCATAATTCTATATACATATTTACATCATTTTCTATTATAATTCAGAAATATAGTAACTGCTTTTTTTCTAAAATACGGTAGAGGGAAGTTTCAATTTCTGGCAAATATGTATGTGCAAAAAAAAAGGAATTCTCAAATTCAAACGAATTATGATTGGGAACAAGGAATATTCAAAATCTAACGAATTCTTACTTTGAACAGGGATTGTTTTTGTAAATTCCCTTTTTATAAATTAGGATTAAAATTCCCGTTCCGCATAAAAATTGTTATTCTTTACGGAAACATTCTGTCCTAATGTAAAATAATATTTCTCAACGAAATTTCCTATTTAAAGTGAACCCAAAATTACATTTCTTTACGATATTCCCTGTCCCACTTGTCAAAATTATATTTTCTTTACTAAAATTCCCTGTTGCAAAACCAAAATTCTTTACTAAAATTTCCTGTCCTAACATAAAAATTATAATTCTTCACGAAAATTCCCTGTCCCACACTCAAAATTAAATTTCTTTACTAAAATTCTATGTAGCAATTCTTTTGGAAAATTCTTCATTAATTGACTGGCAGAAAATCGGAAATTTAAAACCTTCCTTCGGGTGGACACCCTGTTTGAATATCAAACTATTGATCAAAAGATTTAAATTAATAATAGATATAATACTTTCACAATGATTCATTCTAATAAATTTTAATTTATCATAGCTTTAAATTATTAAATTCTTTTTTCCCCATAAGGATTATACGGAAAGCTTTCAAATGCCCATGCGGAAAAAACTACAAAACCCAATACGGTTTGAAAAACCACGTCAATATTCATCATGGAAATTCGTTGTCGAATCTCAAGTTCCTGAGACCAGAAATGGAGAGCGATCAGGAGGAAAGAATTTCCCAGGAGGAAACAACCTTGACTGAAGAAATAAAATTTTCTGCAATGGAGGATCACGTTTATGTGAAGCAAAATCGGTCCATGGAGAGAGACTGCGAATCCCTTGGAATCCTCACACCAGCTTCGACTCCACCTTTGTCAACTCAAAGTCCCACGAAGATCGGATCCACCGTCTACGATCGGCAGGTTCGATCGTATCATAACTACTTTACCGTCCAAAATTCTGATCGTGATTACAATAACTAAAAACTAATTACTAGTTGTCATTGGTGAAGGAATTCGAGTATGGCGTTAATTGTGAAAGCTAGAACTATGGAACGTTCGAGTTATGTAAAAGAAAATATTTTTAAATCCTTTCTTTTCCTGACTTTAATATTTGAATATCAATTTTTTTAAAGTTTGCATGTTGAAGAGTTAAATAATTTGGATTTCAAGTTTGACAAGTTAAATATCAGAGTTGAAGCCCTAATTAAAATGAGGTTGAAATAAAATATTGTTCATCATTTTATTTTCCATAGTTGTAGTTGCAATCTTGCCTTGAATTTTTTAAGTCCTTAAGGAAACTGCACACGGCATGGACTAGGTTCATGTTCTGAGACCAAAGAAAAAGTTAAGCGCTCGAATTCTGAAAAGTAATGAAGCCTTCGCTAAATACCTCAAAAAAAATCTAGTGACTCTATAGTTGGTAAATAGTGGTGTGTATAAAATTGTGATAAGAAGACTGTAAAGTTTTGTAACGAATAAAAATGCGAATAAGAAACTCGGTATATTTTTTTAAAAGATACTTTTGATGAAGGTGTAGAAAAAGCTCGAAGTTTCGCAACGTTTCGAGTAACAAGTCATTTAAGTAATCGGAGTTATTCGATAATTGACATTCTTTGAGTTCAAGTTTACGAGAATTCGAAACTTCAACTACTTGAAGTTCGATACATCAAAACTTCGGCTGGAAGCAATTGGGACATCAACACTTTTTTTTAACAGGAGATAGGAATGCATTTACATACAGAGTATGAAAATCGTCCGAAATAATAGTTTCAACTAATCCAGGCCTCGGAATCACTTTAGAGATAAAAAAAAGTGTAAATAGTGTCACAAATTTAAAAAAGTGTCAAAATAGGTTGATAAAATTTTTTAAGTATTAAAAGTAACTTCAATGTTTATTTAAACTGTTATTGCCTAGTCTATAAATAATCAAAATTCCTATTTATTTATCGCAGAATTAATAGAATCCAATAAGAAAATCCAACTATTTTTGGTTAAGAATTCATCTTTTTCTTTTAAATATTTTATTATTTGGTTCAAAATTGAAATTTGTTGAAAATGCAGCCATTTTTTAAAAGTCATACTTCTTAGTTGAAAATTCCACTTTTTTAAATTCGCCTTTTAAGCCTGAAAATTCAAGAATGATTGAAATTTTTTTTCTTTCTTCACTAACAAATTTTTTTGATTGAAAAGTAAACTCTTTCTGCAGAAATTTAATCTTTTTTCGTTAAAGTGCAAAATGTCTGGTTCAAAATTAATCTGTTCCTGTAAAAATTCTAAGTTTCGGTCTTTAATCTTATTTTGTTTTAATTAATCGTTTATGTTAAAGATTTAAATATTTTGTTAAAACATTTCCATTTGTCAAATTAAAATATTTTTTTGTTGAAATATCAACTAATACATTTTTCGTAGAAAATTCATCTTTCTATGTCGTAATTTCGTTTTTCTTGTCCAAAATTAATTTAAACTGAATATTTCACTTTTTTGTACAAAATTTAACTGTTTTTAGAAAATTCATCTTTTTGGCTTGAAAATTCAACAATTTGGCATAAATTTCAATTATTTAGTGCAAAATTAAAATTTTTGTAGAAAATTAGTTTTTTTCTATCTAGAATTAATTCTCTTAAATAAAATTCGGACTAACATTAAACTTTGTTTAAAATTTAACTGATTGATTATAAATTAACTTTTTTTGTTGAAAAATCAACTATTTGGTAAAAATTGTATATATTTTGTTGAAAATTCGTCTGTTCTGGTAAAAAAATGAATCTTTTTGATTAAAAATTCAAGAATTTGGTTAAACATTCATGTACTTTGTTGAGAATTTATCTTTTTTTTAGTAGAAAATTAATCCTGTTTGAAAATTTAACTATTTGATTAAAAATGTTCGTATTTTCTTGAAAATTTGTCTTTTCTGGTAAAAAATTAGTCTTCTTGGTTGAAAATTCAACTATTTGATTAAAAAGTGTTGTATTTTGCTAAAATTCGTCTTTTCTCATAAAAAGTTAGTCTTCTTGGTCGTCAATTCAACTGTTTGGTTAAAAATTTATGTAATTTGTTGTGAATTCATATTTGTTGATAGAAAATTAATCTTTTTGGGTGAAAAGTCAACTACTTGGTTGAAAATTTAACTATTCAGTTAAAAACTCAACTGTTTTGTTAAAATCTCATCCGTTTGCCTTGAAAATTTAACATTTTAGACATTTTTGTTTATTAACAGAAACATTTTTGTTGGTTAAAAATTAATCTTGTTTGGTTAAAAATCTAACTCTTTGGTTTAAATGTAATCTGTTTTTGGTTGGGGATTCGACTATTTTGTTGGAAATTCGTCCTTTTTAGAACAATTGGTCTGTTTTTGATTTAAAATGAACACTTTTCTTGGACACGTATTTTCAGACAATTAGCGAAGAAATTGAAAAATATTTTTCACGGAAAAATAAAGAAATAGTGGAATTAGGGAATAATTGCGAGAAAATAGTGTCTTTAGTGTAATTTTTTCCGAAACAGTAACAAAATAGTGTCCAATAGTATCAACAGTGTGGTGAGTCCGAGGACTGCTAATCGAAATTTAAAATCTTCAATTTCGAGCTTCTTGCACAGTCCAAATATTGAAGTTGTCAATTGAACGTAAGAAGAGACTTAGGATGACGAATTTATATATTTCTCGTTTTAAATATACATAAATATAGTCCACTATGGTTATATAAATGTCGAGAACTGTATTAGAAGGTTTCTTAGAGGGAAGAGAGAGAGAGAGAGAGTGATGAGATGTATTTACAGACTGATTCCAATTAAGTTGACAGGTTTTCTCAGGGGAAAAGAGAGTGGAGAGGTGTATTTACACACTAATTCCGATTTTCCAAAGTTGGAACCTAAAGGCTAGAATTGAATTCGAAGGATAGTAATCGGTAATCATAATATATTAAAGTCGACGTTACCTTTAATCGCTTAATCGTACTAATATCAATTTTTAATAATTACAAGCATGTTACGTCCTTATGTAGCCGAGTACAAACTTCGCTGACTGTACGTCCTCTTATATATTTTTTTTTCTTGTATTCGTCATTGCGTGTTTGTATATATATAATATATCTATATAATATTATTTTACTCGACTCGCCGCTTCTCCAACATTCTCACCGTTTTTCTCTCACACACGTTTGCTCGCGCACAAACCACTCGCACCCTCCAATTTTTGTTTTATCCGTCGGTTCGTGCTCTCGCTAGGCAAGATTACTCCGATATTGCGATATATATGTTAGAAAAATATGCTATGCCTAAAATAGGATGAAGGCCTGAAGGCAATCTTTCCGTCGATATTACTGATAAATCACTGCCGTGTGTGTAAGTGTGTACGTGTGACTTTGCGTAGCCTTTTTTTCTTGATTCTCCTTCATGTCTCTTTGTAATCAGTACCGGAGGAGCGGAAACAAAAAAAAAATCCCTAAGCAATATTGTCCCTAAGCTTCGCCGCTAGTCCTCCCGTAAAACAATTCCCGCGACCAAATAAAAGATCTTGGCTAAAATTCCCTAAAGTCACTTGTCGCAACAATCACGCTAATATGCAAAAAAAAAGATAATGTAACAAACGATAAAATAGAAACTAAAAACTAAAAACAATTTCCTTACGGGAAGACTAACTTGGCATGCCGTGTGCTTCGCAACGCAACAAGAAAAATAACAAGGTTGATTCACACTGATTTCCACAAAAGCAAAATAAAAAAACTCTAGTAAATTTCTGGATAAAATCTTTTGCAGTGAGTGGAAATCAAAGCACGTCAACGTGGAGATCCGAGATACAAAAGTGCAGTTGCCTTAAAATCAAGCTTTTTTTTCTTCTCATTTTTTTTTTCAAATTCCCGGCCTCTAAACTTTCTACTAACCATTACTTATATAACACATAGAGCTAAATTGCAGCGGCGGAATACCTTGCGCAGCTTTTCTTTTTTTTTGTTGAATACGAGATAAATCTTGATAAAGAGGAAAAATGTAGTCCACGTGATGAATAATTGTGACTTGCGGACGGTTAGCGCACAAATAAACAATGTTTCGAAACGTAATTTCAAACAGTATTTAATGAGTAATAATGCTCGTTATATTCTCGGTGAGATTGGACATAAACACACAGTACTACTTATACTTTATTGCATTACTTTATGAATCAATCAGCTAATATACTTAATAATTATTAGACTAATCGTTAAACCTAGAATTGTGATCACCCATCAACGTCAGTCATCGCCTAAATAACATTCCTTTCGACGATATTATAATAGTAATGGAAAACAAAAACACTTACGCATCAAATTTGTCTGTTCGATGGATCGATCGACCGCCTTAACAAGATATTTTGGACCGACTGACTGCACCAGGAATTCCGTTTTCATCTACTTAGATAGAAACTTGCGACATATTGTCCCTGCTTCGCGCAAATTTAGTTCTTTAAGTAAATTAATGAACGTAATATAGAATAATCGTAATAATAAACCGTATAATCAATGATAATAATAGGTAATAGTAGTAGTAAGCTGGCAGCAGTTAGTAACCAGATTTTTTTTTTCCTGAATTTAAAACTCTCACTAGATGACAATCTGACATGGCACTGGCATTCTCGATTTTTCCTTTTTTTCCAAAAAGTTGCTCAGATTCATTCATCGAACATGTACACACGCTTAAAAGACTCTCGCGAACTTTCTCTCCCCGGTCGTCATCGTCATCGTCTAATTTCCGTCTTTTTCTATGCTTTATTATAATATATATATATATACGCCCGACGACTCATTCGCGTTGCCGAATTATTTCTCGTGTCACACAACAACAACAAACAACAATCTCTCATAATATAGCATTCGCTCGGTATTCCCTTTCATCCGCTACAAAATCGTTCCTCGATGTGCAATCAGCTGCCAGATAATTTATCTCGTTTTCTCCATGTTTTTATATTTTGTTTGTTTATATAGTTATATAACCATTTTCCCAACGACTACACACTAAATAGTTCAAATTTTTTGCACTTTTTCACCAACAACAACTGGATTGTTGCGCCGAATCTCTTGGGCGCCCATTTCTCTGTAATCAAACTTGCAGTCGTGCTTGTCACTGTATCGATGCACAGCGCAGAAGAGTCCACCACAACGACACTCGAATCCTGAAAAGAAACATTTTTTATATTTTTTTTTGTTTATACTTTAAAAGAATCTTTATTACGAGGAATAGATACGATGGCACAGATGATCCAGGAGATTCATCAGCTCAATTTACCGCACAACATTACATGGCTCAAAAATATTTTGGCTCAATATTTTTTTTTATTTTTTCTTCATATATTACTGTACACAGAAGAAAATTAAGATGATAGGCTAGAGGAAGAGCACCAATTCTTAACACCCTTCTCTAATTTCTTAGATAAAACCTTTTTTTAACATGTTTTGCCTCAATTAATTTGATTACACTACAATTATTATATATACAGGATGTCTACTCAAACCCTGGGAAAAATCCCTGAAAATTCCAGGTTTTTTCCAGATATAATTTTTCATGGTATGGAGCAATTCAAATCTTTCGCATTTTTTAAAACAATGGACTCCGAATATGCATACAGGTTTGCGAGTTTATTCTAAATGTTGTTTTTTTCAGTTTCTAGGGTTTCAATTAATATGTTTAATTGAAAAAGCTTTGACAAGTTACATTACAAGATATCCTTAAATATATTAGAACCATCACTTAATTAATTAATACTAAAAACATAATCTTTTCTTGAATTTGTCTCTAAAGTCCATGGATCTGAATAATAATTGAAATAAATTTTTATTGCATCTTCTCATACTTGAAATCCAATTAATTTTCAACTAAATAGTTGAATTTTGAACTAAAAAAGATCAGTTTTCAATTTAAATAATGAATTTTCCATTTAAAAAAATGGAACCAGTGATGAATGTTCAACTAAAATTGATAATCTTTCAACCAAAAAGATGAGTTTTTAACTAAAATCATGGACTATTCAATTGGAATAGTTACATTATCAGTTTAAAAAATAATTTTCAACCAAAAACAACTACTTGAAAAAAAAAAAATAGTTACATTTTCAAATAAAGTGAAGAATTTTCAATTAAAATGATGAATCTTTAACTGGAATAGTTGAATGTTAAACCAAGAATATTAATTTCTACCAAAAAATACCAATTTTGAACAAAAATAGGAATAGTTAGATTTTTAGCCAAAAAAAATTAATGTTAAACCAATGAAATTCATTTTTAACTAAAATGATGGAATATTCAACTGAAATGGTTATATTTTCACCTAAAAAGATGAATTTTAAAGCGAAAAAATGAATTTTCAAGCAAGAATATTCATTTTCTAACAAGAAGATTAACTTTCTACCAAAAAATATGATTTCTCAACCGAAACACATGAATTTTAAACGAATTATTTGAATTTTCAACTAAACAAGATCAATTTTAAACCAAGAATGGAATATGTAGTTACATTTTCAGTTTAAAAAATGAAATTCTAACCAAACTGATGAATTTTTAAGTAAAATGATGGATCTTCAACTGAAACAGATGAATTTTTAACAAAATAAATGAATTTTCAACTAAAAAAGATAAACTGTCGACCAAATATTGAATAGTTAAATTTTAAGTTAAAAAATTAATTTTCAACCAAACTGATGAATTTTCAACTAAAAATGACGAATCTTTAACTGGAATACTTGAATTTTTAACCAAATATATTAATTTTCTAGTAAAGCTATGAATCTTCAACTTCAATAATTGAATTTTCACCAAAAAGATTAATTTCTACAAAAAATACGAATTTCCAATTAAAAAGCTAATTTTCAACCAAAAATTGAATAGTAGTTAAATTTTTAATATTAAAATTAATGTTCAACGTAAAATATACATTTTTAACTAAAATTATAGAACATTCAACTGAAATAGTTACATTTTCAGTGTAAACAAAATTAATTTTCAACAAAAAAACAACAAATTTTCAACAAAATAGCTAAAGTTTCAACTAAAATGGTTAACTTTTCAGCAAACAAAAATTATTTTCAGATAAAGAAAAAACGAATGTTTAACAAAATAGCTCAATTTTCAGCCAAGGAGATGAATTTTCAATTAACATGATGAATCAACAAAAAAATTAATTTTTAACAATAAAGTTCAACTTTTAACCAATTAATTACATTTTAATTAGAAAAAAATGAATTCTGAACTAAAAATGTAGTAGTTGTTATTTCAGAAAAAAAGGTTATAATTTTTAATCGAAACCAATTTAATTCAACCGAAACAGACGACTTTTCAACAAAAGATATGAATTTTCAATCATATACCTGAATTTTCAACAAAAAACAACAGATTTCAACCAAAAATAGAATAAACTTTCAGTTAAAAAATTAATTTCGAACCAAAAAACAAACGAATTTTCAACAAAATAATTCAACACAGTAATGTAAAGCTACTTTTACAAATTAAGTATCAATTGTTATTCAGTTTCATATTGCAATTTAAAAAAAAATTAGGTATGCTCTTGAAAAAATTCCCTGACTCCCTTACATTTCCAGGGTTTTCCAGGCATGTAAAAATTCCCTGACAATTCCAGGTTTTCTAGGTAGGGTAGACAACCTGATATAATGCATATATTAATTTTCCAGTCAGTACAATCAAATATTTATCAAAAATAAAATAAATTCACTTCGGTTTTGGCATGTCAATAATTGGGCAAGGTGCCAAGAATTGGTGCTCTTATCTTATGAGGTATTCTTTAGAATTGATTCCTGAAAGTTTCTTGAAGAAAAAGAATAAAACCCCATATTCTCGAATCAAACTTCACAGCCCAAAATGCTCCCATAGCAGTAGAAATAGGGGATATTTTAATCAAATGGTTGAATTAAAAAAAATGTCAACTAAACAGTTGCATTTACAACCAAATAGCTCAACTTTTAAAGAAAAGAAACCATTTTTTAGCAAAACGGTTTAAATTTTAACTAAATAGTCCAATTTTCAAGCTTCAAAGATGAATTTTCAAACAAATAGTTGAATTTTCAAGTCAAAAACGAAGTTTTCAGAAGACAGTTGAACTATCAAGTTCAAAGTTCAAGCTTGAACAAAAAAGATCATTTTCAACTGAGAAAGAGAAATTTGCAACAAAAAAATTAATTTTTAACCAATACGAATTTTCAAACAAAATAGTTAGATTTTCTTATTGGGTTCTATTAATTCAGTTCGCATTTCTTTAAAAAAAGGATGAAAGAAGGGAATAGGGGAAATACTGTGAAGCCTGCCGAAGTATGAGGGGAGACGTCTAGATAGGGGAGGAATTTTCGAATTTAAAAAGAATTTTACGCACCTGTCAGCCCCACTTTCTTACGACAAAGGGCGCAGCGGTTTTTCTTCTTTTTGGAGTCTTTGTCAGTCTCTTTTCCATCGAAACAGTCGTCCACATCCCCACTACTGATCGACCCTTCAGCAGCTCCACTGCTGACTCCGACTTCATCTTCCTGATCGTCTCTGCTTAACTAGAAATAAAAAATTTCTTAACTCCTGGGAATTCTGTGAATTTATTTTTTATTACTCTCAAACTTTGAAACATTTAATTTAAAAGTAAAGTAAATGAAAGAATATTTGATTTTTTTTTCAATTTTTTCAAACTGCCCAGACGTACCGCAAATTACGGATGGGCATAAGATACTCCCTCAGAGGGTAATCTAAGCGATAGAAAACAATTTACTCGTTTTTTTATGCGGCGTTTGCTATTTTTTTTCGACGAAGATGAGCCACGGTTTGAGGCCATAATCCACTAAAAATTTAGCTCCATGTTGTCACTTCCAAAAATTTTGCTTGACTGTGTTACTATGACAACCATCAACATGACAGATTGAACACGTGATCAAATAAATTCGAAAGGGAATCCTTTGTTCCAGCTTATTACTTTAACGAATTGAACATCAATTAATGTACTGATTAATCAAATAATATTCATAATATCGAAATGTCTATGAACTTTTTAAATTTTATTATTTATAATTCGGCTTTAATTTTTATGTATTGCAAGGCTTCAACGGAATGTCTACTTAAACTCTGAGGAAAAAATCCCTTAAAATTCCAGGTTCTTTTCCAGGTATAATTTTTCATAGTAGGTATAATATTTTGCATTTTTTAAAACAATCGACTAGGAATATGTATCAAGTGTCGCGAGTTTATTATACATAATGTGTTTTTTCTTCAGTTTCTGTAGCTTCAATTAGTATGTTTAATTTAGCAAGCTTTGGCAAATTACATAATAAGATATTCTTAAATATATTAGCACCAACGAATAATCAAATAATTAAATAATAATGAAGACATAATTAATCTTTTCTTGAATTTGGCACAAAAGTCCATGAATTAGGATAATAATTGAACAAATATTAATACTATATTTAATTCAATTTTAACCGGTACAACTTCATAACTTTGCAAGTAAAAATATCGCATTTTCAACTAGATGAATTTATAGCCAAACAGTTGAATTTTCAACCAAAAAGATTAATTTTCTACAAAAAAAAGATTTTTCAACCAAATACATGAATTTTGAACTAACAAAGATCAGTTTTCAGCCAAAAATAGAATAGTTAAATTTTCAGTGAAAAATAATATTCAAACATAGATGAATTTTCAACTGAAATGATGAAACATTCAATTGGAATAGTTACATTATCAGATCTGATTATCTTCAACTGGAATAGATGAATTTTCAACCAAAAAAGATGAATTTTTAACAAAAGAATTTAATTTTCAAACAAGTAGTTTTAGTTCCAACTAAAAAGGCGAATTTTAAACTAGAATGATGAATATTTAACTGGAATACTTTAATTTTCAAACAAAAAGAACAATTTTTAAACAAGAAGATTAATTTTGAAACAAAAAAATTATTTTTTTACGAGGAAATTAGATTTTCAACAAAATACATGAATTTTCAACTGACTAAGACACATTTTCAGCCAAATAGTTGAATTTATAACTGAAAAAGATCAATTTTCAGCCACAAATGAAACAGTTGAATTTTCCCTTTGAAAAAAATTAGATGTTCAAACAGAGAAATTAATTTTTAACTATAAGAATAAAATATTTAACTAGAATAGTTATATTTTCAGTTAAAATAGTTAATTTTCAACAAAACAAACATAAACACATTTTCAACAAAATAGTTAAAGTTTCAACTGGAATAGTTAAATTCATTTTTCAACTAAGGAAATGAATTTTTAATAAAAATAATGAATCTTCAACCAAAAAAAAAAAATTAATTTTTAACAAAAGAATTTATCTTTCAACCAAGTAATTAAATTTTCATTTCAAAAACGATGAAATCTAAAAAAAATGTAGTAGTTGTACTCAACCAAAAAGGACGACTTTTCAACATGTATAGTTAAATTTTCATTTTTCAAATTTAATTTCAAGCAACAAAAAAACAATTTTCAAGAGAATAGTTCAATACAGTAATATAAAGCTACTTTTACAAATTGGTATCATCAGATTCAATGTTTTATCGCAATTAAAAAAAAAAAATAAGCACGTTTTCGAAAAAAATCCATGACATTTCTACATTTTTCCAGGTATATAAAAATTCCCTGACAATTTTCAGGTTTCCTAGGTAGGGTAGACACCCTGAATTTATACCTTGCAAATTAAGCATATATATAATTTTTTTTTTTAATTAGGGGCGCTTCATATTAAAAATATGTATTTATATTTGATGCACAATAACTTAACGTTCACTAAAATGTTTCAAAAAGTTCAATTTCAACTAGATATCTCATTTCGTGTGGACATGAGAGATGAAGAAAAAAAAATGACAATAAGGTAGAAATAGAATAAGTGATACATGGCCTTAAATGCTTGAATTTATAGAATTCAAAAATTGGGATGGTTTGAATTTTTAGACTGCAGGTTATTCTGATAGTAACATTATTAAAATTCTAAAACTCTTGATTCTTAAAGACTAACGATTTAACGATCTAATTTTTTCAAATTTAAATAATTTTGTAGTGAGATCTTGATCAAATTTACACATTTTTTATGCAAAATTTAATTGAAATTTTGTTTGAATCAAAACCTTTTGAAATTCAAGGACGTTTTTGACGTAAAAATTATTCATTCTTTAACTTCATTTATAAAATAATGAGAAAAAGTACAATAGTAGCGAATTTTAGAAAAAAAAAAACGAAGTGTATTTAACACAAAAATTGTTAGTGTTACAATATTGTTTAAATTAAATTATAATTATTAGGATTTTGGTTATTATTATCCCTTTCATTTTACACAAAAATCGTTTCAATTAAAATAACTTATTTTATTTTTTTAAAGGATTCCTTACAATTCTATAAATTACATTTGCGCTAAATATTATTTAGAAAATTGAATGACTGCTTGTAATTGATAAATAAGTCTATTTGATAAAATAAAATGATCTACTAAAAATTAACATTAATGAAATGATGAATTTCTTCTAACACGGTAGAGCAAACACGAATATCTGAATAACCTTTTTTAAAAACGAAAGCTTAGACTTAAACTATCGTTTTCATAATTTGCCCTTAGGTTTTCATTTCTAACTAATACTCTTTATCCTTGATTTTAGAATTTAATCATGCCTCACAGTCCAAATTCAAATGAATTGGAAACAATTTAAAACTATGAAAATAATTCCTTGAATTTAGTAATGAGCTAAGAAAGATTCAAGGGAATTCAACAGAATTTGATGAAATGCCTAAGAATTCAAGGTGAGGTTAAAAAACTTTGGGATCAATTTAATGAAAACTTTTAAAAATTCAAAAAAGCCATTGAATTAAGAATTAAAAAGAATTCAGGGTGAATTCCAAGAAACAATTTCAAATCTTCGATACCCTACTAATTTTCAACCAAAAGTGACTGATGACTAAAACAATTCGAAAGAATTCAAATGAATTGGAAACATTTGTTTGAATCGAAAAAATCCACAGTCAAATTTGAACGAATTTAGAGGAATTTATGGATAACGAGAAGAATTCGATGAATGCATTGGATCGAGTAAAATCGAAATGAGTTTAGAAAAATTAAAAAGAAATTCGAAAAATTTTTATGAAACGCCTAAGAATTTAAGGTGAATTTTAGAGACTTCAAGATGAACTAAACAAAAACTTCTTTAAACGCCATTTAATCTTTAGAAGAATTGAACAGAATTTAAAAGCATTCAGGATAAATTAATAAGAATTCAGGGCGAATTCCACATGAATATGCAAAAAATATTTGACAATTTCTTGACGTTTTTGAAACCCTACGAAATCCCTCATTTCTTGTGCACAAATTCTTTGAACCCATTAAAATCTTACAAAATCCGTGAAATTACATGAAAACTAATTATACTTCCTGAAATTCTGGAACATTTATTGAAATACTTTGAGAGCTTTCAAACCCCCATAAAAGTATTGAAATCCTCGGAAATCTTATAAAATCCTTAGGAATCTTTTAAAATATGCTACAAACTTACAGGTTCTGTAAAACCCTTCCATATCTTCAGATATTCTAGGAAATTCTTTAAAACCGCATGCCATTTCTTTTAAATAACTCAAAATGATTAAAATCCTTGAAATTGTTTAAACCTCTTTTCAATTTTTCAAAATTTCCTAAAATATTTCAAATCCTTTGATACCTTTTAAATTTCCATTCAACTTTTTTAAGCCCTTGAAAACGCCGAGGAATCTCTTACAATATCCTAAAATATTACAAATCCTTTGAAATCCCATTAAATTACTGAAATCAGTTAAGAATTACTTGTCATCTTTTAAAATAGCCTAAAATATATAAAATAATTTAAAATCTTTTGAAATCCTTTCAAATTTTTTAAAGCTCTTGAAAATGCCAGGATATTGGTAAAAATACCTTAATATTTCAAATCCTTTGATCATTTTATCAATTGATCTTCGGGATCAATTAAATACAAACTTTGAAAATTCAAGTAAATTAAAAAATTCAAAATAATTCGAAACAATTGAAAGAATTTAGGATAAATTAATAAGAATTCAGGATGGATTACAAAAAAATAATTTCAAATCTTTGAAACCCTATAAAATACAGCACTTCTCGTGAATACATTCTTTGGAATTCACTAAAACATTATAAAATCCCGTGAAATTCTATGGTTATATTTTTTGAAATTCTGGAAAATGTTTTAAACTACATTCAGTACTTTAAAATCCCTTGAAATCATTGAAATCCTCGGAAAACTGATAATATCCTGTGAAATTTTTCAAAATATCTTAAAACTTTATAGGTCCTGTAAAATCGTCCCATATCTTCCGAAATTCAAAAAAAGCCTTTTTCTTAAAATATTTTTGATGTTTTGAAATCCCTTCAAATTATTGAAATTAATAAAAAATTCCTTGGAATCGTTTAAAATTTCCTATAACATTTTAAATTTAAAGCTCTTGAAAATGCCTTAAATGTTTTACAAATACCCTTAAAGTCTTCAAATTCCTTCAAATGATTGAAATCTATTAAAAATTTCTTGGAATCATTAAAAACACACAGAAACATTTCAAAAGAATTGAACCGCTGGCGATCAAAAGGGGATACGCCCGAAACGCCGTCGTTTTAGTTGGCCCCTGGGTCATATTTTTTTTCAGGTCAAATTTTAATTTGTTAATAACATATCCCAATAGGAAATTTTATTGCGCATATTTTTAGTCCTATAAATAAATGTGATAACTTTATTAGTTTTCGAAATAATCAAGAAAATGTTATTTTTTTCTGGAATCGCAAAATACGAATTTTTTGTCTTCAACTCGCCACAAGTTCTACAATAATAGGAATTTTGTGATAAAAATTTCAGAAAATATGCACCATCATATAACGAAACTAACCTGACTTGTAGAATTTCAATTAATTGTCACTAAAAATTTATAACGATTTTTATTCTTCTCATTGCGTAAATTAGATATTGAAAGTTTCAAACGCTTCGGGAGTCGAACGAATTTTCAGAAAATTAAAATTAACGGTCACCTAAACTTTTTTTAGGATTCAAGGAAGTTTTTTGGAAAATATCAGGCAATTATGTTGTATAGTTTTAAAGCCACAATTGATATAAGATCTCAGCACCGACCCGGACGCGTGCTAGCTCGTCCTGCAATATCAACGTATGTATAACAGCGGGCGATTGGGAGGTCAAGCCGGCTATCAAAATAATAATGAAGACATTATCATTTACATTTGTTTATTATTTTTCAATAACAAATTATAAAAATTAAAACTTACTTTTCTTTTACACCGTCCTTTATAGTTTTAGATTTAGTAATATATTCCTTCCCCTACAATATAACATAAGTTTTGTAAACTTTTTGATTAAAAGAAACATCTAATCATTGAATGTTCTCCATTAATTTCGTGATAATTTGATATTTAAAACTTTTTACATTTTCAATAGTAGAATTCAATGTAAAAGATTATATTAGACTCTTTAAACTAGTTTTAAAATACAAGATTTTTTAGAAAAAGCTATTAAGAAATCAAATAAAAAATAATAATAGGATATTAAAATTATCAGAAAAGTTAATTTTTAATTTTCTCTAATACTTTTAAGTAGTACCTTATTTCAGGAACATTTTTTCTTATTCTTCAACCAATTTTCTTCACACCTATTTCTTTTCCTGCCTCGACCCATATTTAGGTTCTTTTTATTTTAAGTAAACTTAAACTATCCTAAACAGAATATTATATGCTAACACTTTTTTACAATAATGCTTCTGTGCATTATGTTCTTTATGAGAGAATCAAAATAAACATATGCTTTTTTGTTTTGGTGTCCGGCTTAACCTTCCAATCGTCGGCTGTTATATAGACGTTGATATTGCAGGACGAGCTAGCACGCGTACGGGACAGCGCTGAGATCTTAAATCAATTGTCACTTTAAAACTATAAAACACAATTGCCTGATATTTTCCAAAAAACTTCCTTGAATCCTAACAAAAGTTTAGGTGACCGTTAATTTTAATTTTCTGAAAATTCGTTCGACTCCCGAAGCGTTTGAAACTTTGAATATCTAATTTACGCAATGAGAAGAATAAAAATCGTTATAAATTTTTAGTGAGAATCAATTGAAATTCTATAAATACCGTTAGTTTCGTTATATGATGGTGCACATTTTCTGAAATTTTTATCACAAAATTCCTATTATTGTAGAACTTGTGGCGAGTTGAAGACAAAAAATTCGTATTTTGCGATTCCAGAAAAAAGTAACATTTTCTTGATTATTTCGAAAACTAATAAAGTTATCATATTTATTTATAGGACTAAAAATATGCGCAATAAAATTTCCTATTGGGATATGTTATTAAAAAATTAAAATTTGAACTGAAAAAAAATATGACCCAGGGGCCAACTAAAACGACGGCGTTTCGGGCGTATCCCCTTTTGATCGCCAGCGGTTCAATTCAAGACAATTCATAAATAGGTATAGAGACCTGAATTGAATAGTGATTAAGTCATGAGTTAATTTATTGAAAAAAAGTTACATTATTAAAATTTACATTATGGGCTGCACATAGGGTACCATAGAGACCAAATCTAGAAAATAGGTAACTTTAGGGGCCTTAACTGAGTATAGGGTACAACCGGTCCGAGAGGCCTGAATTAAAAAAAAATTTGACTGTAAATTTGTCATATTTGAAGATAATTACTTTGACTTTAAATACCACAAAAAATTTGTTATCGGACACGAAACTTGTTTGATAAGAATTCTTGAATTTAAGCGAAAATGAACTTAAAAATCTCTGAATGCGTGGAAATTTTGACTTTCAACTCTGAAGATTAGTAGTCCCACCGCTGCCACCTTTCCAAAGGTGGCAGCGGTGGAATTCAACTTCGGAATGTAACATCTTATAAATTAGAAAAAACCGTGGTAAATATATATCCCCACTCATTCTCTGACGACTCCTTAGAATCTATCTTAAAAATTAATCAACTAGTAAATTAGTAATCCCACCACTGTCAACTTTCTGAAGTGGCAGCGGTGGGATTCAGCTCCCAAAGCTTGCATATCAGCACCACTCGATCCTCCTTAACACTACCTTTTGTCCCTGACCTTACGAATGTAAATACACTCATATAATAAAATGAAAGAAGAAAAAAAACGAATCTTACTTCTTTAGGACCGGGTAAATCCGTCGTGGTTTGGGGGATGGTAGGAATGGTAGGCTGTGCGGTTGTTCCTGTGGAAGCTGGGATGCCGAAACCGCTTTGCAACGTGCCGGCGTTACTGGAGACGGTCTGTGAAGCTGATACAGGGGTGGCTGATACGGGGGGTTGCTGCTTCTTCTTTAGGTTCTCTTTGAAACATAGCGAACAGAGGCCGTCTGTTGCCGGCGAACCATAAAATCCGCAGCCGCTGCGGCATAGTGCTTGCATAGGATTCGACTCGCGTTCCATTACTAGAGCCTTCTTGTAGAATCGGGTACTTCTCCTCGGTTCTTGAAAGAAATTTCTTTCTTTCCTTACTTCTTTATTTCAAATGCCCCACGTGCGATCACTGTCTCGTAAACAGTGAAAAGTCACAGTCAGCTCGGTACTGAGTGAGTGACTCTCCTCTTCCTCAACCCTCTTGCCAATTGCACCGTCACGGGCGGGTGTCACCACGTGTTTACCTGGAAAAAAAGAATCAAAATCAGATCCACATTAATTTCCCATTTCAGACTCAAAAAGCAAATTTTACAAACGTTGTGAGGGAAAACTTGGAATGAAATGTTTATCATTTCCTTTTAGCCTTCAAAGAAATTGAGTCTTAAAATTTAAAACAATATAAAGAACGAATAAAGTTTGCGAATTTCCTAAAACTATCTACAATTTCAAATATATCATACTGAAAGTTTATTTGAAAATTTCCTGGATCTTAACCGGTTGTTGGAAAGTTGCCCAAGAGTGACATTAAAAGAAAACGATACGCGTGTGTTACTAGATATATTTTGTAGTATAGTATATTAAAAATACAGCCCGAATTGTCAGAATATATGGAAAAGCATGTACCCAAATCAAATTTTTGCCATTATTTTAAAGTTTTTCAAAATTAATGATTACAATATTTCTCATTATTTCGGTCTCATTTACCGAACCATAATCTAAAAGTTTTTAAGAGAACTTGCGCTATCTTCTTGTTCCTTTATCCAACGTCCGTCATACCAGGAAAGTCACCGCGAGGCGTAGAATTTTCGTAAACAGGTTAACGTAAACAAGACTCTGGAGAAATATACATACTTTCAGAATTCAATTTGCAAGGATATTTTTGTACTGTCAAACGAGGTTTTACAACCTAAAAAGACAACGTGCATTCGAGAAAAAAAAACACATTCAAAGTTCTGTCAAAATTGTCTGCTAAGGAACAAAATACATACTATTTCCGGCCTTTTAATCAACACGAACGGGAGATAATTTTACTTGGTATCTCTAGAGTTATCCAGATGTTTATAATTTTTCTTAATAAGGAAGTTCTGAATGGTTAAACTTTAAGTACTTAACATAAAAAATATGAATATGTATACGATTTCGCGAGTTTATTATAAATAATTTTGTTCAGTCCTTGTAAATAACTGAATGGGCAAAAATGAAATATATCTCAAATTAAATCATTGATTAAAAATTTTTGAAAGTAACTTTACAAAAGGAGAAGTCATTTCTTAATCGTACAAGATTTAGGAATGTAATTAATGTGTTTAATTTAGGAAGCTTTGACAAATGATCACAGGATATTTTAAAAAATTAGAGTGGTCCAAAAAGGCTTTATCTTTCTTTCCTAAAATAGATTCCTCACAAATTGTTCCTTTTGGTGTCAGAATATACCCTGAATTTTTACAGAATTGAAAAAATATATATTTAAGCCACGAGATCTCTAAATATATATATTTTTAATACTGCCAATATTCAGGGGACATTCTAACACCAAAGCAACCAATTTGCAGGGGAGCCATTTTAGACAACAAAATCCTTTTTTGAACCACCCTATTAAATATAATACTAAAAACGTAATTATTCGTTTCTTAAATTCACTTATAAAGTTTATGAATTTGAATAATTTAAAAAAATTTTATTTTATTTTCATACTTAAAATTTAGTGCATATTATTTGATGATATTAATATTTTGAATAAAAGATATTTTTATGAGATTAGTGAAAATTATAACAAAATCAGTATGAATCCGGAACTATAAAGTTACTTTTACAAATAAAAAAAAAATTACTTGATTTTATAGTATAATTTTTAATAAAATTCTAAAGCGCGCATGAAAAAATTTCCTGACATTTCCAGGTTAACAAAAAAATTAATTTTTTTATAAACAGACGTTAAAACCAAGAAACTTTTTTTTAGCAACTAAAGTTTATTAATTTAGTCAAGGGAACGTTTCGCAATATTTTAAGTTCAACTAGACACGCTTTAAATTCAGAACATTTTAAATAAAAATATTACATTTTCATTCCAAAAGATTAATTTTTAACAAAGAAAATTAATTTCCTACTAAAAAATACGAATTTTCAACACAGTAGTCATATTTTCAACTGAAGATATGAACTGACGAATCTTAAAAAAAAAATTAACAAATTAGTTCATCTTTAAGCTTAGCAGCTGAACTTGCAACAAAAAAACTAATTCTCGACTAAAATGTAATAGTTGATATTAAAAAAAAAAAAAAAAAGATTTTTATTTCAAGTCAAAAAGAGACCAGTTCAAATAGAAAATACGAATATTCAACAAAACAGTTGAATCCTCAACAAAAACACATTAATTTTCAAACCTATAGATTTGAATCAGTAAAAATTGTTACCAACTTTAATCAGTGACTGAATACTAGTTATGAATCAGTTATTTGCACTGATAAATTAGTGAGTTTTACTGATTTATCACTATAAAATAGCTGATTCATAGCTTTGATAAATGATTACAGGATATTCTAAAAGATTAGGGTTGTCCAAAAAAAAGGCTCCATCTTTTTTCCTAAAATGGATCCACTACAAACTGTTCTTTTTGATGTAAAAATATCACCTGAATTTTAGCAGAAATAAAATAATATATTTATTACTCTGAAGTAATTTCCCGGTTTTACCAGTAAAAAAATCATTTTTTTAAAGACTGCCATTGAAACCGAGATATTTTTTTAACTCAAACAATAATCTCAATTTTTCAAAAAGTGGGTATCACGATTTTTTGGTTTACTCTGCAATTTATTCAAATATTGTACTGATGATAATCACCGAATAATAATAAAAATATTTTGAATGCAACATAATATTACTCTGTCATGAATGTAAATATACTTTTGCAAAGTAAAATTGTACTAAGACAGCAAACATTTTCAAAAGTGAGTAAAAAAACTTATGTACCAAAAAATACTGGTTTTTAACACTGTTAAAAAAAAGATGTGCCACGACTGCAGAATTTTATTCGAAAGTCTCTAAATAAACAAGGAATCCTCGGAAATGACCAATGCCAGGAGAATGTCAGGAGTCATACAGATACACCAATAGATAAAGCCTTTTCATAGGGGTTTTTGCCCCCGTAAAAGGACTTCCTGCTTGACAATTCTCGATTAGGACACGTAAGCATTTAGATACAGAATAAACTGTAAAAACCAAGACAAATAGAATAGAACATAAAATAAGAGATGGAAAAAAGGAAAATGAAGCAAATTCTAGAAGCAGAAGGAAGTCTTGCGTGGCGAGGAAGTCTGAATTTGGAGCTCGACAATAGACATAACCTGTCAATTTTTACCAAGTGGGGGGGCGAGTCCGGGCGAGGCAAGAATCATCGAAAAGCCCAGCTAAAACGTAAATGATATTTGTCGATAAGAGAAATCACAAAATCACATCACTCACTTTCCAGCAGGCTCGAGTGTTGCAACCGATGCACAACATGGAGTAAGAGTGTCCCTCAGGCATTTAATGACTGGGTTCGTTCCTCGGTGCGTCGTTGTTCGTATTTCTCGGTGCAGGGGCACCTGCAGCCTTGCAAGTCTGAACGCGCACTGACTAATCCTAATTTTGCACTTTGAATTTGAAAAGAAATTTTCGATTCCATGAAACAATAATCCCAGAAGTTAGCTCGGTTATCTGCGAATGTAAGTTGCTTTCGTCTGTCTCACGCGCAACAATCGTGAAAGGCGACTTTATGGTCGTCGCTAAGCTGAGCGTGACTCGATTCAACTCGCATATATCAGTTTTTCGAGTGCTTTCGACCAGGAGCTTTATTAATTGATGGCTCAATCGAAAAGGTATATTTCGCACTATTTTTTATATTCTTTGTTTCTTCAAGACCCTTTTTAGTACGAGAAAGCTGGGAGGACGGAGAGATAACGACGGCGACAACGGGTGAATGTTTTCATGATGGCGATCGTCCCATGAGCGAGCACTAGAAGCGAACAACGAAGATTCAAGTCGATTTACGTTTAAAGTTTTAAGACTCGTGGACTTTGGGCGGATTAACGAGTTCGAGAACAACGACCGACGGAGATGACGTTGACGACAAGGATGATGACAAGCGCAATCCACACTCCTGGCGATGACACAAAAGAGACAAGACTAACTAACACTCACGGACTCGCGCGCACGATTCCGGAATCCGGGACTGGGGAAACGAGAAGTGGAAGTGGGTTGACGTTGTTGATAAGTGATTAGAAACCCAGTGTTTTTTTTTTATTGTTTGTTTGGGGAACAACCGAGACTTCCTCGAGAGCTTGGAAGCTCGGCGTTCGGCGCTACGCGACCCGGCCCGATCCTTCGAAACACCACCAACACCAAAAACCTTACTCCTATCCTGTCTCTGGAGTAAAAATGGGAGCGAAGAACTGCCGAAAACAACCGAAGCAACTCGAGCCCGAGCATCAGGGCCGTAGCTAGAAGAATGAGCTGGGGATGGTCAAAAGGATGGTGTCTTAACTATCTTTTGTGTTCTCAAACTGTCAAGTAATATTAGGATACATTTTTTTTTTTCAAAGAAAATAAAGACATTGGAAACACCTAATTGAGTTAGTTTTATAGAATATAATGGATAGATTTAGGAATTAGTTATATTTTTACTATATATTAGTACGTACTTTCAATTCTCTACGACAAAAAAAAATATGAATACGACAATAAAACGTTTCATTAGACTCTATTTGAAACGCTTGAAATTTCTAACATTTCAACTAAAAATAATAGATTTTCAACCCAAAATATCAATTTTTAACCAAGAAAATTAATTTTCTACCAAAAAAACGAATTTTTAACAAAATAGTTACATTTTCAGCCGAAGAGTTGAATTTTCAACTATAAAATGGCAAATGTCCAACCAAAAAATAATGAATTTTTAACAAATTAGTTCATCTTTAAGCTAATCAGTTGGACTTCAAAAACAAAACGAATTCTCAACGAAAAACATAAAAGTTGATGTTTAAACAAAAAAATACTTTTATTATCAGTCAAAAACAGTTGAACTCATCTAAAAAACACGAATTTTAAACAAAATAGTTGAATAGTTAAATTCTCAACAAAAACAGAATGATTTAAAATAAATTAATGTATTAAAATTTAATTATAGAACTAATGATTTGAATAAATTAAAATGTTTACAAATTTCAACCAGTGATTGAATAGTTGAGCATAGCATCAGTTGATTCATAGCTAGAATTCGGTCACTATTTGGTATTAGTTACAAAATTACTGATTCAAATTTATACAGAATCAAACCCGTTGAATTTTTAACAGAAAAATTTAATTTGAATGAAAGAGATGAATTTTTAAACGAACAAAAAAAACGAATTTTTAACCGAAGAGATGAATTTTCAACTAACATGACGAATCTTCAAACAAAAAAATAATTTTTAACAATTAATTTCATTTTCAAGCCAAGCATTTGAATTTTCAAAAAAAAAAATAAAATAAAAACGAATTTTCAACGAAGAATGTAATAGTTGATATTTAAACAAAAACAGTTAAACAAGACAGTTGCATTTTTAATTGAAACAAAAAATTACCAAAAGAGATGAATTTTCAAACAAAGACGAATTTTCAAAAAAATAGTTACACTTTCACCTGAAGAAATGACTTTTCAACTAAAAATCTAATTTTTAACAAATGAGTTCATCTTTAAGCCAAGCAGTTGAGAATTGAATAAAAAATGTAATAGTTGATATTTAAACAAAAAAAAGATTTTTATTTCAAGTCAAAAGCAGTCGTCTTTTAAAAAAACAGGTGAATTTAAAAAAAGGTGAATCCTCAACAAAAACAGATTAATTAAAATAAATCAAATTTATATAGAACCAAGCAGTTATATTTTTAACTAATAAAAATTAAATTTGTACCAAAAGAGATAAATTTTCAAAACAAAAAGACGAATTTTTATCAAAATAGTTGAATTTTCAACCAAAAACATTAATTAGTAAAAAATAGCTGATTCATAGTTAGAATTCAGGCACTAATTGACATTATTAAAAAATTTAACTGATTCAAATTTAGAGTGAAACAAACAGTTTCATTTTTAACCAAAAAGATTAAATTTCTACCAAAAGAGATGCAGTTTTGAACAAAAAACAAGAATATTGAACAAAATAGTTGAATTTTCAACCAAAAACGATTTTTCAGTCAAATTGTTCAATTTTCAAGCGAAAAGACGAATTTTAGACGAAGCAGTCAACTTGTTAACCTAAAAATATGAATTTTCAACAAACAAACAACAAACGGACTTTTAACAAAATCGTTACATTTTTAACCAAAAAGATGAACCTGGATATGTAATGAATCTTCAACTGCAATAATTCAATTTTCAGTCAACGAAATTAATTTTCATAAAAAAACAGATTCTCAACAAAATAGTTACATTGTTAATCAAAGAATTAAACTTTCCACTCATACATATGATCAATTATCAACTAGAATAATTAAATTTTCAGAAAAAAGTAATTTTTAATAATAAAAATGATATTTCCAACCAAAAAAGATGTGCTCTCAATAAAAAATGCAGCAGTTTATATTGGAACCAACAAAAAATTTTATTTAAAATCAGAAGCAGTTCAATTCGCCCGAAAAGACGAATTTTCAACAAAATGGTAGAATCCTCAACACAAATCAGATTATTTTTCAATCAAACAGTTGCACTTTTAACAAAAAAATATGAAGTTTCTAGCAAAAGAGATGAATTTTTAAGCAAAAAAAGATTTGTTGGCCACGAATATAATAAAAAATGTTTGCCAAATTCTTGAATTTGAAAAAAAAATATGTTTAACTAAATATTCGAATTTTCTACCAAAATAGTTGAATAAAAAAAAAGAGTTAATAGCTGGAAATTCAAGAAAAAAGTGAGTTTCGTATTAAAAACCTGTGTTAAAATTTGTTTATTTACATCATTCTAAATAAGGATCATTTAATCAAACAAAAGATTTGAACAAAGTTGATTTTTTCGTAAACGGATTGGTCATTGGCAAATTAACATTCATCCAACGGATTCTCAGTAGGAAATTTATGAGATTAAAAAAAGTCCAAACACTGATCATCTCTCTTCTTGCGAGTCTTTAAAACTGCATTTTAAAATTCTTAATATTGAAAATGCACGCTTGACAATGAAGACACAGAATGGAAATTTTTGAAAGTAAAAGATTGTAGAATTACACGTTGTAAACTGAATGATTTCACAATTGACAAAATTAACAATTGAACTTAACATTAACAATAAAAACTTATTTTAAATTGCACTTCTCATGTGATAGGATAGATTTTTCTTCTAAAAATTTGTAAAATTCCAGGTCAAAAAATAAATTCACTGTCATTTCCCGTGTTTTCTCGATCATTTACCAGTCCAGCCCCCCCCCTCCCCCCGAAACTGCCACTTTTAAGCTATTTAGCGTATCGCTTAATGGTTTAAAGGCAAGAGAACCTAGAACAACGACATCATCCAGACAAACAGTTCAATTTTATCACATTTTAAACAATAGTTTCGTTTATAAAAATGAAAAATATTTTTAAAAAACTTTGTAAGTTTCACTTTTAATTTTCCTACCTTTTAATATGGAACTCACACACAATGAAAATTTAAAAAATATATAATTCAGGAGGTTTTTATTGTCTTACTACGTTTTTTTTTTGCGTTTGATTGTTATCGAATTACCATCTATTTTTTGACATCTCTGATAAGGGAACACAGCTGGGTTCCGAAACGTTATCTGTACTGAAAAAATGTAACTACTACTCTGGATGACGTCGTTGTTCTAGGTTCTCTTACCTTTAAACCAATTAAGTTTTCCTAGACGTAAAAAAGAAATTGGATTATTCTTCTAAATTCAGTCTTATTTATATGCATATACATTGTAATTATTTGATATCTTTGGGATTCAGGTGCAGTAAAAGGGAGTCAGGTATCTCTAGCTTCGTTACTGGGAGTATAAACCATAAGGCGTATCCATCGCATATCAACTACAACTACATATGCACTGAATCCAGCAGCACCAAAGACTGAGGACGGTCTCTTTGAGCCTTGAGGCCAAGTGAAAACGTATAGAATCCCGTTTTCCCCTATTGCACGTGTGAACAAAGATTTCCCCCACTGCCAAAGTGAACACGTGCTCCAGTCCGTCACTTTTCATGATGAAAATAATCTCTTTCTTCAGATCTCTAAAATTTTTCCGCAAGACAGATAAGACTTGAATTCAAGTTGGCCCAAAAACTGTAATTGGAACTGATTGCGCTCAAGGTGACCGCAAATCTCTCCAGGAGCCTGAAATCTTTCAAAATAGAATCAAAAAGTCCACTTTTATGAAAATAAAATTTTACTCTTTATCCATTTTTTTGTTGTCAACTTCAACACCTCTTTCTGTGAAGCATTTCTCGAAGCATTTCAAGCATTTTTAGGTCTGAAATTTGTTATCCCTCATCTTGACTGCATTTACTTTCCTTTAATCGCAGCCTTAGCTCAACTTTTACTTCCATTAAAATCTGAAACCTGATAAACAAATAGGATAAGCGTAAGCTCACTTTACTAGCTTTCACACGTGTCGACAAATTTAAAATGAATCATCCACTGTATATTATCGCAATGATGCTCCTCACAATCAGTCAATGAAATGCCACGTTTCTGGAACGTCTGATTCTTAATAAAACAACCTTCACTTCAATTCATTTTTCCGATCGAATCCGAATTTTCAGACCCTCTTTTGTACATTTGACAAATGTTTATTGTAGAAATAATTTAACAGAATAAAAAAAGTCAATTCGTTCAACTTTTTCATTCCTCTATTTACTTCAGACTCTCACCTTTTGTTCAGGTTTCAAGATACGCAAAACCTAAGAGGTCGTTTTTAAATGAGGCGCTTTTTCTTCCTTTCTCAAGGGCTGCCACAGACTAACGTACTTGAAAAAGTGACTAATTAAAACAAAAAAAGTGACTAAAAGTAACTACTACTTCTCAACCAAAAACGCTCTCAAAACAGGGTAAATAGGGTGCTTTTTCACGAAAATAGGGGCATAAATTCTTTTAAATAAAATGAATGCAGGTAGCATATGAAATTCAATTTAAGCCGCTTCAAATTCATAACTTTTAAAGTAAAAATATTGTAATTAATAATAAAAGAAGACAATAACTAAAAAAACACGAATTTTCGACAAAATACATGAATTTTCAACCAACTAGTTGAATAATTAAACTTTCAGTTAAACCCGTCAATTTCAAACAAAGAGATGAATGTTCAACTAAAATGATAAATGTTCCAACCAAAAAATAGCTTTTTTCACAAATTGGTTAAACTTTCAATCAAGTATTTGAATCCTCGACCAAAACAAGAGTATTAATTTTCAATCAATAGTTGCATGTTTAACTGAAGAAGATAATATTTCTATCAAAAGAGATGAGTTTTCAATAAAATAGATGAATTTATTTTTAACCAAAAACATTAGTTTTTCACCAAAAAGGTAAATTTTTCACAAAAAATGAGGAATTTTCAACAAGTACATGAATTTTCAATGAAATACTTTCATTTTCTACAAAAAATAAGAATTTTCAACGAAGAAGATTAATTTTTACCAAAAAAGAAGACTTTTCAACAATATAGATGAATTTTCAACCAAATAGTTAAATTTGCTACAAAAAAAAAAGATAAAGTCTCGATAAAAAATGGGATAGTAACATTTCCAGTTCAGAAAAATAATTTTCAGCCAAAAAAACAACGTATTTTCAACAAAATACTTCAAAATTTCAACTGGAATCAATTGCTAACCAAACAGTTGAATTTTTAACAAAATAAGATTAAATTTTTACCAGAAAAGAGATTAATTTGCAACAAAAAGTTCATTTTCGACCAAGCAAGCTGCTAAATTTTCAACCAAAAAAGATTAATTTTGTACCGAAAAAGATGAATTTTTAAGGAAACAGTTGAATTTTCAACAAAATAGTAGAATTGTTTACCAAAAGAGATGGATTCGGAACCAGCAATATAATAAAAGTATTTTCAATAGAAAATAACTGACATTCAACACAAAAAGGACGAATTTTCTATCCAAAAAGAGGAATGTTTAACAAAACAGTTAAATTTTCAACAAGACAATTAAATTTCCAACCAAAAGAGATGAATTCTGAAAAAAAGATATAATAGTAGATTTTCCAACCAGGAAAAAAGACTTAAGAATACAATAAAACTATTTGTAAAATTTGCAAGCTAAAAAGAGGAATTTTTTAGAAGACTGTTGAATTTTTAACCAGAAAAGTTAAATTTTGAACAAAAACGTTCATTTTTAAACAAGAAAGATGACTTTTCTATCAAAAAGATGATTTTTTAATCGAAAAGGACAAATTTCTGACCAAAAAAGATGATTTTTTAACGAATCAGTTTAATTTTCAAACAAAAAGAGTTGCATTCCAACCAAGAAGTGTAATTTTCAAGTTAAAAAGATTAATGTTTTAGAATAACAGTTGAATTTTCGACAAAAAATATTAATTTTCAATACAAAAGGACGAATGTTCTGCCCAGAACAGTTGAAGTTCCGATCAAGATGACTTTTTAACAAAATACTTAAATTTTTAACCAAATAGAAGAATTTTCAACCAAAAGAGATGAATTCTGTAACCAAAATATAACAGTAGACTTTTCAATCAAGAATAATTAACTTTCAACTAAAAGTAGTTGGACTTTCTTATTGGATTCTATGTTAATTCAATCCGCATTTAAGCAAAAAAAAAAAAAAAAAAGGTGAAGTTTCTTGAAAATAGGGGTAAAAGAGGAATTGTTTTAAAAACCTGAATAGGCGAAAGAATGTGAAATCTGATATTGAATAACATTTTCATACCATAGATTACTATAGATTACTATAGATTAATTAAATTTTCTTTTTTTTTTAGACAAAATCTAAAATGAGATTGATTGAAAAGCGAGTAACGTGACCAGTTCCTTAAAAAAAAGTGACTACAATACTTTTTGGTAAAGAGGTGACTAAAAGGCAGCCCTGCTCTTTCTTCGTTTTTGTTTCAAGAAGGAAACCGTGACAATCCTTTGTTGATGGGTGATTAATGATTAGTGTGTCGATGGCAATGACTTGAAAGGATTTTAGACGTAATTGCGCACATTGTTTTTTGTTCTAAGGTGATATCGAAATCCATACTCCTCGCCTTGTGGTCTCTTATTATATGTCGGAGAAGAACGCTCGACAATAACACTGCGCTGACGCACTTGTATTTTCAGATTACTTATCACCATCTTTTCTCTCCCTTATTCATTGGGGCCTTGTTATATACACATTTTAATTTCTTCGCTCTCACAAAATACCGTTTAAAAATAGTATATTTTTCGTTATTGAAATCACTTATTAAAAACCAAAACTCTCCAGTACAATTTAGTGATAAACTAATAAAAATTAACTGCGTTATGTCATTTCAATCAGAGGTTTAGATTTGAAACTTTTTTATTTATTCAGGGTAGCAGCCGCAAAACATCATTTTCAAAATTCCCTGACCAGTAACTTCAGGATGAACGAAACAATTTTTTTTTAATCCATTGAATTCAAAATACATAATTTAGAATAAATTAATAAGAATTCAGGGTGAATTTCAAATGAATTGCAAAAATTTGGTTTGAAAACTTCTTCAAATCGTTGAAACCCTACGTTCCTACGAAATCCTTCACTTCTTTTGAATAAATTGATTGTTTGACATCCACTCAAATATTGTAAAATCCCGTGAAATTCTATGAAATCTGATGTTTCCTAAAATACTGGAAAGGGTATTAAAATACCTCAAGCGCTTTTAAAACCCATGAAAATCCTCGGAAATCTGATAAAATTCCTTGGAATTTTCAAAAATACTCTAAAATCTTAAAACTACTTTGAAATTCCATCAAATTATTGAAATCGATTAAAATTTTCTTGAAATTTTTTGTAATTTGCTACGATTTTTTAAATCTTTTGAAATCCCTTGAAACTTTTTAAAGATCTGGAAAATGCCTTGGAATCTTTTAAAATAGCCTTAAATATTGCAAATACTTTGAAATTTTTTGAGATCTCTTAAAACTTTTTAAAGCTCTTGAAAATTCCTTGGAATTTTTAAAAATACTCTAAAAATATTAAAAATCCTCTGAAATCCTTTCAAAACATTGAAATCTATTAAAAATTTAGGAATCTTTTAAAATGCCCTAAAATATTTCAAAAAAATAAATAAAGAAAGAAAATTCAGAAATAGGTGCACACCTGAATTTAATAGTATCTATAACGATTTTATCTTAATTTTTTTTCAACAAAATAGTCCATTTTTAAAAACAAAACTTAATTTCCAACAAAATTGTTCAATTGTAAAGCCACACATAAGGCAATTTTCTATTAAAAAATTGAATTTTCAGCCCAAAAATATGCCCAAAAATATTTCAACAAAAAAAGGAATTTTCAATAAAATAGTTAAATTTGCAACCAACGAAATGAATTTTCAGCTGGAATAATATATTTGTAACAAAAAAAAAAGGATTGTTAACCAAATAGTTGAATCTTCAAGCAAAAAGAAGACTTTTCTATGAAAAAATACAATTTTAAACTTAAAATAAAATAGTTAAATTTTCAGTTTAAAAAAGTTAATTTTCAATTAAATAAAATAAATTTTTGTAGAAGAAAGATAAAATTTCAACTAAACAGATGAGTGTTCAACCAGGAAGATTACATTTCAACAAAAAAAATACGAATTTTCGACCAAATAGTAGAATTTTCAGGTAGAAAAATTAATTTTCAATAAAAAAAAAATAATTTTCAATTTTAAAAAACTAATTTAAAAAAAGTAGGTAAATTCTTAACCGAAGAAATGAATGTTCAACCAAAAAGATAAATTTGCAAACGAGAAGATTAATTTTCTACCCGAAAAAATTATTCTTTAGCAAAATACATGAATTTTCAACCAAATTGTTCAATTTTAAAGACACACACAAAAAAAATGTCTATAAAAAATTGAATTGTCAGCCCAAAAAGAGGAATTTTCACACAGGTGTGATTTTTAATAAAAAAAACAAGCAATTTCTACCGAAATAGATAAATTTCCCAGAAAAAATAATTACTTTTTAACAAAACTGTTGAATTTTCAACAAAATAATAAAATTAACTTCAACTTCAGTTTATCGAAAATTCCCTGACCTGTAGCAACCCTGCTATATAAATCACTTCAAATCATTAGAAAAAAAAAGTATTCTCTAAAGTTCTAAACTTGTGAAGAAAAGTCGAGTGCAAGAACTTTCAGGTTGAAAATTATTGAAGTTCACCGTGTCCGAATCCATTAACATTAACTCATAAACTTATTTCGTTCAGAGGCAGAATCAAGAAAATTATTTAAAAAAGAACAATAAATACTATCTCGAAAATAGCACTTTGTTCGCCAGACTACGCCTCGGCCTGAAAAGAAAAGATATATAGACAAAGGAATTGGAATGAAACCGAAATCCTTTCCTCTAGCGATTTCTTGGAAAGTAGGCGCGTATTTCCGTGCTTCCTTTGGCCGTGGTCACGTGTCGATGACTCCTCCACGTGCGGAAACAAAAACCCGCGATCTCCACAAGGTCGATTGTTGTGCAAATCGGCCCTCTCGACAGTTGACACTCTTCTTCGTCTCTTCCTCGAAAAGAACCAGATAAATTTGCGAAAAATGGCCATGATTCTTTGTTATCATCACCCGAGGTCACGAGGGCAGTCGATGTCTCTCAAATCTGAATCCAACGAACGATAATTCCCCAAATACCTAGTATATAGTATTTTTATCAAGGTCGAAAAGGCATATCTCAAGGTTACTCGAAGAAAGAATGAAACACCCAGACGAGATGCAGAGTAGATAGACGCAGTTTTCGTCTTTTTCGTCTTGGATTTTTACGTTTTGCAGGGTCATTGCATCCGGACGTCATTGTCCTCGGTTCCCACGCATGACGATGCACTTGCCAAATAATGGGAACTCTTGCGTGATTTTTACGATCCTTTGAATTTCACAGTGGGCGACAGGACAAGGAAGTCTTTCTTGACTTGCTCGACTATATTTCGAAGACGTTTATTAGCGAAGTTGGCCGGGTTTATACTCGAAAAGAAGAAGGTATAATTTTAGATGATAATTCATTATAACGTCATATTTATTATTTTAATGAAATAATCTATACTTAATATCCAGAAAACATTCTAACATTCCACTATAGACACTCGTTTCTCGGATTTTCTTTGATGATTTTCTTTGATTTGATAGCAGACAACCAGAGTTGGGCAGTAACTTATTAAAAGTAACTAAGTTACAAAAAAAGTTATGTTATTTGCAACTTTTAGGGCAACTTCGTTACTATTTTAATAAGTAACTTGTAATGTAACTTAGTTACGATTGGTGAGGGGTTCATCTCCTGAAGTCACATGAAATCACCTACATTCATTTGAAGTCTCTTGAATTCTCCTGAAGTCACTTGAAATCTCCTGAAATATCTGAAGTCATTTGAGTTCACTTGAATTCTCCTGAAATCTTCTGAAGTCGTTGAAATATCTTGAAGTATCTTGAAGTGAGAAGTAGGTAATTAGGTCATTTTTTTGAAAATTCGTCTTTTTTATTAAATTTAACTGTGTTTGATTAAAAAATTAAAACCTTTTTTGCTTGAACTAATATCAGCTATTATATTTTTCGTTAAGAAATCATCTATTATGGTTAAAAATTAACCACTTGGTTAAAATTTCAACTATTTTGATAGAAAGTTCAACTATTTGGTTGAAGAGTATCTTTTTTGTTGAAAATTCATATTTTCGGTTGGAAAATGCAACTGTATTGTAGAAAAATCGTCTTTTGGTTGAAAATTCAACAATTTTGTGAATTTTTTGTTGACAAAATATTCTTTTGTTTGTTTTTTTTTCGTTCCGAAAGTTATCTCTTTGCTAAAAAATTTTTGAAAATAAAATTACTAAGTGGAAAATTTTGATTTACAAAATTGACGGAACAGAAAATTTGTAATCTTTTTAATAGATAAACAAACTGAAAACAGCCACTAATTCATATTCACGCAGAATGCAACCGATCAGGCTTTCAACAACAATGCATGCGAAATCTCGTGACTACGATTTTTTAAGAAAGGAGGATTCTTTTCACTTTCTTTTATTCTTATTTTACCCCGTTTCCTTCTTACTCCATCCAGACCTGTTGACGATTCAAATAATTTCACATTCTTTAATTTTTAATAGAAAATATTTTAACCATTCGAACTATGCTTTTAATCTCGACTCCCTAAAACGGAATAAGTGAAAAGGGTCAAATAATTTACTTTAGTGACGAATTCTACTAATTATTAGTTCCACTGCAATCATTCTTTTCACCTTTCATTCATTTGAATGAAAAATATTATTATGCGATCGAAAATGAGAATATTTCCCGAGGTTCCGAAATTCTATTTTTGATACAGGTCAAGTTATTGGGAATTCCCGTACAATTCAATTCGAAAAAGTCTATAAAAACAAAAAGAAATTGCTGATAATAAAAACGTAACATAAAAGATTAATAAAGTTATTATTAAATCCATCCAAGAATTTATCTTGTCGATTTAATATTATTATATTTATATTTTTTATATTTAGGAAAAAGTAATAATTAAGAACCCTTTTTAGAGTGACTTTCAATTGTTCGATTAAAAAAAATGTAATTGTTAACTGACTCATTCAGATTCCCCTACTTTAATCCACCTTTGTTGAAATTTAGAAAAAATTTATTGTTTATTTGTATACACATCTGTACTTCTTGGACCAAGCAGTTTTAGGAATTCTTTGTTTTCTTCATGAAATGTTAAGATATCTGCACAAAACAGGCTGGGTATAAAAAAATGGCTACAAAGAAAAGCTTTTTTGCAAAGAGAAAAGATGTTTGTTTCTTGAAAGGCTAATTTGCCGATAAAAACAGATTTAAGTTATTTAAATATTTAAATTGGCGAATTTTTTGAAGCAACGCAGCGAAATCTACAAAATTAAAAATGTAAATATGTACTTATGATAGTGGGAAAAAAACTTACAAAAACATTTCCCAATTCTGTGACTTTTTCCTGGTTCTAAGGAGATATTTATACAAGTTTTCAAAATTGTTCGAGTCTTTCCAGAATAATTTAAATCGCAAAATTAGAAATTGCCTATGCAAATAATCCGCTATGTAAAATGACCAATACAAGTAATTAACTCTGCAATCTACAAATGATGATTACCAATAAAAACCCGGGTTTTTCTACAATTTTATAATACATTATTTACTAAACATGAATGCAACTTGTAATTAGCAGAGTAGAGTTGAGTAAAAAGACAGAAAGCAAGTGTATCAGACACTGTAAAGTGTAAGAAGAGAAACTCGTGGAATAATAAGCGATTATATTGCGTGCAATTAAGAAAAACTCCACAGTGAGTGAATTCATTATATTATTAATCATAGACAATATTGACGACTTAACACTGGTAAAAAGTTAACTTCTGGATATTTATTTTAAAAAAGACGACAAATATGAATTTGTAAATAAAAATGTACTTAATTTTTTTCCTCCTACGGGAAAAGCATTTATATTATTGAAATAACATAGAACACTATAAAAAAAACATTCTCATCAGAAAACGAACGGAACATTTTAAACCTGTTTTCTTATAGGAACTGATCTACTTTGAAATTGCGCTGCGAATTGTAGCGAAGCTTGACAACTTTGAGGTGAGACGAAACTTTATTCGCATTGAAACACACAATAGTGTTGTTAGTTATATTTTAATTTAAACAATATACCAATTTGCTCTAATGCTCTCAAAACAGAGATAATAGCGTTATTTGTCACGAAAATAGGAGAATAAATTCTTGAAAATAACATATTGCACTTTCAAGAAAATAATTGCATTTTCAAACAAAAACAGATCAATTTTCAACCCCTAAAAACGAATTTTCAACAAGAGAGTTAATTTTCCAAGCTATCAAACGAAAAAAAAAATTGTCAACTAAAAACGATTGATCAACAAGAGAGTTGATTTTTCAACAACAACAAATTAATTGTCAACCAATAAGTTGCATTTACAACCAAATAGTTTAACTTTCATGAAAAAGAGATGAATTTTCAAACAGAATAGTTCAATCTTTAACCAAATATTTCATTTTTCAACATTTTTTTAATCCAAAAAAGATTTTTCAGGCAAAAAAGAACAAAAATTCAACTAAATAATAAAATTATCTATCCAAAAATCGGAATTTTCAACCAGGAAGATTAAATTTCAAACAAAGAGATGAATCTTCAACCAAAAAAATGAATCGTTAAGAAATTATGTCGTCGCCTTTCAAACAAGTATTCAACTTTTTACCAGGAAGTTGAATTTTCAACCAATAAAGATTGTTACTTTCAACGAAAAATGTAATAGTTGATACTTCAAACATAAAAGATTAGAATTTAAAATAAAACATATTAATATGCCTTAATATTAATATCCTTGGAATTCCACTCACGGCGATATAAGTCAGAATTTTAACAAATAAAGTAATTTCTATTTTAAAAAAATACCATCATTTATAATTAAATCGTGTTTATTTATTTATAAAATATTCATTCAAGTATTCCAATATTATACAAATGTATAACATTTTAAATTTAAACAGGTTATATTAATGATTATGAATAATTCTGTAAGTTACAAGAAAATATTAAACTTTCACTGCACGCGGTAGCATATTCCAGTTTTGAATAGAATAATTTTGTAGATGCAGAACGAACAATGGAATGGTGTCATGGCAGAGCCATGTAAGCGTCAAGAAAATTTTTTTCAGGAGAACAAAAAAACGTTCTCAAAATGCGCATTATTTGAAAAAGAAAAAAATTAGAAAGAACTTTTGAAAGTTTATGGGGCTCTACAGATCTATAGAAAGAAAGTTGGAAAAATTTAATACTTTCCGAAAAAATGCTCATCAAATTTCGCTAATATAAAATACAATTGAACTGTCCATTACGATTTTTTTCAATTTTTCAAAACTTAAAAAAAATTATCTAGTCATAAAATAATTCAAAAATAGATCAAAAAGTAATAGACGACTTTTTCAGCGAAAAAACTATTTTTAATTGGTTTGAAAAATTTGTTTAAAAATACTAGTTGCAGAAAAACTAATAACGCCATTCGATTCTGCTAAAAAAATTACATCAAGTCTATGTTTCACCATTTTGGTATGGACTCAATTGGTGACGGAGTTTAAATAAACAAACACATGGTGTAAAATTTATATTTTTACTACATAACAAATTGGGTAGGGTAAAAAATTGCCCAATACATGGATTTTATGGAAATTTAATCTTTTTGGTTAGAAACGCAACGGTTTAGTTCTTTCTAAATTTGGATCAGTCAAAACTTTTACTAATATATCAATTAGTGACTGAATTCTAGATACGAATTAGCTATTTTTTACTGGTGGGTACTGAAAATAAGAAAATAACTGATTCATAGCTAGAATTCAATCACTAATTAAAATTAGTAAACAATTTAACCTATTAAAATTCACAGACTGGAAAATTAATCTGTTTTGGCTGCGGATTCAACCATTTTGTGGTTGAATTCAGCTGTTTTTATTTTTGAATAAAATTTACATTTTCTTGGTTGAAAATGTGGGTGTACTTCCGAAAAGGACATATGTCCGATTTTCTTCGGGCTCCGTGTACTTATGCATTTTGACGCGCTGATTACGAATATGATAGTGAAAATAGGCGACTAGTCGATTTTCATGGTGAAAACCATGAAAAACCCATAAGAATCATGGTTTTTTGCGTTTATCTCAGCTAATATGCAAAATAAAAAAAAATATTTTAAATAAAAGTTATAGATCTCATTAAAATACACTTTTTTCATTGCATACATTTTTTCGTACTAGTGATAGTTTTTGAGAAAAACCCTTTTCCAGCGCCGTGTGGGGGGCGGGAAGGCACCCTGCGACTGGTCACAAAAAAAATGTAAGGCTGTACCCCACCCCTTTTCCAGCGCCGTGGGGGGCACCCCTGTGACTGGTCACAAAAATCGATTTACTACTGATTTTCTGGGAAACTGTCGTTCCTATAAAAAAATGCTTCAAACATAAAATGTGTATTTCAATGGATTCTACAACTTTTGTTGGAAACATTTTCTTGAATTTTGAACCATTACTGAGATAAATGCAAAAAACCACGATTTTTATGGTTTTGTTTATGGTTTTCACCATGAAAATCAAATTTGCGCCAATTTTCACTATCATATTCGTAATCAGCGCGTCAAAATACATAAGTACACGGAGCCCGAAGAAAATCGGACATATGTCTTTTTCGGAAGTATATCCGAAAATGTAAATATTTTACCAAAAATTCGTCTTTTTGGATGAATTCAACTGTTTCTGAGATAAAATAAAAATATTGTTTGGTTGGAATATCAACTATGTAGTACATTTGTCGTTGAGAATTCACTTGTGTTGGTAGAAAATTCAGCTACTTTGTCAATAGTTGAACTACTATGTTGAAAATTACTTTTTTTTGTTTTGTTTACTTGAAAATTGAACGATTTCATTGAAATTGTTGTTTTTTCTTGATTAAAAAATATCTACTTTGCTTGAAAATTAAACTCTTTTCTCGAAAATTCATTTTCATGGCTTGAAAACTCACCTCTTATTTGGTAGAAATTTAATCTTTTTTGGTTGAAAATGCTGCTAGGGCAAGAGCACCAATTGGCACCTTACCTCAATTATTGGCATGAAAATAACCGAAGTGAATTTAATGTATTTTGGATAAATATTGGATTGAACTGGATAATTATTATGTGCATTATATGTAAAAATGATATTACAATTAAATTAATTGTGGCAAAACACGATAAAAATGTATTTTCTAAGAAATAGAAAAAGGGTGTTAACAATGGGAGGGGGGGGGGGGGCCCAAGATTGGTGCACTTACCCTACTTAGTTGAAAATGAAGTTTTTTTTGTGAAAAGATTAAACTAATTTGTTAACAATTCGTCCTTTTTGGATCAACTTAACTGTTTCGTTTAAAGTAAATATACTTTTTGGTTTAAATATGTATCAACTATTATATCGTTCGTTGAGAAGTCAAATTTTTTATTTAAACGAATGTATTACCCCATGATCGTCTACAACCTCCTTACTTTCCGTATATCTGGAATATTTTGGTCCGTGAAGCTTATCGATAAAGTTAAAAAAAATGTTTTTTGGCTTTTATTTGTAATTCATGTGGGGTGTTTACTGTGTAATCCGAAATTTGAAACAGTTTAGGCCCCACGAACGTTTCTCAAACTTTGGTCTAATAAAACGTTTAATTGTGTTATGAAACTTGCAATGTTTCAATTGAACGTTTCATTGACTCACATACCTACGTATATTTACTAATTTCAGGGAACGCCCTGCTTAATTCAAATATTGTATTTGCAAATACCGTACATTTAAAGAGAAAAGGAGAAAGACTGATCCCTGAAAATATTTGTTTTCATTATGGATTCCTTATTTCTTTTTGTTAACGGTTAATACAACAACACAAATCATCAAGTTCCTCTTGATTCCAAGGACCAAATAAAGAATGGCAAAAGGCAGAAAAAGAAGAAAGGTCCCTAGCTAGCCTAATTAAATATACGAGGCGTGAATCGACGCTAAACGCATTGTGCGTCGTGCATTTGTTATTGGTTCCCCAGATGGCGGATACGTCGTTACGGCCTAAAGAGGGGGAACTACATGGGGGGGAGGTAATTGCAACCAAAGGTGCGTACACATGCGGGCAAGCGGGGGTGATAACCGTGCTTGTGTGAAAAGTGAATGTGTATAGCACTCTGGCGTCTAAGTGTGCATTCTTCTCCTCCTAAAACTCCTACTCTCCTAGTTGCCGCAGTAAGTACACGTCATAAGCACGCAACAATGCGAAACACATCCACAGAAAAGAGTGAAAGAACGAAATAGAAATTTCCAGGACAAGTAGAGTGGGAGGCTCCTCAAGCAAATCATCTCTGAATTCAAGAGTCTAAATTCCTACCGATCCTACTGATTTTCGATTTCCACTACCGGAAATCGATTTTGGAACTTCAATTGCAAGAATTGCAATGAATTGGAGACTTTAATTATTGTTTGACCTTTTGAGAATTTGATCCCTTAATTTCAAGTCTTCTAGTGATTTATGATTTTTAAGAATTCGGATCGATTCCGGAATTTGCATTCCAATAATTCCCAATTATTTTAGGATGAAGTCTTTGCGTTCAAAGGAAGCCCAGGATAAAGAGAACTTTTCCCAGATTTTTCCCTTGAAATCCTTAATTTTCCAGGGTGTCTTCTCAAAACTTGGAAAAAATTCCCTTACAATTCTAGGTTTTTTCCAGGTATCTCAAGATTTTTCCAGGTTTATTTTTTCATAGTAAGGAGCTATTCAAGTATTTCACTTTTTTTAAAAACAATAATGTTTTTTTTTTCAGTCTTCGCTAACATCTAAATGAGTAAAAAGTTAGAAAAAAATAATACTAAGAAAAATAATTAATAATGTCTTGAACTTATCCCTAAGTCCATGAATTTGAATAATAATTCAAACAAATTTTTATTTTATCTTCCTATAATTCAACTTTCAAATAAGTATCTTTCAACTAACATAATGCATTTTTAACCAAACAGATGAATTTTCAACAAAAGAGTTCAACTTTCAACAAAGTATTTTTTAACTAAAATCATGAATTTTCAACTAAAAGTGATGAAGATTTAACTGGAATAGTTGAATCATCAAACAAAAAGATGAATTTTTAACAAAAAAAAGTTCAACTTTCAACTACGTAGTTTTCAACTAAAATGGAGAATGATACTTCGGCAGCCCCCCCCCCCCCGCGTAGCACGTATTTTGTGAGAAAAAAAAACTAGAATGGGTAAATGTTCAGTTAACAACATTAATTTTCAACAACAAAAAACGAATTTTGAACAAAATACTTAAATCCAGTAATAGAAGGTAACTTTTACAAACCAAGAAACATTGTTATTTAAGGTTCTATTAGGAATTTAAAAAAATTAAACAAGTTTTCGAAAAAAATCGGACTTTTAAAAAATTTCCTTGACAATTCCAGGTTATCCAGATTTGCCAAATGAGTAGACACCAATCCCCTTATTTTTAGTCTTACATTGTAGTATTACGATTTTTTTTAAAAGTCCAAAGGTTCAAAGAAAAACACGGAAAAATGTATAGCTGAACCAACGTCATTGGCAAAATCTGAAAAAGGCGAATTTGCAGCGCATAATTTACTTTAAATATTATTATGATTTAGATTTTTAAATCTTAAAAAAAAGATATATGACTGAAATCAACACGCAGGGCTCGGATCGACTAGAAGGTTTAAAAAAAGTCGCATAAAATTACAAATGAAGTCGCACAGGATATAAATCATTTCAAATTTATAAATAATTGTCCAATTTTAATTTATAATTTTGAAAACTTCACTTAAAATGGTCTATTTTAAATGAACTGTCAAATATTGCTCAATAAATGTTCAATTGGAAACCTTTTTAGTTTGTTAGTGCATCTAACAATGAATTTACGATCTTGAAATTATTTGAAAATTGAAATTTAAACGGTTCAATTTGAAAATAATTTAAACTTGAACAGATTTAGAATATTGTTCACTCTCCAAGTTTTACATAGTCATTTGTTCGTTTTCCGGAAAAAGAAATTCCATACTTTTCTTTTCAACGTTAACCCGTGCCCACGAGCTTTTGAAACTGACGTGTTAAAAAGGCATTTTTCAATCAAATTCATGCTAAAGACGATATTTTTTGGAATTTTTTTCAGCATGAATAATTTTTAATCGACAAGTGAAGAGTTTCCAAGTATTTTTTAATAACTTTGAATTGTTTGAATGATTATTATTTGTTTAAACTATATTTTTTCCCTGTAAATCGTAGAAAGTCAGTATCTTTGTGGATAAATTATGCAAAGTTGATGAATGCCAAAGGTAGTACTTCATGTTTAACATATTCGGTAATTTTTTAAACAATTTCTAATTGTTTAAACCATTTTTTCTCCTTAAATTCGCGAAAAGTTATTTTCTGTAATTAACGACATAATTAAAGAAGGCTGAGAGTAATATATTATTAAAGGATATTTGATAATTATTTAAACAATTGTTATTTGTTTGAACAAATTTTTCCCTGGTCAAGCGTGAAAAATTATTATCCCCCCCATGAAAAGGCGCAAGTGAATGATTATTAATTTGTTTAAACAACTGCATAATATCTTAAACAAACAAATATTACTCTCTAGTTCGGTATTGTGTCATTAATTGCAGAAAATAATAACTCACGATTTACAGGACGAAAATTGTTCAAACAAATAAAAATTGTTTAAAAACTGCAAAATTTCCTTTAGAACAAAATATTACTCTCAACATTCTTTAATTAAGTCATTAAATCCAGAAAATAATAATGTGCCACGCTTTACAGGGGGAAAAAATTGTTTAAACAAATTAGAATTATTTAAAAAATTGCTAAACATCCTTTAGAAAAAAAATATTAATCTCAACATACGTTAATTGTGTCATTAATTCAAGAAAATAATAATTTTGCACACTTAAAGGGGAGAAAATTGTTACAACAAATAAAAATTGTTTAAATAGTTACCAAATATCGTTTAATAGTATATGACTCTCAACATTTTTTAATTATACCGTTAATTACAGCAAATAAAAACTTTCTACGATTTGAAGAAGAAATGTTTAAACAAATTAAAATTGTTTAAATTACCAAATGTGTTAAGCAACAAGCACTACTCTTGACATTCAGCAACTTTGTATAATTTATCCCGAAAAATAATAACTTGTCACGATTGACAGGGGAGAAAGAATGGTTTAAACAATTTAAAGTTATTAAAAAACACCGTCTTTAGCATGAATCTGATAGAGAACTGCTATTTTGAATTTTTTGGGCATTTTAAAATGCCCCATGTTAATTTTAAAAGCCCGGTGACACGGGTTAACGATGAAAAACAAAAATTACGGAACCTCTGTTTCCGGAAAACGAACATATGGGGGAGGGGGGGGCGGGGGGACAAAAAATCTAATTCTTACAGGTATAAATCTGGACCACCCTAGTGAACATCTTTAACCTAACCTTAATTTATGAGAAAAACGAGACAATCCCCATTGTGAAATAGATAACTAAAAGATACGTGGGTGACAAAAATACTACATTTTTTTATATTGCAACATTTTCTGGACTGTTCCGATTAGTCATATGCCCTCTCCTTTTGTTTGTACAATCCCCAGTCTATTTCATTTTCGATAAAAAAAAAAATAACCGTAATTTGGTCGTAAAAAATTATGAATCAAAACGTATAGTAATTAATTATAATTAATGACACTCTTGGCATGATAGTGATGCAATCTAACAAAAACTGATCAAACAAAAGATCGTGATTGGTAGGCCTGCTTAAAAATCGTGTTCTATGTTCTTTTGACCTCTGGGGACCTCAAGCTTAGGGGCTGGGTTCAAATCTCCCTGCAAACTAGGATACTTTCTCGAAATCCTACTTTTATCACTTATCACTGATGTGAAAGTGATTAGGTAGACTAGAAATCGTGGCCTCAGTCCACGGACACGCACTTGGCCCAAAATTGCGTCGCTTCTTTGTTGATCGTAGTCAATCGTAGTTTGTGGCCCATTGCGAAGCATTCTCGCGAGCCTCTTACTCGAACTTTCATAATCTTGCGACAGAGAAGCGAATTCTGATGACAGGAACAAGGATACCATTATACGAATCACACGCCAAAGTGAAACGCAATTCAAATCCGAACCTAATTCAATGAAAGAGAACTAGGAAGAGGAAATATTCCACAGGAAGTTTTGAGGAGAGAATGGGAATTTGAAGGATATGTGGTGGTGAAACGTGTTGAGACAGGAACAGGAGAAGACAAGTGACTAGACTCGCGCATGTTTGGTAAAAATAGTCATTGGGCTCGCGAGGGGCGATTAAAGAGATTGCGACACTTACCTAAGGCTGCTGTGGTGTAGCAGGACGCAATATGTCAGCTGACTTGACGTGTGGCCGATTGTAATCCCACGGCAGTATCCCACATAATTCCCAACAGTGTGAGTTCCCCGGGTGCAGAGTCTCCGTGAGCACACCGATTTTTCACAGGTCACAGAGGAAACGCATGGGCTAACTTAAAAAATTAACTTAAAACACCCCGACTCTTCTGCACGGCAGAACAGGAACCAACAATTCCGGAGATAGAGTGACAAATACTGGCTGCCCAGTGCTGATGCGATGACTTGTGCAAAGTTAGAACGCCCCCACTGTTCCGTTAGTGCGCATGCGCGGTACGACTGGTGGCAGCACTGTCGGCGGGAGACCGCGAGTTATTTGAAATTGGCTAAAATCTTTTTTAGTCCAGGCTTCTAGCGGGCCGTCCGTAAAATACGTTACCAATTTGCGCAGGGGATGGGGCTTCACACTAAAAAGTAAGGTTGGTAACAGAGGGGGGAGGGGGTCTGCGGAAGTAACTTCATAAACTAAACTAATAGAACACGACAAGAAAAGTCAAATAATTTAGGTTGGAAAATTTATTATTATATTTTTGGTTCGGAATTCCCCTTGTGTGGTTGAAACTTCTAGAATTTGGGTAAAACTTTTATTATTTTGTTGAAAATGCAACTACATATTTGGTTAAAAAGTCATATTTTTGGTCAGAAATTCAGCTACGTGGTTGAAAGCTGAACTACTTTGTTAAAAATTCATTTTTGTTGTAGTTGTAGATTCATCTCCTTCCCGGCGGACACGTTCTGTAAATGTTACATAACAAAAATGAAACATTTTTACATAACATTGTTACAATCGTATCGTATGCCATAAAAATTAGAGAACATAAAGGTCGCACTGTTCTGTAAAGCTGTTACTGTAAGGATATGTAAAAGTTCTGGAATTCTGTCATGTAACTCGTATAAAATTGAGTGATAGAACTGTTACGTCAATAGAATGTCACACGTGTTACATGAATGGAACATAAAGGTGACACTATTCTGTAACGCTGTTACTCTAAGGATAAGTGACTGTTCCGAAATTCTGTAATGTCACTAACATAGAACAGAGTGGTAGAACTGTTAGGTTACTAGAATTCCACACGTGTTACACTAATATAACATAAAAGTCACACTGTTCTGTAACGCTGTTACTTTAAGGACATGTGAGAGTTCTGGAATTCTGTAATGGCACTAACATAGAACAGAGTGATACGAGTAGAACTGAGACGTCACTAGAATGTCACATGTGTTACAGAAACAATATATAAAGGTCACACTGTTTTGTAA